>CAUOFW020002269.1:323396-834427 GCA_963454935.2 Ilex paraguariensis
GACATCTGACAAAATCAATTAAACGGATAGGAGTAAAATTAACTAATATTCAAAGCAAACTCAAAATGAACTTGATTGACACGCTAACGACCTTTGGGGTTGACTAACATGATCTTGCTTAACCTCTCACGCAACTGCATTTTGCAAGATTAAGCGCACATCAGTTATATTCTCCACTTAACTTTGCTGTAAAGTAAAGAACAGAATAGAATAGTTATTCAACTGTTCACAAGTCCATTCATTATGCTCAACACAGTAGCAGCCTTTCGCATCCAAAAAAAAGAAGCGCAATTCACTATTCTTGTGTATACTGTGTATCGACCTGAAAAAATTAAGAATTAAGATTTGAGTTAGAGTTTTTAATACTTGGGTTGGATTTGGGTCAAAAAATCTCAACTCAAATTTAATTTGGACGGGCCTTGAGTTTATGGGTTAAACCCGAATTAATATTATATAAATACATTTTTTATACTAGGGTTAATCTCAACGCCTCTCTTAGACCATCAGTCACTCTCGGTCTCTCTCGATCTCTCAGTCTCTTACCGACTCACCCGACTCTCACTCTCAGTCTCTCACCGACTCTTAGTCTTTCACCGATTCACCCTCACTCACCTGCCCCTCCTCCCTCCCTCTCATCTTCGCCTCTCTCTCTCTCAGAGCAGCCAGGTATAAATATGACATTTGTGTATATGCAAAGATACTCCGGAAAGAAGAGGCATCATACTCAGTTTTTGAACAGAAATATGATGGTTCAGCTGGATTTTGTTTAAACTAGTTACACTATTTATAGCCCATTTGATCATTAAAAAATTATCCAAAGAAAATTTTAGCAAAATAATGTCGTCTTAATGTGAAGGAATTTCTGGTAGAAACTTGGGGAATATTTGGTGTTTCTATCACTTTGTTCAGGTTTAGAACATTAACTCGAATTTAACCCGAACTCGCCCAAATTACACTCGGATAGTGCTTGGATTGAATTTATCAACCCAAAGTAGGATTAGAGTTAGGGTTAAAATCGAAGATTATATACCTAATACTGGGTTAGGGTTCACTGTCCAATCCACCCAACCCGCTTGAGTTGCACGCCTATTACACACAAAAGCACACCTTTAGATCTTCGCATCAATGGCGCCATAGTTTCACTACAAGGAAACAAAATGCAACCATTAGTTTCTTGGGTCATTATGAATCCATTCACCAGTAGCACAATGATAAGGACTTCGTTTTGTGCACCGTCATCATTAAATTTGACAATCTCAGGTGGGGGAACTTTCATTTTTGTGTCGTGTGCATCTGTGTGTATATGGGTGTGTGTGTAAGAGAGAGAGTGATGCTTAAAGTAGATCAATATCAGCTGATTAACTCAATATCAACATTTGATGACTCTATTTTACATTCAATAAAAAGCACTGCATTACCCCTCACCTCTTTAGCCCCAGTTCACACAAACATATGGAGAGAGGGGGTAAGAAAAGGGGCGAGGGGGTTGACTCTATCTCAGCAAGAGTCCTTCATTGTTGCTCTTGCGATTCTAATGACAAGTAACTCTTGCATATATGCTCATTATTAGTGGTAAGAAAGAAATTAATACTACAAAAAAGCAGTTCAACAATCCCATCATTGATGTCCAATCTTCATGAATATCTCTTTCTCACAACAGATTAGCAGACTCTTAGATTGACTTAAGGGTAGGAAGCAGGCAAGGAGCCGCATAAAAGATCTTTCCCACCCACTCATTGCCCCCAGATGCAAGCCCTGAAACAAATAGATACATGACAAAGAAATATCAATATCTCCTGATTGCGGAAAAAAAACCTAATAGAAGCCATATTCTTGCACAATTAGGAAATGCAAAAAAATAATAATAAGAACAAAATAAACATTCAACTAATAGGTTATTAAAAAGTAGAAATAATGAACTTCTGAGCAGCACTGATTTTAACAAGGCTTGAGCATCAAAAAACCACCATGTCTTGTTTAGGCAGAGGCATGCTCACAACCCAGGTACATGAAAGCTGACTTATTCAGATGCATATACTACCACATGATAAAGCAACACCTTGAATCAAAGTGCATTTAGAAAAGCCCACTGGCCAAAAAAAATTCAATAACCCCTAAACTTGAGCTTCTGTCACTAAAAAGGCAAAAGGGACAAAGAAAAAAGACATGAAGCTTGAGATCAGTTCGATGTCACCTTCCATGGCAACTGCACCAAGAGAGCTACCACAACAGGTTAAAGAGCAATCAATGCTTGCAATTAATAAGCACTACGGGAGGGGAGAATCAGGAGATCTCCTCCTCCAGATCACCCCCCGCCTCCAAACGCCCCCTGAAATGCACTAGTTGGAGTTGTGGGTATTTGACAATTTTTTGTTTAATCTACTAGCTACTCAGTTTTCTAAGCCAGCAAATCCTGTCCAATATAAACAGGCACCCCCTCTGCTATTACTGTCCAATCCCTTAATTCTAGCTCTTGTTCATATTTGTCGTAGACCCGTAGCGGCCTCTCTTATAAAGAAATCATTTCTAAGCTATAAAAATGTACTCAATCATTCATTATGTTTTTGCATGTATTTTACTCCCAATTTTGCAGATCAAACATCACAGGAAACAACATGCTCCACCAATATTAGTTTTTGGAGTTATCCAAGTACTCCAAATCAAGTATTCCACGTTCACATACTAGTTCGCGAGGTCTGATGATCAACAAAGTGAGGAATGCCACCTGAAGTTGGGTGTAAGAAGACCAAACAAACTTTGGTAAGATAACTGAAAGATTCATTTGGACTGGGAACATCATCATCAGTGGAAATATCTTATAATTAAAAACAAATCCTCTCGAGAACAAAAAGAAGGATGCCCTTCCAACTGTATCACATTCTCCCATGTCGAAGTTCTTATAATATCAAGCATCCAATGGCGTCCGTAAATTCAAGTGCTATTTATGCGTAAGGTGAACCAAGTCAGGTTTCTTTAGTTTTAGGCGAGAGGCGATAATCAATTTAAGGGCTTCATTGAAGCAAAGCAAACAATGAAAATAAGAAGTAAATATTTTTTTATTGGCAAATCTTTCAAGCAAGGCATAAAAACTACAATCACAACTATAACTTATAGAGCATCAAAGTTTCAACTTTTAAAATTCTATATTCAAATTCCATAAAAGCATTGACATCTAAATTCAATCAAACACCACAAATATCTTAAGTTCATAACATATGAAAGCATACACGTCAAACAGTCAAAACAACTAAGAATTCAGTTCAAGCTTCCACCTTTCATTATGACCTCAAAATCATCCTCTTCATCATTACAAGATTTATATCTCTCCACATCTTAGTCCTCTACCTCATTTGAAATTGTCTCTTCCTCATAAGCGTAGCTATGATCTTAACACCTTTGGTGTTATCCTAGAAGTTGATGTTGTAGTTCGCTAGCTATTTTCTCCAACTCTAGAAGCTAAAGCAACATCACCTCAAATCAAAGATGTTAGAATTTATCCTATTTCGATAAAATAACACCTACAAAACTACTATAGGGTCATTATGAGCGCCTCCACTCATAGTTAATTGGTTTTTAATAACATATTTTAACATGGTCTCATACCTATGCTCAAAGAGGTTTGGCAAGATCCAATTTTACCAATTTGGTAATGGATTCCCCTTTGTTTATACCATGTGATCACTTGCTATGGCTATGTACTTGCCTTCTGATTCTTCTATTTCTCTCTCCATCTACATGTGGGGGTTACACCTACTGGAGAGTACTACTAGAGTTTATTATCAAATAACACCTCATGAACTAATATATGTATCTTGTAGGCCTCTCCACTCACTGGTAATTATTTTCGACTAAGATTATTTTTAAAAAATAAAAATCATAGCCAAACATAGACTCATCATCTTCATGTGATGATGCAGCCATCCTCCCAAGCACCACTCATCGCTTTCATGAATATCTTTCTTATAGAGATCAATTGTGTCGCTCAAAGTATATTGACGTCTCAAAGGTAATTGAAAAATGAGTGTCTCTGTGCCTTGGGCTTAATCCCTGAAGTGTGTGAGGCATCCATCTGATCAAAGTTGCCCCATCTGAAGCTAGTTGAGGCAAAAGAGGTACGCCCCGAGCACGTTAAGCCTAGTGCTAGCATGGGCATGACTTATACAACACGGGTAAAATTAAAACCCTAATCTTCACAAAATGGGAAAAACGGTGCAGCTTCTCGCAATTGAATTTATATGTGTCCACTAAGCCTTGTTATCTTCCATAATGGAAGAATGCAAGAGGGATATGCCACAAAATAATGTTTGTAAGAAATTTTTCCACTAAATCCAGATCAGGGAACATACACATAAACTAAGTCCTCAATGATTTCGACTTATAATTTCCCAAAACCCACCATCTCTAAACTTCATTCAAAAAAGATACACTCATGATGAATCCGTACTTCCATGCTATCACCTGTCTCCACAAATATACTCCTGAAAATCATAACTCAAAAAATCATTTGCCCAGGAAAACTTTACCAACGCAGAAGTATGTATGACCTACGAGCCTCGTCTCCTTAGACACACAAACAAGCTCCCATAGATCCACCCTACAACTTGATATTCAAACACAATATCGATCTTATTGAGATCACCTCCCAACTCATAATTATACTGAGAGGAGTTTCATGTGAGAATATTTTGCAATAACTAAGATGTTTAGAGAATAAAATATCTGATTTAACACGTAAAACTTATGCTTCGTGTTGATCATATCACAATATTGAGGTCGAAATCAAATGGCAAACAAATCATAGTAAAAGAAGACCATTCAACTCGATGGCAATAACACTTTATAACTATTATTTTCCCATAAATCCACTTGCCCCTTTCTAATTCAGGTCAAGAAAGAATAAATGAATGTTGAACTTCAGTATATTAGACTTCGACTATAAACAAGATAAATCCTCAACTAGATCTTCTTATCAACGTTACTGTTTATTTTTTAAATATTTACTCTTTTTAAATATGGAAAAAAATAATCATCTATATTGGGATATCTGATGTCATGGCTATAATCTAACATAAATAAGCTTAGAGCAGTTTCAGAAATCCAACTCAGCAAAGTAGTTCTTTTATCAATCAAGCAGCAGTTACACACAGCAATTGTTTCAAGGATGGAATGCATTTTGGCAATAGTAATTACAAGACACAGACTTACATCCCTTAAAAAACAACAAAATTGATAGCACAAAGACGAAGATAAGAAAACAGTGAAAGTATCCCCCACCATAGTTCATGACAGAATAAGAACTACAGGTGTAGCAAATACAAATCATAAACAGATAACAAGATTGAAAACAATATGAAGCAGTAAAACAATAAATTCTTATGCACTCACAGATGCATCTAAATGCAAAACAATAAATTCTTATGCACATAAACTAGCCATGAATTAGAGCAAGAGGCAATCACCCAAGATTCCCGATTCCATTAATAGGCTCCAGAAGCTGCAATTGATGTTGTTGCTGGGCCTCTTGCAGGGGCTCTATTTGTTGCAGTGGCAAGACACCACTACCCTCTAATGACACCGCCACTCCAGCATTCGGATTCCCCTTTCCTTCCACAAGCCTCCACATATACCATGCCCCAACAGACCGATATGGCATCCACTTCTCACAAAGCTGCTCCATTTGTGACGGTCTGGGCAAGTCCTCCATACCATGCAAGAGCTGAACCCCTTTCCTCACACCCAAATCACTTACTGGCAAAACATCTGGTCTATGCAGTGAAAAAATCATGAACATGTGAACAGACCAAGACCCAATTCCCTTCACCATGGAAAGCATCGTAAACAATGACCTATCATCCATTTTGACCACCGAGTCATCGGATAAAATCCCATTTTTATACTTATTAGAGAGGTCATATAGATAACTGGCTTTTCGGCCCGACACTCCGATTTGCTTGAGCTGTTGGCTTGAGAGGGAAAGAACGGTGTCAGGGAGAACATGGTCTTCACCACCGCAGAGAGCGATGAATCGAGTATAGATTGAAGTACCGGCTTTGTAGGCTAATTGTTGGTAGAGAATGCTTTTGGCTAGAGCAAGGAATGGTGAGTGGTGAGACTCGAATGTGGGTGGTGGGTGGGTGTCGATTAAGGTGGCGATGAGGGGATCAGCGGCCCGGAGGTGGCGGAGAGCAAGTTCGATCTCGCCATCTGCAGATAATGGCTTGATAACTTTGGGCAAAGACTTGGAGGATAGGCAAGGGTTTCGTCGCCTGGCCCTGGTAGTACTGGTGGCGGTGGCGGTGGCGGTGGAGATCGGGGCAATAACAAGGGATTGTGAGGAGGAGGAGTCGGTGATTTGAGGTTTCTGTTCGGGAGTGTCGACGGAAGTGTTTGATGAGAGTTTTCTGATTTTTTGGGGTCTGATTGGGATTTTCGAAGCGTTTGAGGGATTTTGGGAAAGATCGTTCGGGGTTTCTGTTGCAACGGAAGGCTGCGATTGAGAAGAGGTGGAGGTGGTGGTGGGATCAGAATTAGGTTGGGATTGATTGGACTGAGATTGGGTTTGGGTTTGAGCTTGAATTTGGGTTTGCTCACCCATGTGAGTGCGTGAGAGAGAGAGAGAGAGTTTTTAGGGCTTTTATGGGGTGGCGGTGATGGTGGAGGAAGGTAGGTGCTGGTGGGGAATTTGAGTTAAGACGCTACTGCTACTATCTGAAATTAGGGTATCCGTGGTGGAAGTAAGGTGACGTGTGTGGAATAAAAAGAACCAAATGGTAGACAAGTCAACGGACTAACAATCCGAACCGGAAATCAAGAGGCTCGGTCTCTGGCCGCTAAGTCAGAGAAGCACACGAGAACTATCGTCCAGTGGCTTGTTTGATGGATTTTTAGGAGCATTGGATTGACTTTCTTATTCCTTTCTAAACTTAAATTTCTCTTTTTTTTTTTATACATAAACTTAAATTTCTCTGAGATTTAATGTTAAATTCAGTTTATTCTTGATATATAATACATAGACCCACATATATATTATTATTATCATAATATATTTATTCTATAAAAAATTATATTGTCAATTAATTAATTCAATCTATACTCATATTTATTTAATTTAAGGGTACAAATAATATTTGTCTCACTAATTTAAATATGACTCGATCGAAACCCATCTCCTATGAGTTTGATGAAACCCAACGAGGGTTTAAGGTGTCAGGCCAACTATGAGCGGAACTATTGTTTATTGCTTTTAAAAGCCATATAAGTAAGGGTTTTATGGTCTATTAAACTATTTTTTTTAAATCTATTTTGCGAAGTCGTATGCAAACTGACCCTAATAGTATAAGTCAAAGAAGAGAGGGAACAAGGACGGAGTCATTAGTGGACTACGGTGGGCTGAAGTCCAGAGTAAAAAAAAAAAAAGATAATGGAATGTGAATACCTTTTCCAAAACTTATTTGACTTTAAGTACCACCTCCAAACTTATCATCTTTTAAGTCATCTTTTTTATCAAATAGTTGTCAATAAGTATACATTTTAAAACATTTTTAAATTCTTTCTAAAATGTATTCCATAATTACCCTTACCATAAATAGTGCATACCTACTTGAATGTAAGACTTTCAAGATTAGAATGTGAGACTTTTAAAATTCCTTTTGATATTTGTGTATCATTTGAATTTTGAAATTTTATACACACACACACATATATTTACATATACACACGTAATACAGTGACATCAAACAATGACACGCTCAACAAAAAATATAGTAACATCAAATAATGACACGCTTAACAAAGAAAGAGTAACATCAAACAGTGACACGATCAACAAAAATATATGTGTTACTATTTGATGTTACTATTTTTTTACTGAGTGTGTTACTGTTTGATGTTACTATTTTTTTGTTAATTGTGTTACTATTTGATGTTACTATTTTTTTGTTGAACGTGTCACTGTATTACGTGTGTGTGTGTGTGTGTATATATATATATATATATATATATATATTTATATATGAAATTTTAAAATTTAAATGATATACAAATATCAAAAGGAATTTTGAAAGTCTCACATTCAATTAGATATGCACTATTTATGGTAGGGGTAAAAAGGTTTTTATGACTTTTTTTTTAGTATATGTACTTCTATTTCAATTATTTTAAAAATTGTATTTTTATCCCATTAAGTTTTTTGGGAGGTACCAGCCTCCTTAAATCCAAAAAAAAAATTATCACTTTCATACAAGGTTACAAGTACCAACTCACTAAATCACTAATCATTAGTTTAATTTCCCAAAACTCTTAAGGTTAAGCCCCAATAATCATGGAAAGAAAGAGTTTTTCAAGATTTTCTATTCCTACTTTGATAAGAATAGAGAGGGGATTACGCCTACACCAAGCACCTCGATTTCGTCCGTATCGTCCATTCATCCTCTAATTCTACTCGACTAATCCTCTTCCAAGAACCACAAACAGGGATTACACCTAAGCTGTGTGAGGTACCATAACTCATTCATTGTCTCCTTGATCATATATTCAAACGTTATTTGAGTTATTTTCTCTGATTTTCTGTTGATTATTTTTTAACTAGAATAGTAGAATCATTGTTGTCTTGTTGATTTGTTTCTTTGGTTTGTTTCTCTAATTTTTAGCCCCTTCTCTACTTTATTAGGATGAAAAATAAAGAACGAAAAAAAGCAAAAACAATTTTTTCGTTCTTCAAAAATAAGAGTGGAGAATAAACATCAAATTCTACTCTTGAACCTTTGAGTCTAGTAGAAACATCAACAAGTGTTGATGTTCCTATGATTCCTGCAGTTGTTGAACCTCAAGGTCCTCAACCTCAAACAAAAGTTCCAAAAATTCCTTTTGATGAGAATGAACTTGAACAAGATCCCGCATTGCATATTCTGATATGAAAACATCCTACTTATGATCAAGATGAAGTTAGACGTGCTTATATAAAGTGGGGACCAAATCAACCTATTTTGGCTGAGTATCTGAGGACTAAAACTAGAGTTCAAAATCGAAGATTTTAGGAAAGTTTGTACAAAAACATTCCATGGCTAGAGTATTCTATTTTAAAAGATATGGCATTTTGCTTTCCGTGCTTTGTTTTTCAAGGTCGTGAACCTCTACATCCTGCATTTACCATTGATAGTTTTAGTAGTTGGAAGAGAGTGAATAATGGGGTCAAATGTGTTTTCTTGTCACATGTGGACAGTCTTGCTTCCACACACAATAATGATGTGAGAAATGTTGAGGTGTTAAAGAATATATCAGTGCACATTGATAAAGTTATAAATATTCAAAGTTCAGAAGAAATAAAGAGAAATCGATACAGATTCAATAATAGATGTCTTTTATTCTAGGAAGGATCGAAGAGTCCAATTTCATTACTAAGTGTTTATGAGTTTACATTTGTATTATTGTATATATGTTTATGAGTTTATATTTATATTTTGTTAGTCATATGAATGCTTAGCTTAGTTCGGGATAAACAAAAACTCTAGCTCCGCCCTTGGGAGGGAGAGAGATGTTCGGTTATAGGTATAATTGCACTTTGGAACCTAATATATATTTGAGTTTTGCTTCATTATCTTGAAAATAAAAAAGTTTTACAGTGGCCCTTTAATTTAGTAAAAATATAGCAATTTGTCATGTTTAATTTTCCATATGTAATGATGTTTATAATTTCACTTTGCTCCCTAGAAGTATTTAAATGTTATGTTTTACCTCATAAATTACTGATGGTACCACAAAATACCCAACGATGACTCGATAACCCAAGTCATGCTACTCAGGTTGAGAGCTCAACTCCTCCATATTATTTACAGATCTCGACCTCAGACCTCAACTCTCCGAGTCCACATCTCAAGGAAGGTTGTGCATAGGACAGTTGGACCCCACCGAGTCTCCCTTTTTTGTGACATTTATCGCCCAACAAGTGCAAGTCTCGTTGCCCAATAAGGGTTGATGGGCCCGACCCAAGACCCAACTTAGGTTGTGGGCCCAACTTGAAAAAAGGATTCACCTAGAGGAAACTCAATGGGTCTAGCCTAAAAGAGATCCACGCCTAATCAAACTCATCAAGGCTCCAAGAGCCACGTCATTAAGGAGTAGGTAGTGTCATCCCAAAAGTCTCATCTACACCATTTTGGAGTAAGGAGCAAGGAAGTCAACCAAGTCATCCTAAGACCTGGTCTTGAGGAGAGCCCCGCAACAGCCTCATCGTTGCGAAGATGACGCCACCTCCACCAAATTAGTCTTTTAGTTACTGATAACTCGTCTCAATCTGTTAGGAGACAACTATAAAATGTAAGCTCCGCCTACATATAAGGGGCATCTCACACAAGGGATCACATCTGACATCACTCTCATATCTCTCACATTTTGTATCTCACCTGAGCTCTCATTGTTCTCAAATAAGCTCTCATTGCTCACCTGACCTCCTTACACTTCTACAACAATGAAACACCCAGGTCTTCCTAACATTTCACAGTGGAGTAGATAATCTTGACCAAACCACTTAAATTGTGTGTTGCTTGTGTTGAATTTTCTATCTCTATTTTATTATCTGTATTAATTACTTGACAGGCGGTGTGCATAACCAATTTGTGCATTATCAACTTGACGTCATATGTGGGAATGACAAAGTTTTCACTCAATCATCCTCTTTTGTATCTATGACAATCACCACTAGATCCAGGAATCAACATGAGGATAATCCACTACGCAAGGAAGAGACTGGCAGATCATCTTTAAAACCCACAACAGATGCTAGAAACGATGCTGCAACTAGTAACCCAGAATCAACAGATCTTGCAATTAATGCTCGATGGACAAGAAAGTGCACAACTAGAAGAACATCAAGTCATGGGAGCTCCTCATCCAAGGTGCCAAGGAGGTCCCCCATTGGACTCCCCCTTAGGAGCCCCTTTGGGCACCCCTTTTAGGGGTACCCCTCATCATCACCATGGAGCAGCTCCTCCTCTAACTCCCACTTCCCATGTTGGAGACTCTCTTTTTGAAGAGAATGAGGGGAAAATCAAAGTGTGGACCATGGGAGCCACTTTCGTGACCTATTCAAAGGAATCCCTAATCATTGGGACGAAAAAATCAAGGAAGTACAAAATCAACTGAGTGACGTCTTCAATGCCATGAAGGCACAAGGACCAAAAACTGTTGAACACCTAGTAAGGCACAGACACACCTTTCATAGCCGATGTGGCAAATCACCCACTTTTCCAGAAAATCAGAATGCCATCAGTGAAAGCATTTGATGGCACGAAACACCAATTGGATCACCTAGATACCTACAAGTCTTTGAGTCTGCGCAACTACCCTGAGGAGATCTGCCCAACAATGGTTCACCAAGCTCACCCCAACCTTTATAGGCTCATTCGCCGAACTAAGCAGATCTTTTGTGATACATTTCATTAGTGGACGCCACCACCAAAAGTCTGTCACCCATCTGTTCAGGATAAAACAAGATCGAGACGAGAGTCTAAGACCTCACTCATTTTAACGAGTAGGTCCTCCAAATCGAGGAGCCCAACGACAAAGTTACCATGACCTCCTTCTTGAGAGGCCTCCGCTCGTTGAGTTTTCTCTTTTTAGTAATAAAGCGACCACCAAAGAGTATGCTAAAACTATTGGCAAATGCTCAAAAATATATGAATGTTGAAGACATCACTAGGTCCAGGCGAGATGAATCCTCTTCCAGGTCGCTAAAATCTTGGTCTATTTCTGCTTTACTCTCAACCAGGCAACCTATGTCTCCAGCTTAGTAGCTCTCTCGCGGGTCGCTAAAAGCTTGGCCTATTTCTACTCTACTCTCAAGCAGACAACCTATATCTCCAGCTTAGCAGCTCTTTCGTGGTTCGTCAAAAACTTAGCCTATCTCAGCTCTGCTCTCAAGCAGGCACCCTATGTCTCTAGCTTAGCGACTCTCTTACGGGTCACCCAAAGCTTAGTTTCTCTCTGCTCTGCTTACAAGCAAGCAACCTATGTCTCCAACTTAACGACTCTCATGAGAGTCGCTAAAAACTCGTCTTATCTCTGATCTACTCTCAAGTAGGTAGCCTATGTCTCCAGGTTAGCGGTTCTCTCGTGAGTCGCTAAACGCTTGGTCTATCTCTATTTTACTCTCAAGAAGACAGCCTATGTCTCCAGCTTAGCGACTTTTTGTGGGTAGCCAAAAGTTTGGTTTATCTTTGTTTTGATCTCAAGCAGGCAGGCAGGCTATGTCTCCAGCTTAGCGGCTCTCACGTGAGTCGCCAAAAGCTTGGCCTAATTCTACCTCTGCTCATATGCGGGCAGCCTCACAGTCAGCCTACCTCCTGCTTAGTGGCTCTCTCATGGGTCATCAAAAACTCGTTCTCAAAAGGTGCAACTCTCTCATGAAAAACTCACAAATTTTGTCTCTGCTCTCATGCAGGCAACCTCACAATTAGCCTACCTCTAGCTTAGCGACTCTCTCACGGGTCGACAAAAGCTTGGTCTTAAAAGGCGCAGCTCGAGCAACCCTCAAATTCTACCTTTGTTCTCATGTGGGCAGCCTTACAATCACCCTACCTCTAGTTTAGCGACTCTCTAACGGGTCGCCAAAAGCTCAATCTGAAGAGATGCAGCTCTCTCACGAGCAATTCTCAAACTCTATTTTTTCTCTCACGCAAGCAGCCTCTATGTCTCTATAGCCCGATGTGTGTGTGTCTCTTTCTCTATGCAATCATGTTAGATATTTTGATGGTGGAATAACATTATTTTTGCCTTCTCTAGGCACACTCTTGAAACTCAAGTTGTCTGCAACCCACTGGACTACACATTAGATTGAATGTCAACAATCGGGTTTTATCTTTTTTGCGGCCATCCAGCACTGTCGCCTTATTGCCACAATGCTTCTGCGCTTAATACCTAGCGCAAATAAGGCCTGCATGTGCTCCCAACACTATGGATTTGACACCTACTCCTAGGTTCTAGCTCCCCTACTCCTAACACCAAGCCTCTTGGCGGCCCCTTCTAGATACGTTGCTCATAGTGCCCCTCTTGGCGCCCCCTCGTAGTACCTAACTCCCGACGTCCCTTCTTCCTGTACCTACGCAACTTCATGCCCAGCATCTATCGCTGTCGCTCATGGCTCGCCCGTCGACATCCACATTGCACACAGCGCCGACATGCTCACTCATTTGAGCCTAGCCCCCAACGAGGCCGCCACTAGCACAATCGTCCATCCGCGCCCAACACCTGCTCTTCCCCAAATGGCGCCTGTCATGGCGTCTTTGCCATCCCAAGGCACCTTGCCCTCATTCCCTTGTGTCACTGCCTCTCGCCAACGCTTGCCAAGACCCTTACTTCGGTGATGCCTGCTTTGACGCTGATTGCTTCATCGTTGCCTATCTCTTCTCCAATGTCAATGGCTTCTTGCATCTCCCCTCTTTCATCCGACAGCGATCCCCCGTCACCTAACTCATGGGTAACCTCTCTTGCCTCACTCAACTTGCTACCATTCATGGTCATCCACCAAAAGTTCTCTCTCAAAGGTGAATGGAATGAAAAGAAAGGAAAAAAGCCCTATTTGTATCCTAGGGTTTTTAAAAAATCCTAACCAGTGACAGAATGGGGCTGAGTTTCACAGCAAGGAATGTTTTATGGAAAAGAACCGTATCAAGAAGAAAAATGGGTCATCAGTTAAAAGGAGTCTTCGTCAGCCAGAGTCCAAATCTAACTAATGCTCTCTTCTCCAAGTTTTATTGGACTCGGGGTATTGGGGGGCAAATGATGGGCCCGACCCAACACCCAACTCAAGTTGTGGGGCCAACTTGAATAAAGGACCCGCTTAGAGGAAACCCAATGGATCTAGCCCAAAAGAGATCCATGCCTAGTCAGGCTTCAAGAGCCACGTCATCAAGGAGTAAGCAGTGTCATCCCAAGAGCCTCATCCACACCACCTTAGAGTAAGAAATAAGGAAGTCAATCACGTCACCCTAAGACCTGGTCTTAAGGAAAGCCCTGTAACAGTCTCATCCGTTGTGAAGATAGCACTACCTCCACCAAATTAGTCTTTTAGTTACTAATAATCCGTCTCAATCTGTTAGGAGACGACTATAAAATCTAAGTCTCATCTACACATGAGGGGCATTTCACACAAAGGATCACATCTGGTATCACTCTCATATCTCTCACATCTTGTACCTCACCTGAGCTCTCATTGCTCCCACCTGAACTCTCATTACTCTCACATGATCTCCTTACACTCCTACAACAATAAAATGCCTAGGTCATTCTAGCCTTTTACAGTGAAGTAGGTCATCTTAACCGAACCACTTAAATTGTGTGTTACTTGTGTTGAGTTTTCACTCTATATATTGTTATCTGCATTAATTATTTGATAGGTGGTGTTCAAAACTAATTTATGCATCATCAAGGACGACCGTTACAACGGAGGAGCGAGAATCTCGCCTCATATCAAGCAAGGCCCAGGAATAACTATAAATAGGAGACAAAGCCCTCGAAAGTAAAAAAAAAAAAACCATGGTAGCCTTACAAAAAAACATTCTTTGTAAACTTCTCACAGTAATCAATATATTCAGGAGAAAGAGACTCCTTTAAGAGTAGATTAACCGAGTTTTCGAGCTGGTGAACCACTATAAACACTCTACGTAATCACTCGTCCCCAAATTCTATTTCCTAGAGCTTTGGAGCTTAAACTGAGCTGAATTCAAATGTTCAGTACACTTTATATTAACACCACTGCTCAATCATGTTAAAAACATCATCAATTACTATACTTTTACTCAAGTTTTCGAGCTGCTCTACATCAACTCATTTCAAAAACAATAATTTTATTTTTTTTAAAAAATTTGCTAATTCCATTCATTTGAATCATGATATATTTTCAAAAAGGCCTAAACCAAAATCTAACTCCCATCTTGTGTCCACATAGTTTGTTTATTTGTTTTTTTTATTCAACGGTCAGAGATATTTGGATTAGTTTATGTGCACCTCGACTAATCTTTTATTGGTCCAATCAAAAGCAAGTCATCGACATCGGGACTAGGATATTCGTAAAGGATAAACCCTCTCATGGTCTAATACCATAAAATTATCAAAATTCAAACTTAAAACATTTAAATTTAGAACTCGTCTCTATTACCGGCAGAGCTACCCTTGAAATTGCTTATTTGTTTCTAAAGGCTCTGTGAAAGTTGGTGTCCATCGAAGGCTCCAAACAAGGTCAGAGAGTCAGGCAACTGACTAGTCTACGTAATAGTGGGGATGGGTCAGGCCAGCCCCCAAATAATCATACATATTAAACTCTAATGAATTTAAGTTGTGTTATCCAGTTTAAAGAAGGCCAACTCTTGATAGGAATTTTTGAATGAAAGATTTAGTTTTTTTATTAAATGTTAGAGAAAATATAATTTTTTTTATTTTCATTGGGCTAATGGTTGGTCTATCATCGTGGGCCATAAGCAGGCCAGCCCCTCGAGTCATAAGGGCCAAAACCCAGGGGTGATTGTCCAATGCATGGACTGCCATGTGACGGACCAGTCCGGTCCATGACCAGGTGGGCTTCCATCCTAACGGACCTGTCTATGGGCCACTTTGTCGCATATTACTGTCGTTAACTTTTTTTTTTATTTTTACACCAAACTTGTATTACAATTTTTTAGTGTTGTTAACAAGGAGAGAAAATAATGAAAAAAAAAAACGACAGAAAATAAACGACAAAAGAGAGAAATGCAATATAGAGCGAGAAGAAATATATCCATAAAAATATATTTCACTTTTTTTTTACTCTTCATGGTACACTTAAGAAGCTTTTATTTCAAGTCATGGACAATAGAGCCCATGTTTCTTCTTTAAATCACAGAGCAAGGTTACAAACAAATATGAGCTCAGATGGAAAATATAGGCGGGTAGGTTCGTCATTTCCGGGCTTCATCTGCATGTAGGGAAGCAAGGAATTTCTTGAGAAACCTGTTGTAGACACAGGGTCGTTCTATATGAACCAGGTGGCCTGCCTTTTTTATGCCTTCAAATGTTACCTTCTCTCCCAGTTGCCTGTCATCACATCAAGCAATTAAGCCCATATCAAAATGCCCCACCATGCTTACGCATATTTAACTCTTATTCTTATATATATATATATACCTTTTGATATGAGTATGAGTATGAGTGTGAATTGAGTAGTAACGTATCACGTTCAGGATGTCATTTTGAATTTATGACATGTTTGTGTTAATAAAATATAATTCAATTTTTAAACTATTACACAATTGTAGATTAAGAAAAGAAAAAAATAAAAAAAAATTCTTTTAAAATACTAGTGAAATGGGTTAATAATATCTAATATTAGTCCGAGTCATTTATTACTTTTGTTTATAAATCGTGTAAACGTTTAAGGTTTAGGGTTTAGTCTTGCATTTAAAAAAAAAAAAAGGAGATTTATGGTCCCGAATGTTCATATAATAATCTACTTACTCTTTCATGGTTTGGGCAAGCTCCAGCTTGAATATTTGATCATTCTCTCCCCATAACAGATGTATTCTCTATATGAAAAGCATTAACCAAAAAAAAAAAACAAATAATCATAGATAATTTTGTAGACGAGGTAGCGAAGATGTAAGGGGAAAAAGAAACAGAAATGAAGATGAAAGAAATTACCTGGGAAAAGTTGGGGATGTTAGTGTCTTTATTGCTAACGATCAACCCCTCAAGTAGCTCAGCTCTCTCCTTTCTGTTGGTGAACATCACCTGTCATCGGTTGCTCACATCAGCCACGAAATTTTAGTTTGCAAAACCAAATGAATTGTGTTCGTGGTAATACGCTTGATACGTAATTTCAATGCTGTAGATATTTCAACAAAATGAAGCTTGTAGACATTACGTGCATTGAAAGGTAAAAAATTATGGTCTTTGGTGTCATACATTCACAATGATGAATCTAAATACCCATTGCATGTATTTGAGGGTAGACGATAGCGATCATCATATTCTTAGTTATGAATATTTTCAAAATATATAGATTTGCCCTTGTCAGATATTTAATTGGATACGACAAATGAATTCAACAATTGAGTTTTACACATTTCTCATTAGGAGCTATCTAAATACGTACAACTTAAAATTTTGTGATGAGAGAAGATCTCGAAGATCATCCCAAGTTGCTTATGAAGAAACAAGTTCTTCATGTCGATTGGGATCTATTTTAGTCAGGGGTGAAGTTAAAAATAAGTTTAGAATTTCTCAAATTGGGACCGATTAAGAGATGACAAACGATACATATTGCAAGGATTACAAGGAGCCATATTGAAACAAAACAAAACTAGAGGGGACCATCCTATAATAAAAACACCAAAAGTTAAAAGAATTGAAAGACAATTTTCAAAAACTTAGGGGATCATCCAGGTGGCTCCGCCATGTTTTTTTTGGCTAACAAACACAAGATCAAACACAAGAATTTTCCAATTTACGGGCAAAGGTGCAGCTGAATAGAGGCAATGAGTATCCTCTAGGACCCACTAAACCACAACATGGTGACTCAACCATTACTTGTGGTTGCCTTCTTGTTTTCTTTTTTTTTCTTATTTCTTCAATGGTTAGGATGTTAAATTTCGACAAATCCGTTCTTAGTTAAATGTTGGTCATTCGTGCCAAATTAAGATATTCATAAGAAATAAATCTTTTATAATTTAACGCTAAAAAATCACAAAGATTTAAACTCAAAATCAATTTACGATTAATTTATGTTAGCATTTAAAATATTCTCTTATATTGCTTGGAGTTCTCTCCGTACTAGACTGTGGATCATCTACTGTAGTTTAGTGGACCCTACCAGTGCGTGGTCAAGTTGATGTATTCGAAGACAAATCATGGTCCTTGTTGCTGACATATATAGTAATTAGGTTTAGTTGGTTGAGCATTGGTAGATAATAATACAGAAAAGGAAAAAATAGAAGGTAATAGAATGACACTGATGGCAAGCCGGGTCCAGAGTCCAGACCATTTGTTTCAGCATTTAGGTATGAGACTTTTAAAGCATATAACCCAAAATTACTTAGTAATGAGTGGAGAGATTCTTAAACAGATAAACTAATTTTGGACGGTGCTAATCATCTCATATGAGATACAAGCTTTATTTACATTTTTTTTTCATGTGAGACTCCGATTTGCATGTGGGATTAACAAACAAATAAACAGGCTTATTTTAAAATCTTATAAATTTTGGTCATAAGATTGATAGTCATTTTAATCAAATGTTCGTACCCCTTACTAATACTATAGTCAAAACAAACTATAATTTCAAATTAAGTTCTTAAATTAGGTCTAATAACATTGTTCTTATATATAGTGTATATTTCCAAATCAACTCTGAGGTCGACTGCTGAGTCCTTGATGAAGGAGACTGAGGGAGTTATGGGCAACCTGTACTGACATTGATATTCATATTATCCTCAAACATTTTGTATAGTTACGCCAGCAATATTCTTAATTTTTTTTTTCAACGATTGATTAAAGTGTTTATGTCAGTTTATGCGTATCTCGATTAATTCTTTTATTAGTTTGGTCAAAAACAGACTATCCCCGTTGGGAATAAAAAATTTATAAGAGAAATTCTTCAAGACTTGACCTCAAGAGATTACCAAGATTCGAATTCAAAACATCTAAATTTATACTTTATTTCTGTTACCACTTGAACTACTTTGTAATTATAATAATGTTTAATTGGGTCGTGGGTTACCATTATTCACTTGCACAAGTCTTTTCTTACACAGACTTGTGTTATTGACAACTAGATGAATTTCCATATATGGGACATAATACTACATTTACTAAAGCCTAAAGAGAAAAAATTCCCATGAAATTTAGCTTTAAAAAAATCAAAATATAACTAAATCTATAGTTAACTGAAACCTAAAAATATGGAAAAATTTAAGAGGTCAAAAAAATAAGAGCATCCCACAAAATATAATGATTTCTGTTTCCAAATTGCACCTCACCTATTTGCTCATTCACCTTATTCGTACTTAAAACAGTGCATAAAAAAATGAACACTTGCTTGTTATCCCGTGTGTTTCGATGAAGTTAAGAGTTTAACCAAATTTGTTTACACGATTGTGTGAAGCTTTCAGAACAAAATTGGTGTAAGTTCTTGACAAATTGGCATCAAAGAACACAATATTCTGGTCACGGATATTAAAAATAATTTATAAGTCGAGGTAAAATGCCTGGAATGATAAATAGGTTGAGTGCTAAGTAAGAAATCGGATATAGATAAATGTGTGGAGCCACAAAAAAAGTTACAATTAGTTTAGGTGTTTAAATTAAGTTTAAATACTAATTTTTATTAGTTTACTGTCAATTGATTGGATTATCATGGAGGTAGACTATTGGTAATAGTTTCAAGTTTCTTGTAATTGTCACAACAGGTGCGTATGAACGGCAATAATATTGAACCATCTCTCATGATGTTCATTAGCTTTGGCTTGTGGTAGTTATGCAGTTTCAAACTATCAGCTACGTATCCCTGAAAAACTACTTATAATCACCAAAAACTAAGAAGAAGACAAGTATCAGAGCCAGAAGAGTGAAACTAACCTCAAGATAATCTTGGTGAAGACAATCAGGAAACCAGAGCTTTTTGTGAGCAGCAACAGAGAGAAGTGCCTTCAGACCCTTCACAGAGTTAGGCAACAAGAGCTCAGAAGAAGAAGAGAACCCGAGGCTGCTTATTGTTTCAGTGCTAAGGGAGTCAGTCATGGCCAGGATTGAACCAGAGACCACCAAAGCATGAACAAAGTCCGGGTAAAGCTCAGCCATCTTGAACGCAACCATGCCACCGTAGCTGAAGCCAACCACCGTGCACTTCTCGACTCCCAACTTTCTGAGTCCATTTATTAAACACTCGGCCTGGAACGTCGGTGATCGGTCGGAGCTGTCGGTCATTGAACCTCCGAAGAAGAGGAGGTCCGGCACGTAGACGGAGTACTTTTTGGTGAGAGAACCTACTTGGAATTGCCATGTTACAATGCCTTCGGCTGCAAAGCCGTGGACGAGTACCACTACAGGCTTGGTGGGTTTGATGATATTGGTGGTGGCGCTGGCGGTGGTTTTGTTTTTGCTTTTTTTGGGTTTCTTGATCGTTTCTTTGGGGACCCAGATATTCATGACTGTTCCTGGTTCAATCTCTACTGTGTGGGGCTTGATCCCAGCCATCTTCATCAGGCCAAGCATCAAGGGCTTCTGTGCTGCCACTAGGTTCACCATCTCTCTCTCTCTCTGGATGTAAATTTGTGTGCGTGTCTGTGTGGATTGGAAGAGTGACAAAGAGAGTTTTTAAACCGAGAAAAAGAGGGGACAGGGAGGGTTGGTGTTGGGTTGTTATCTGTTGTGTCCATTGAATGTGATTGTGGGTGATATATAAAACCAATATTATGAGTGGCAGTTGGCTATCTTGGAACTATTATTTTCCTCTTTAAAGTTCAAGATTTAGTCAGAATCTCATACCATATATTATGAGATAATGAGAGGCAGTTGGCTTTCTTGGATTTTCTATTTACCACTTTTAAGTTCAACATGATTATGAGGCTTGTCTCCAGAGTAGCGGGAGTATCGTGTACCGGAGAGTTGTTTTACCTTGTATCAACTCTCACGGCAAGGGGAGCCTAAACTATGTAAATATTGGAAAGACATTCACTCTAATATAGTTTTTTTTTTATTTTTTTCTTAGAAGATTACTCTATTATAAATTCAAGTGTGATGTTCCACGTAAGTGGTCATTAGTACATAGTAAATAATCTACAAAATAAAAAAAAAAAAATTGGAGAAGATCTAAATTTATAAAAAGTCAGAGTAAAGAACATGTCGGATTAAGAAGTATCATTTGAATTTGTGCCAAGCTACTCTACAGCATAGAAATAAATCGTACCACTGCTAAATTTCAGTATGGAAAAACTGAGGGGGGGGGGGGAAATCAGCATGGTTATTTTTGTTTTATTTAATCAAATTCTTCTACTACAAGTTAATTTCGATGGTCAACATATTTGGTCAGGTATGACCATTTGAGTCTCTTGATCCATGTCAGTGAAACTGTCTAAATTCAGTTTACAAACAAAATGCAGTTTCAAATGATCAAAGCTCATGTAATGAAATTGTAATCTTGTGCATTTATTTACACAAGGACGTACGACCCATCAAAACATTGTAAATTTCCCAAGTATAGTGACGATAGAGAGAAATAGTTCTTATAAGTAGCATTGTTAATCAAATTGAGCTATTTAAATTTGACTTGAGTTTGACTTGGGTTCGATTTATTCAAGTTCAGTTCGTTTTCTAAATAAGCTCAAACTTAATAAGTTTTTTGGCGCGGTTAAAAAATAAGTCCTACAAGCTCGGCTCAAATTCAATAAGTTTGACTCATTTATGTGCAAATACTAAGGCTCGACTCGACTTATTTTTGATTCGTTTAAGCTCGACTCGTTTCCTAAATAAGCCAAGTTTGAACAATTTTTTAGGTATGATTAAGAAACAAGTTTTTAAGCTCGATTCGAATGCGACTCGGACTCGTTTGACTAACAACCCTACTTATAAAGATTACTTAGAAAGAGGTTCTTCTAAGAAAATCCAACACTAATATTATAAAAATTTTGAAGCTTGTGATTAATCTAATGATCACCGAGCTTGACCCAAAAAAAATAGATATATTGTATAAGTTCATGATAGGTAATCAGAGAGCCCAGTGCATATGGCCACCACCACATGGATGAAATATTGATCTCTTCTAGAATCTTATTTCTTGCACGAAATCTTATTTTGTTGTCCAAATTTCATTACTTAAATTGAACTTTGTTTAGGTGGATAAAGGTTGTTTGAATTTTGATCAACCACAAGCTGCCTACTCTCGCCTGCTTCTGTGTGCGGTGGACTTTGGGGGTAGGGGATACATAGGATTGTGCTTGTAGCATATTATGAGTGGGAGTTCCGTCAAACTAGTGCCTTTAAGCCTGTTTAATTAGAGATTAGTAAGCTTTTTTAATTAGATCGTTAAGGTTGGCTAACCTACTTGCTTAATGTGGGGCTCAAGTCAGAAGGGCCTGAGGTATTAATATGCAACAACTTCAATCCCGTACCGGTATATAGAATTTACAATATCTATTCATCCCCCCACCACCCCGAAAAAAAAAACTGCTAGAATTAAAATATTTAGGGTTAGAGTTAGGATTAAAGTTAAAAAGTTTCAACCCGAATTGAATTTGGACAAACTTTAAGTTAAGAATTCAAGTTCATGAACTCAACCTGAATTGAAAAAATTGAACTCAACTCAAACCCAACTTAAGTTCAACCTAAATTTATGTATTATTAGATTAACATGTGCCTGAAGGTATGATAGAATGTGAATGATTTTGAGAGGAATGTTGGTTGCTATTAGATGAATGTATTTGAGACTGTTGAATGAGTTTGTTGAAATCTATCATATTTTATATTATAGATATAAATTTAAATACATATTTTTATAGTAATTATTATTATTATTTAAAGGGAGAGTGAAACATGATTTAAAAGAACTATAGATGGTAAAATAAGTTTACACAACCGATGTAGAATAAGTAAAAAGAACAAAAGAAAGACAAGGAGCTGTCATCCCAATCGGATAAACAGCTCAATTGAACTCTGTCATTTCTCCTATATAAAGAAAGTTCACTCTTACACCCTTAATAAATTGTCTCGATGAATTTTACATTAATGGGCTATGTAGGCCCATGTAATAATCTAACATTGTGTAATACCTAATTTAGGATTATTGTTTGTTGAGCCTGAATTAGGTAATCCAATTTCAATGCAAACTTGGCCGAAATCAATTCGAGCAATAATCGGGTTAAGATTAGAGTTGAAAATTTTATGCATAAGGTTGGATTAGGGTTGATCCCTCAACGTGCCCAAATTTCTTTTTTTTTTTTGATAAGTTCAAACCGCCCAAATTACACCACTAATTCATTACTTTTCATCTGTTCCGCCTCCCCTCTCCTTCTCTTACTTACCATTTGGATGGATAAAAATTTATGTGAAATTATGAGAGTAAAAACCAAATTTCAAAATTCAAATAAATTTTAATTCGTTGGTGAGACACGGGAGGTTATATAGGTCAAATATCAGGTGTTGGGTTGGATGAAACCATATTTTATAACTAAACAAGTTACAATTCAGAAAGATTAATATAAACTTAATTAGCACCTGACTCATATTCCTATCTAAAACCAAAGGTGATCGGATTGCCATGTTATCCCGACAGCATTAAATTTCTTAGCTACAACAATCTCTAGCTTGACGACGAACTCAATTAATTACACAGAAAGGTGTACTTGAAGAAAGAAGTACCAAGTGGTCATAAAATTTTTGTGATCATGATTGAAACATTATACACAACTGGAAACACCTTCGACGGGGAAATTTGAACTGTACAATGCCTGCTCATGTATATGCTTTCTCTTTCATGCTCTAATTGCATGGTTAAGTGTGCTCTTCAACCAGCTCTCATTTGAAAATTTATAGGTGAAAGTGAGGCAAGCTCAAATCAAAGTGAAAGACACCATCAGTGTCACATTGTGTATATATTTTTCAACATTTTCCTACTTCACATTAATAGCGGGTCCATGTAATACACATTATTTATAACACTAGCTCATTCTCTCTCTCTCTCTCATCTTTTCCCACCCTTCTACTCTCTTTCCCGACTGTTTGAGAAGTTAAAGAATTAACAAAAGTTATAAAGATTGAAACTAATTCTAAAAAAAAGTTGAACGGCCAGTGGTGTGATTCTTGTAATTTGGTTTGTTTTAGATATATATTGATCTGTGCGTGCACGATCCTGCACAATATAAATACGAGAACATATTTCTTTCGTCGTGAACACGTGTCCGTCAATCGAATGGTCGATCTTGTTACTTGGAACAGATTGTGAGGGTTGAAGGTGGCCAATAAAGTGATAACGAACTGTTTTTAGGGGTCACTTGAGCGATCCTGGAAGACTAAGGGATATTCCTAAAACAAAGAAAAACAGGTTAGAAGGGCATCGGAGTGTTTTCCAGCGTATCCCCTCCGACAATCAAATCAATTCTTTGAGAGAGGGAAAGAAGAAAACATTGTATGATGGTTGAGAGAGGGTTTGTTGTGTACCTCTTTTCTGTGGTTGTGAGGACTATTTATACCATAAAAACTCATCATTATTGACAATGTAGCTAGTAGATAATCATTGGAGGTGGGCAGTTTGCACACCAATTTCTATGCGTAATGTTCTTATTCTTAACTGCTTGGGACCCCGAGCAACTAATGCTTTCTCCTCGGTCTGCCGAAGTTTAATGATCTTCCCTCGGCGGGGGTGTATTAAATGCCCTGGTATTAGGAACACTTATTACCTTTCACTTTCAAGATCTTATGCATTAAATGTTGTCTCATCGAGCGAATGATGCATTAAATGTCTAACCTCCCAAGTCGTGTGTCAGCAAGAACATTCAGGTCTTTTTGTCTCTAATCTGACACAATATGCCATGTATTCATTCCCTTTTAGTTGAGCCTTCTGCCTTCTGACACCGTTTGAGTGGAACGATGTCATGATAGCTAGTTTAGCTTAACCTAAACTAATAACCCGTCAATCAGTAGCCCTTGGAGCAGAAATGCTTCGTAGACAGATATACCTCGGTGGAGAAGGTCCAACGTCGCTAGGGGCCGATGTACTCAACCTGACCGAGGAATACGTGTCGATTTATGCCATACTGAGGATCCTTGATCCTTGTGAATAGTACTCTTGGGGGAAAGGGGATTATGGATCGACGCGCACGTGTTGTGATCTAATCGGCGAGCATCCATTGACGCCGAAAACACGTGTCATCATCTTGAAATGTCTGAAAATGTCCCATCATGATCAATGTGTGTTATGTTGTTAATTACTCGTGTCATGAAAACTTCAGAAAAAAAGTGATTGTGAAACTAAAAAATGGTATTGATGATATTCAAAATATAGCTAAGATTGAGGTAAAGTGGTCAACTCAGCATGTCTAAAACCGTGCAATTCATGGCAAGCAGCCAAAAAAGCTCAGGTCAATTTTCCCCAACGACAAGGCCACTTAGCTAACAACAAGGAACGATAGCTGATAATCACCAACTGTCGTTCCGCATAAACCACGATGACATTATGGTCAAGCAAGAAAACCGCAACCACTAAGGCACCACCCACGGAGGTGGCATAATAGACGCATCTGTTATAGATAAGAGGCAAGGATCACGTCAAAAAATTAGGCAAAGCCCTGAGAGACTACAAATAAGAGGCATATCCCTCACAATAAACAACAAGCAATTAGTCTAAGCAAATATTCTGTGTAATTCCCTCTCTTATCAGTAAAATATTCCCCTAAAGCAATAGACTCCTTTGAGAATAGATTATTCCAGATTCAGAACTGATGAACCACTATAAACTTCTTGTTTGCAATTCTCCACCACATTTGTCCAATTCTAAAGAGTTTAGGAGTTCTGACTGGTTCATTCAATTACTCCTTGACCACTAAGAGTTATACTCATGTTCAATTGCGCAACACACACCATCAGGTATCATGATAGTTTTTTTTTTTTTATTGACGTATGATAAACAAAACTCAAAGTTAAATTATTCGATAACCTATAAAATTGGGTTATTCTTAGTTAGTATAAAAACAAAACAATTAAGAAGAAAAAAGAAAGAAAGAAAACAGAGTTTTTTATGCTCATATAATATTTTCATGATACTCTTTATTTCTTCCCAAATAATTATCCATAATTTCCTCTTTAACTTCACTGAACCACTCCCTATAATGAAATGCCAATATTATTATTTATTTCTTCTCAAGTAATCACCCAACTTCCTTTCTAACCCCATTCAATTGTTTAATTCTCTCTCCACACATGTAACCATGTGCAATGCGTCTAGTATTGCATAGTACCCCAAGCAAAATACACAAGAAATAGAATAAAACTGAAATTAACTACTAGTGAAGTTTGACATGTAATTATATTGCAAAAAATTGCCATTAACCATGTTGGTTAGGCTTAAAATTACGTTGAGTTGGGTTGTTTTCATGGGCCCAAGCCGCCCAACACTCAAAAAGAAGAGCCCAATGAAATGAGACACGGGCTTTCCAGACGAGCTTGCTCTTGGGAAAGGATTGATGCCCTTCGAAAGCCAGTCCCAGTGAAATCCATGACCTATAATTAGGGTCGATAATAAAACTGAGTTTTACGACTTTAAGTTGAGTTTGTCAAGTTCGTTTTTTAAAATAAATTTAAAAAATTATTCAAACTTGACTCGTTTAAAAAATAAACTAAATTCAAAACGAGCCGAGCCCGAGTAATTCTCCTCGATTGTCAACTCTACTTATAATGGCAAGTTGTTGAAATATATAAACTGAAATCATACCAAAATAGAGAAGGATTTGTTTGAGTTGATCATTGTGAAAGTTTACTGATGTAACAGAATTTACAACATAATGCCCCCCAAAAAAAAATAAATAAATAAAATAGACTTTTTGGTATTTCACAATGTTTTCGGGGAATCTGGAAATAAAGTGGAAGTTCAACGTTTTTATCTTTATTTATTGGGAATTTCGAATGTCACACTGCACTCTCAGGGGCAAGAGAGAGGAGGGATATCACGTAATACAAAAACCTTTTTGACTTTACATAATTCCTTCTCAATAGACATGTCCAACCTGGCAAATTGAACTATGATCCCAGCGCTAGTTGTTGACAAAAGTTTGGGGCCTGCAATGCATGACCATTCGTCGAGACATGGGTCAATCTAATATTGGAGACTCCGAAGATGACTTTTTAGCCCAGCAGTGTTTTTTTTGTTAAAATAATTTAGTAAATAATCCGGTTATGACTCGTTTAATACTTAACCAAGACCCATGTCAAATGAATAGCCCATTAAAATGGGTCCACGTACGTTTGAGATCAATTATTTTGTGGTCAATGGTCAAAAGGTCTCGAGAGGAATGTCATGTGCCTATATTGCTAGGCCTTAGATTGCAAGACATTTTTGGTTTAAGCCAGACTCTCTACCCGCCAAGTCCTTTGTCATTCATCAATAATGCTCCAAGCCTTTGTTGCCAGGGTCTGGTCTCCTACACTCACAGACCAGACCAGACCAGACCAGACTCATATATTTTCACATCTCTCTCTCTCTCTCATGACAGGATCGATTCTGACAGTTTGGAGTCGAGGTCGTTGTAAGGTAGTGTCTGATCTTCAACAAGTCCAGGTTGTTATGTCCTGGTGTGCCAGATTCAATTATATGTATCCCACTTGTTGAGAAAAAGAGAAGCATTAAGACATTGACTTTGATCGGTTAATGTTTTATCTGGACAAGTTGTTTTTGTGTACCCATTATTTGTATGTGGACCTCTCACCCATATAAGATGGGTGGTCCTCCTTTGAGTGAAATTGTGGGAAAAAATGATAGAGAAAATCTAAATCCCTTAAAAATGGCTCACTTATTCACAACATTAATTACATGTTTTCGGAGGGTATTCTAATATTACTCGGCAATTTGAAGCATTAAATGTTAGCGGTGTATTTTGTTCAAAAAAATACAAACATTAGCGGACGTAATTTATGTGAGTAAACTCAAATCCAATTTGAAATATTCGGTATTTAGAGAGAAAAAATTAATTTTCAAATGAGGTTTAGGGAAATAATTTCAATTCGGGTAGTATTCGAGATGGGTTATCAGTTGTTTGGATCCAATTTAATTTAAAGTCTAATTGACCTCAAATTTTAACCCGAAGGGTGTGGTCCAAAAATTGAATCTAAAATCATACAAAATTCTACTTTGGTCTGAGCTCAAATTAATTTCTAAACCTGTCCAATCCACCTTGAGTTTCACTAAACTATCATCACAAAAGGTTTTTCAGTTAGTGACATCCTTCTTGTCCTCGTAGTGCCATCGCAAATTTGTTTTTGCGACAGCACTGCCACCTTTTGTATCGATATTCTGCCCCAACAAAACCCCCATTTCCCTTCTTTTTTTCTTTTGGGGGAGGGTGTTGAAAATATGAGAAGATCTCGTGAATTGTAGGATCAAATTTGAATTCATGTCGGTCACAACTGTAGACTAGCAGAATTTGGTGAAGAAGATAAGCCACCATCATTAATATTGCCGGTCACTTTTGTATTTGATTTACCCTATAAGTAGGGGTGATCTCTCCTTGTATTAGACACCCAAATTCACAATGTAATTGTGTTCATAGACGTAGGTCTGCATAGGCCGAATTAGTAAATTCTTGTGTTATTTTTCTTCCCCTATTTCGTCAACAGAAGGAGGGCGGATGGGATGGGGTTTGAACCCATATTACCAAATGTAGGTGGAAGTGAACTCTTACTACTGAGTCACTCTTTCACCTCAATTTCTCATAGTGGTCTAATCATTCTCCCTTTCGCCCAACTTGCTTATAGCTTAAGAAATTACTAGCATGAACATTGAAACAGATATTTATCTCCTGGAGTCGTGAAAATGACGAAGACAATGTCCTTTCAACTTCAGTGCAAGATGATCAATGTAGTATGTATATATGCAGAAGTGCTAGCTTTAAATTTTAATGCCAACTTCCTAAACGATCTATTTTCTGATATTAAACTATTTCTGTATAAGGCAGATGATGGACACACTAATAACCACACTAGTGGAATTTTGTAGAAGAATATGCCGATGAGAACAACAAAAATGAAGTTCATCATGTGAGAAATTTCTGAATCGATGCTTCAAATGATATCTTAGGCATAAATTATCGGCATGAATGAATATGAAAACCGTGACACATTCAATATACATATATTTTTTTGTAGCGTATTAGCTAGTATATATCTCTTGTCTGGGACGAAATCGAAATTTTATCTTGAGAGATGCTAACAATGACATAGACAAAAAATTAATTTTATTTAACAGTCGTTGTTAATAAAAAAAAATTATTTATAAAGAACTTTTTAAATTTAATTTTAATGCAATGCCAATAAAAAATTAATTTTGAGTACAAAACTAAAAAATTGGACCATGTCATCATAAAACTTCATTTGTAATAATATTATCATCATCTTTTTTTTTTGTTTATAATTTAACTTATGTCTATAAATAAATTATGATCAGAAAAAGTCACTTATTTTTTCTCTATGGTCGTCAAAATAATTGAACAAATATCTTCTTCAATACAAGCCATATTCATCTATGTGATTACATCATAATTGGCTACTAAATATTAAGTCATTAATATTTTTCAATACACTAAGTGAGATACCTAAATATTGAGTGTTTTGAAAAATTAGAAGTTAGTAATAAATTTTAAAAAAAATATAGGGGGTCAATGAAAATTTTTAAAGGCCTGCTCTCAGTTTCGTCCCTGTGTCTTGCAAGCAGGATAGTTATCGTGTTGTACTATTTGAAAAAAAAATCATCATTTATTCGGTAATCGACGTCATTAAGATAATTTTATTTCCTTTCAAATAGGTACAAGAAAATAAAGACTAATAGTGTAACACAATAGTGTAATTCACAAGTAATAGTACATTCTTTGTGTATTCTTTTTCCATGTAATTACTCTTTGCAATCATATTGATAAAAACAGTGTCTATATATTACTTTTCATTATTTTCACATTAACTACACATAACTTTCTTTTTAACTGCATAATCAACCGTACTTAACCTCTCATAACTCCTATAACCCGCTTACACTTGTCTATTGTACTATCTTCCGTGTCTCTTTTCTTCTTTCTAGTCTTTCTTCTTCTGTCGAGTGTATACTCCTGGCAGAAAGGAAAAAAAAAAAGGAAAAGAAGAGAAGAGAAAATCAAAGTTGGCTTTGGCTACAAGACTATAGACCACCTTAGAGGAGACAAATAGAGGTTACAGTGTTTTTCTTCGATGTCATGATGTTGACCAGAACTAAGCTTTTTCCGTAGGACGGCTTATTGGGGGCTTCTCCTACTGCCCCCCACCCCCATTACTTTTTCTTTACTACATCCAAAACAGCTTTTAAAATATTATTTATTTCTTTAAACATTACCTGGCAAAAGTGGGATACTTCCAACAGCAAGATCACTAGACCAATACCAACCCCTCCGCCTTGAGAGAGAGAGGGAGAAGGTGTAGAGTGAGACTGAGACTCATTCCAGTTGTCTATGTTGCTTTTGAGGAATGTCTTTTTAGCAGTTCAACACTGTTCGTGACTTCTTGTTTAGCTTTGTGTGAAATGACACTTTAATAGTTAAAATTTACATATTTATACCAGAAGATTAATGTACGAGATTTTCTCAACTATATAGTTCTGTAAAATGTCAAATATTTTCAAGATTTACACCATTGATCCGTGAATCAAAATAGAGTAATATTATCGTTGTGCTAAGACATACACTCAAAATTTTGAGGATTTAATATATAGAAAATATTATTTATCCCAAATCTCTATCTCAAATTAAAGAAAACTATTGGATGAGTGAGTTCCATCAATTTTTTTAAATGAGACCCACTGATTCAATGGTCCTCCTTGATTTGGTATGAAAATTTGAGATAGAAATTTAAGATACGTAGCATTGCTCTTAATATATTTTCTTGAGATACTGCAATGACCAATGAGTGAAAAATGCATCAATTTTCTTCTATTTAACATTCCATTTATTACAAGATTAGCGGTTGATTTAATGGTCATCGTTCTTCATTATTAAATTTTAAAGTCACAAATTTAAATCTCGTCATCCCCTTCTTGTAATTGTGTCTGAGAAATTCTTTGCAAATGAAACATTATTATATTTGTTGGTATATTGCTACATTTTGTCCAAAAATTAAAGGGTCATGCAATTTTATTTTTTTTATCTTTTAAGGGGTAAATTGTAATTTCAATGAGTGGACAAATTATCATTAGCCCTGTAATTTAAAGCCTCGGGGAGTGATTAAAACGTCTGCATGCATGCAAATCCCTCTACGTGGCACGTGCATTAGCTGAAATGATTAGTTTTTTTGGTTAATGTATGGCCAGATATGATATGATACACATGCAATTTATAGGAAATTGGTCCAGAGCGGGTCCTACCAAATCCAACGGACCACATAGCACCATCATTGTTAAGCATGTGATGAAACAATTGGTGTGTTATTTGCTTTCAATGCCGGTGAGAATTAATTGTATTCTGGGTTTAAATGATTAAGCAAACCCCACAGATCGTTTCATTAAAAAAAAGTATATAAAGATCGCATTAATTACCTCAAGTCTTGTAGACACTAGAGAGAAGAACATTGTTCACCACAACCCAAATCTAGTTCGTGCACTACACTCTTCCACTAAAAATTACAATTACATTCCTCAATGTCTAGATTTATTCTCAATTCACCCCTTAATATTTTTATTTATTGATAAAATCCAAATCAAAAAACTTTATTCACACAATTACATATTTATCCTCATAAAAAATTAATGAAAAATAACCTAGAAACAGATAGAAAAGTATTGGTCTCAGAGTATAACTTACTGCAATGCAACACAAGGAGTGAAGGCATAATATTGATATTTTGTAATTATTTTCAGCAAATGGTAGGTACCCTGGTATTGAATTCAGGGGCGGAGTTAAGAATTTTCTTTAAATTTGACATTTTAATTATATATTCTAATTTTTTTTTCTGTTAACCAAGCACAATAAAATGATACACTTGCATTTATCATATCATATTTGATACATTAAGCCTGTTCAATATAAAATGACCAAAAAAAAAATGTATAGTGTATGTATATAAAAATGAAAGTATCACTATTGAAAATGTGAGATTAATTGCTATTGTGTAATTAAAAAGTTACCTGTTGTCTACTGATCATCTATTATATTTATTCGATAAAGTTTTTTCCAAACATTAAAACTGAGATATTAGAAATTTAGAATAATAAAGTCACTAAACTAAAATTTAAGAACAGAACATAATACAAATTTTTAAATTCAATTGACACATAATAGATATTACAATTAATTTTCAAACAAAAATAGAGACTAGTTCTCGCAAAAAAAAATAAAAGTAAATTGAATGTCAATTGTAAGTATTTTCATTTTTAAATTAACAAAATAAAATTAAAAATTAACGAATATGAATATGAATATCAAGATCACATGTAGAAAACCTTAATACAATAAAAACGACTAAACAATTGAAGTAAAAAAGTTACAGAGTGGACACAAGTAAATAATATTTGTATAATTCTTAGATATATATAAATATAAACATACATATAATTTTTTTAAAAAAAATTAAAGGTGTGCACGACCCTATGTACCTCCGCCAGTGCGTTGGAAGGAAATGCTAAAGCTTTAAAGTACAAGAAAATCGCTCAGTTATTCTAAAATATTATAAATTACTTCAAATAAAATCAAATATCGAATGTGTCATTATAATTTAACCACATTTAAAACTTCAATCTTTTCATGAAAGAATTATATGTATTATGGAACATAATAGTGAGCTATGTGCATAATGGAAGAAGTTTTAGGTTCTTGATTGTGAGCTTAAATTGGTATGTTTTGCAACTTATGAAACCGTAAGTGCAAAAGAGTAAGTAGTTGAAATGATTCCTTGGATATATAATAAAATAGAGAAAATTATATAATATGTCCCTTCAAAATTTAAATGGTCAATTTATTATTATTTTCTGTTATTTTTAATTAAAGAAAAACCCATATCTTGGTTGATTCAAAAATTCAGGAATATTTAATAATATTTAAACTTATGGGGATTTGAATCCATTTGGAGAGAAGAATGTGTGTCTCACGTTTGATGAGAGAGTAATGCATGTGTAGTTTGCAATGCGACGCTCAATTGCCTTGGTTTAATCACATCACAGTCCTGTTCGTAGTTTACAAAGCGAATAGAGAGCATCTTTTGGAAAGCGGTGGTCGTCCCGTTTGTCGAACTACAGGCTCGCCAATCTCTAGACGATCTGATTCTCTCTCACTTGCTGTTTGAATCTTTTGATCGAATCGATCGATATTCCAGAGAAATTTGTTCGGGCTTGGGTCATCATGGGGGGGGTGGGGTCACTCTGCTGCTGCTGCTTTGTATTCTCTATTTGTTATTTTTTGAATTTTCTGTTCTTTTTCCAAGTTTTCCATCTTTGAGTCAAAGATTGCTCTAAACCCAGAAGAACATACGTTGCTTTGATGATTGCAGAGAATCCCATTTGGATGATACCTTTATCTCTTTCACTTTTCTTTCTCTTTCTCTCTCTCCATCATCACCAAAATCTAAGGATCTTCTACTACTAGTTGGGACTATTACTACTACTGCTACTACTTGTAGACCAAACAAAGCTCTTGTGTGACTTACCCAAAAAAAAAAAATACACAAGTCTTTGTGTGTGATATGGTCCTTATGATTTTACGACCTTAAAATAAAATTAACATAGAATTAATAAATTTGAATTTAGGGTATTCAACGAATTTAGATGATTTTGGAATAAATTATACATAAAACTTCAAATTATGATCTTTGTGTCAGTTAAACTCTTGAATTTTTTTACGTAAATTAAGTCAATAAACTTTTTAATTGTGTCGATTGAGTATTTATTTTTTTGTGGCATATAGTCACGTGAGTGACACACTCTAACGGAGACAGACAAAATAACTTAATTGATACAATTAAAAAATTCAAAACCTCAATTAACACAAAAAATCAAACAAATGATAGGAACACACTAAACAAAATTTTTAAATGACATAAATCTGAATTACCACCGATTAAATTTTATGCAATTATAAATAAATTAAATATAAATTAGGCAAATATCAAAGACGACACAAAAAATTAAAAAAAACAAACGCTATCATGGCGAGATGACCGGGCAAGCAGATTGGCATTGTTTGGTTCACGTGATTTCACGGTACGGCCACTGATTGTAGTAAGCTGAAACTGGTTGTTTTGGGTGTGAGATAACACTGATAATATGCGTTGATAGATAGATGGATGGATGGATGGATAGGATGGCCTAACGGAGGGGTAGAAGTGTTAGGATTGGTCATTGTTCTGTTGAATAACCAAACTCAGAATATTATCTCACTCTCACCTGCCATTACCCGCGTGATATTCACACCCCTGGCTCAAGTGGTCATCTGCATTCTTATCACATGGCATTATCATCCAATTAAACTTATAAATAAGTAAAATAAACTCTATTTTTTTTGGCATTGAATAATTATTTTCTTCTATGATTATGGTAGTTACTAAATCATGAAGTCCACTTGTTTATACGCAAAGGTGTTAATCAAGTTAAACTTTGTAAGTTTGAGTCCGAATTTATTGAACTCATTTTTCTAAAAGAACTTAAAAAATTATTTAAGTTTGACTTATTTAAACCTTAAGCAGATTCCAAGTCTCGGCTAAACTCGAATAGCTCGATTATTTTACATATAAATATGTCAAGTTTTGCAAACTTAAATCGTGCCTTTAAGATTTTTTTTTTTAAAATGAGCCTAAAAAGTTTCTCACACTCAATTCATTTATAATATGAGTCCGGTTCGGGGCCGAGTCTTAACCAAGTCGAGCTCAAGTAACTTATATCGATTAACACCCCCTATTTACATGTTAATTTAGTATTTTAGATGGTGACACCATATGGTAATAATGTCATAATATGACCTTAACATTGAATATTATATTCTCATGGGGGGGAAATTTCAAAATTGAAGAGGATCAAAGTGAAAATACTGAAATTTTAGGGGATAAGTGTGGTAACTTCTTAAATTTTTTTTAATAAAATTAATCAATGAAAATATAATCTTAAAAACACCAGGGACTGTGACCTTAAGTCTCAACATATACGATTTCGCCATTAGGTTTGCTTATCATGCTTTAGTAATTTCTTAAAATTGGTATGAAAGTTAATGGAAGAAAGTATAATTTTACAAGCAATGAATAGCCATAACATCAGACCACAACCTTCGTCGCTGTCTGTCATGGCTTATTAATTGTATAATTGAGACAGTGTGTTTTCGAATCTCTTCAACTACAAAGTTTGGAGTACTAATTATTTTATTGTATAATATGGTGAAAATTTAGTTAACAATTGTTTCAAGTTTCTTATTTCAAATTCTCATTGAACTAAGTATTTACACGGTGAGTGAGTTATTGAGAGAGAGTTGCACAAGAAGTCTAACGATGTGGGTTAGAGTTGAACGAATTATCGATTTGGACGTTAAGAGTTCAAATTTTACTATTATCTCTTGAATTATGATACTTATAATTTACGTGTGATTATAAATAATTTTAAATAAAATAAAAATAAAAGAATTGCTGAGAGATTGTTGTGTGTGACGAGATGGAGAGTAGGCGTGGTGAGAGCAATTGAATTCCATTTTCGATGGGAGGGAGGCAGTGTCAGAGCAGAGAGGGGGCAGAGATACGGATACGGACAGAGGTTTTTGATGGATGGTGGTATTGGGTTTGAGGGAGAGTCAGTAGTACTAGTTTTTGCCTCGTGATCGGAGAAGGCAGATCCATGGAAGACTGTTCCCGCTAGTCACGTGGGTTCTTTTGACCACCCCCAATGACCAAAACCCCAATCAAACTCACCCCCTCCCTCTCCACCGCTCGTGTAATCGTATATAACATATTAATACCGTGATTTTATTTGAAAATTTAATACATTGTTGTATGTATTAAGATTTAGGTTAAAACCTATTTTCATTTTGACCCTAAAAAATATAAAAAATTTCAATTTATTCCCAAATAATTAATTTTTTTACATTGCCTTTTAAAAAAATAAAAACATTACAATATAATTCACCGTCTTATTTTTGTTTAATTATATCTCTTTTGTAATTTTTGATTGATTAATGTTATACAAAATAGACGGACAACTAAACGAAAACAAAATAGTGGATCACATTACAATATTGTTTTTTTAAGGGATAATTTGAAAAAAAAAATCATTTAGAGATACATTGAAAATTTTTATATCTTTCACGGGAAAAAAAAACATAAAAGTATGATAAAGAGTTTATAGAAATCGATATATTTGGATTAAAAATTAATAAAAATTTGAATGGTAAATAGTTCAATCTGCCAAACCGATTTAAAAACTGAATTGTTATAAATTAAACTAAATATTACACAGAATCAACTAAATAGGGTTTATATGTCATACAAGTAAGATGATATATATATCTATCTATATATATATAACTATAAATGTATTTAATAGGAATTAAATGGAGTTTAATAGCATTCTAGTACTTAGACATCACACTCGAATAAGCTGCAGTACTATATATACTTGGCAATCGAACATTTAACACCACCTCGTGTCCTACCAGTATACTGACTTGTTGCCCGTATCTCTCTCTCTCTCTATATATAACCTGTATTTTGGGTCCATCTCTGTCACAGTCTTTACAACCTTCTTACTATATACGTGAATGTATATAGAATATGTTTGTGTTTGACGACAACGTGGACTGCAGGTGCTGACTGGTATTTCGCCATTTTATTAGCTTATAAAGCAAACAGACAAACACAGATCTCAGCCCCTCGCGTACTCTCTCAGCTCTAAGTTCAATTCAAACATTATATTATTACCCATCGCTCTCAACTTACTATTTGTTCGTACCTCTCTCTCCTATCTCTCTTCGACTATATACTCATCACTTCGAGTTCGGACCTCCACTTCTCATTGCCCTAAGACCACTAACCCTTTTTCACTCCTTCCTCCTCCTTCCTGAGATTCTCAGAAGCCATTTGATCATCTCCTCTTTCTTAGCTTCGAATTTGAAGAAGAAAGAACGGTACCCATTGGAGCAGAAAAGAGATATATATAGATATACACAATTACACATAGCGTGTGTGTGTGAGAGAGACAGAGAAAGAGAGGATAGAGAGAGAAGCCATGATGCATAGGTGTAGCAGCTCTCATGGAAACATGGTGGGACCATGTTCATGTGGCATGTTTCAGAGTCAAAGCAATCCCTTCTCAATGCTGTTCTCTATGCCAAATCACAAGCCTTTTGATGAAGCGGACATGTACCCTTTCACGTCCTCTTCTTCATCTTCTGTGGATTGCACTCTTTCCCTAGGCACACCATCGACTCGTCTAACCAATGATATGGAAAAGGAAGTCCACCATGAACGACGCTCTTCCTGTATGTCTAACTTTTGTTGGGACATGTTACAGTCCAAAAACACATCCTCACCGCCACCAACCTACAAGACCAGCCGTGGTGGAAGCAATGGAGGCAACAATAACTCCGGCGCCGACCCCCTCCTTGCTCGGCGGTGCGCTAACTGCGACACCACATCTACACCCCTTTGGAGGAACGGTCCAAGAGGCCCAAAGGTTCCTTTTCTTGGATTTTAAATATGTTATTGTTACCATACACTTATATATAGAAATTCGTAGAGGGTGGGTAAGTTTACTGATTTTGAGTACTGTTCGAGTCATAGAATTATCTTTTATGCATGCGAAGTAGGAATGCACATATCTTACGAAATTTGCATCGACAAAAACCGCACTTATGGCTAAATACAGAAGAGACACTTGTATTGTGTGTTTTGTTATTGTTATTTTTTTTAATCTTTTGGTTTTTAATGTTTTTTGGGACTAATGGGTGTGATCAATTGCAGTCACTTTGCAATGCTTGTGGAATTCGATTCAAGAAGGAAGAGAGGAGAGCCAGCGCAGCCGCTGCCGCCACCGCTGGCGGTGCTGCATCGGCAGGAGTAATGGAGGCCCAACACATGGTAAACAATTCATGGGTTCAACACCCACAGAACCAGAAATTTCCTTGCTACTCTCCTGCATACGGCAACGAATTTAGGTTCATAGATGACGATGAACGTGATTCTGATAATGGCATTCCCTACCTCTCTTGGCGTCTCAACGTCGCAGACAGATCAAGCCTCGTTCATGACTTCACAAGATAAATATGACTATCAAGATCATGAAGGCTGAAGCTGTTTCTTTTTGTTCATCTTACGTAGATGGAGTGAAAATGGGTTAATTCTATGTTGTTAGTTTCTTTTTCTTTTGTTCTTTTACTTTTCTCTTTGATCAGTCCTTATATATATCATCATATATCACTTTTCTGTTGGTCAGTTGGTCTCCTTCAAACTATAAACTTTTTTTTTTTTCTGATTATGTCGTGCCGTAATGGGCTTTCTTTTCTATTCAGATTTCCTGAGCCTGAAGCTTTAATTTCTTTTGTTGTACCTTATCCTAAGTTACATGATTAATACCAAGAATTTTGGTGAAAAAAATCATCTTATGCGCTTGGGGGAGTGGAGAAAATGAAAATTCAGATAGTTTTGTTCTTTTTCTCTAGTTTCACTAAGGTTTGAACTCAAATGCTTTGGTTTGGTATATAATGTGATAGAGTAATGGCATTTAGACTTCAAAATTTACTGTGGTTTTATTGATACCATTAAACTAAGATTAAGGTTTTATTGATACCATTAAACTAAGATAAGTTTTTAATATTTGATGGGATCCACAATTAATCCAAGGGTTCCAGTGAATTAGGTCAATAAATTATGTTTCATTATCATTGCTCTAACATGAACGTACAAGAAATAGAGGTGACAATAAATTATTTGGATCTAAAAATTTTATTTAATGATATGACTTCAGTGACACTATTGAATCAACATCAAGTTCTAATGTTCGATCGAATTTCATAGTCAACCCAAGAGTTATGGTGAATTATATCAATAAATTAAGTTCCGATACCATTACTCTAATGTGAAGTTCAAGAAATAGAGGTAACAATACATGACAAGTAATGTTTTTAAACTTAAAAATTTGACATAATTTGTTGACCTAGTGATGCAATTTTAGTAGAATCATTAGATTAACATCAAGTTCTAATATTTGATGGAGTCAACAATCAATCCAAATATCATAATGAATTAACTTACCAAATTAGGTCGCAATAGCATTTGTCTTATATGAGCAGGGCATTTTTATGGGTATCCTTAATTAGGATTGTTAATCAAGACAAATTTTAAGAGATCGAGTCGAGCCTGTCAAGTTCGTTTTTTTAAATGAGACTAAAAAATTATTCAAACTCGGCTCATTTATAAAAAGAGCCGAGTAGCTCGACTATTTTATTTATAAATGAGCCGAGCCTAAAAAATTACTCAAGCTTAACTTATGTTAAACACGAGTCAAGCTTGAGTCAAGTTCTCTCCGAACCAAATCCGAACAACTCAGCTCAATTATCAACTTTATCCTTAATTTGAAGTTTATTTTGATATCCAAACCCATCGGGGCTCTAGCTCAGCAAAATTCAAGTGGGCTTTTGTCCGTCTGAGCAAGAACTTTGGGCTAATCCGACTGATCTCGATGTAAAAGGAAGCTCTCTGATTATGGCCCAATGCTGGCTTACTCTAGTCCATTTGACAATAATCAAACAGAATATAAAAATATTCGTTCCAATTGAGATCAGATTATACATGTGATGAAACTGAATGATCAATCCATTAAATTTGGTTGAAATTCTATTATATTTTGTATTTAGTTATGCATTACAAAAACAAGATTTATATAAATATTGGACGAACTTGAAACCATTAAAACCAAACTCTCAATTTTGATTCAGATTGAAATCTAAGATGAATCCCATAAATTTTTTTGAACATACACAAGAAAATATATGCATATTTTGAACATATTTTATCCAATATCATATTGCAATCACAAGATGACAAAAATACCATAAAACACTATCACAGTACGAAAAACACAAAAAATAAAAAATGAATGATTAATTTAATCCAAAATGGAGAGCCATTGATATATTTATTACTAGTAATATAAAAAATATGATAATAACTTGAAGCTATTAGCAATTGAACAATCTATCATATTTAACACAGTCACAAAATAACGAGACGATTGTACAAAATACAATTATAATGAAAATCAAGTAATTTAAAAGTGAAACAAATAAAAAGTGAAAATGTTATAAAAAATCACGTGAATCTATTGTAATCAATATTTATATTTTGAGGCAAAAAGCAATAAATTTTCTTAAAAACAAAATTTATATTAAATTATTGAGGTCCCTATTTAACATTTTCGCTTAGATTCCCAATTTTGAGCCAGCCCAAAATGTAATCACCGTCATGTGGTGTTATTATTTTATAATAAACTTACAAATATGTAAGGTAAATCCCACTTAATAGTTATTTTCAAACATTGGGTTGATACCAAATGACATGGAGGAGTGGTTATTATACGTGAAATTTACGAATAATACTATGTAACTCAAATTTGTATTCTAAATTAATAAAAATTATTGAATCAGTGGTTCTAATTTAAAAAAATTGATGGGACCCATTCATCAAATGATCTCCGTTTATTTGAAATATAAATTTGAATTACAAATTTGAGTTACATAGTTTTCGAAATCCATTTGTTTAATTATTATACTCCTATTAGACGGTGACACCACATGACAAGTTGGCGTCACCGTCGCACCCAATATTTCACTAGTTTTGGGGTTGCTATGTGGGTCGATCGCAATGGGTTAAAAGCCCATAACTTACAAAATGAAAGCCCACTATCAGTTAGTGGTATTATTGCGTTTTTGTTTTGGGGGACGTTTAGCCGAGCTTCTCTCGTCGTTGCCCCTCCTCAGTCCTCTTCTCCCGCCTTTCTCTTGTCTTTCTTGCAGCCCTAAATCAGCCGACCGCGTGAACTCTCCTTTGCTTCTCTCTGCAAAAACGGTGCATACGGCGTCTAAAGTAGCACAAATAAGTAATGGCTTCGGAGGTGGAGACGTATACGGACCCGGTGAACTTGAAGGTGAGAGAGCTCTTGAAGGAGGTTCATCTTGACTACTCTCCCGAAACTACTAAGTACGTCCACGACGTTGTTTCATCAATCAAAGAAGCCATTGATCAAATCCCCGAAAACTTGCAGGTATATTCCTTTCTCAATCCCTAAACCTCTGTTTGAAGTGCTAAATAAGTTCAATAGGATGAAGAATCATAACTTTGAAGCTCAATTTATCAATATTGGGCAGAGATAGAATCAACTGAGCTCCAACCATTAAATTTGTCTTCAGGAAATTGTGTTTCAATTATTTTTGTTATTTTTACTTTGTCTCAGCGACCATAGGAAACCCATTGTTAAACAGGGGCGGAGCTAGCATTCTATCCTGGAGGGGGCAAAAATATGAATGAAGAAATTAACTAACAGGTATTAAAAAAAAATTCGGACCTCCATTGTTGAGGATAGGTGTTATTTCCATTTAAAAATTTATAAGTTAAAGTAAGAGAAATTTATTAACTCCTAACGCTCAGTATCAATTCAGTATTAACAATATATGAACAAATGTAGACAATAATTCTTTCATAGTATATTTCAACTAAACCCTATATTAGAGTGGAACACAACGTTACAAATATCAAGATATTTGATTGATCAGTTTTATGATAAAATTTCTCAGCAATTTCTTGTTAATTGTGTTGATAAATTTATTTTCTGAATGGAAATAGACGCCTTTGAGTTAGAATATATTACCATTTGTATTCATTTTTGTGTTGCTATATTATGAGTCACTAACTTATCAAAATAGAGTCTGCGATAACTATACAACCATTTTGAAAAAAAAAAAAACAAAATTGTATTAAATAAGGAAAGTATTGTGTGAGTGGATCACTAACTTACCAATCACAAAAAAGATGCATCACAAGGCAATATAATGTGTTAATCATAATTTTGTTGTTATACCAATACACCTACAGACTATTCATGAAAGTCAATTGCCCCCACATCTTCACACATAGCTCCTCCCCTGCTGTTAACGCATTGAACTTATGCTTACTCGAGGTGTTGTGAAATTTGGTAGGTTTTGGCGGATGTGGCATCGGGTTTTGTTAGAGACATTGGTGCAGATAAAGTCGAATTCCAGTTCAAGAAGCCAAAATCTATTGAGATTGGTGGTAGTTATTCTATACAATGCATTGCAAAGCCTGATGTAAATATTGACCTCCTTCTTCGGTTGCCAAAGGTATTTGTTACATTTTATATGCTTTATTTTTATATCTAATGATGCACAAAATTGGTTTGCACACCACCTGTCAATTAAGTAATATAAAATGCGGTAAAGTAGAAGGAGAGAAAAGATAATGTTTATCGTGGTTCAGTCAATATGATCTACGTCCATTTTAAATGGCAAGGATCGCCGAAATTTTATTATTTCCGGTGTGGAGGGAGAGCACAGGATTACAAGATTTGAGAGAGGAGGAGAGAATTATGCTCAAAATGAGTGAGATGCCCCTCAAATATTGGTGGGACTTATAATTTATAGTGGCTTAGTGTAGTAATTGCATAGCTAGTTGGACGGTTATAACGGGGTTAGGACCGTTTAATAGTCATAACGGATTGATGTGACTTTAATAGTAATTAAATAGCTTGACGACCTATGCTCTTTTCAATGGTAAGGAAGTTTATGATGCTCTCCAAACGGCGAGGGTGAGACTCCTGGACGCTCCCTTGATGGTGTAGAGGAGACTCCCAGATAACATTGCATGCTCCTTGTTGACGTAACTCCTTGAGCTTGATGAGTTTGACTAGACTAATCACATTGGGCTGAACTTGGTGGACCTCTTGGAGTTGGGCCTTAAAACTCGGATCAGACTTATAACATGAGTTGGACCCTTGGGCTTGGCCCATCATTTGTCCCCTAATGCCCTGCATTTAAGGAACATAGAAAGAAGGACATTCAGTAGAGTTTGAATTTTTGACCGAATAGCAAAATTAGAAAAATTTCGGGAGGCCAAAACATATATTTTCAGGTCTTTTTTGGGCTTTTTTCAGCATCATTCACGGCCAAAAGTGCTGACTCTTGTAGAGCTCTTCGAGAGCTTCAATTTCACATATTATGGGTCCCGTTTGGAGTTATGGGTCAAAAGTTACAGTCAAAATAGCGTACACACCTCTTAAAATCCGAATTTTTCGAAAAATTCTCTTAATTGACAACCCCATCCCTTCCAGTAGATTCTTTTTGCTTGTAGGGACCCATTGGCTATATAAACTCCCTTTCTCCTTCATTTTTTGGATTTTTAGAAAGCCCTAGTTACAATTTGGGGCTTTTGGGTTTTTTGTATTTTCAAGGAGATTTTGAAACCCTAGGTTATAAATAGTAACTTTCTTCTTCATTCCACCCATTTCATTCATTCTTGAGAGAAGAGGAGCGCTTTTCTTGAGATCTTTCAAGAACTCATTGGTGAGATTTCCGAGTTTAGCATTTTGAACAGTGACAGCTAGTGGTGAGGATGTTCGAAGTTCTGCAAATCTTGGTGAGGAACTCGAAGGAGTTGGTGTTGTCCTTGGAGGGAGATAAAGGCGCAAGGCCTGAGGGAGGTGGAGCCACCGTGGGACTCCTCTGCTGGGCTCGTGCCTGTTGTGCGCGCAGTGGGAATTCTAGGCGCTGAGCAGGCTATTTTTGGTGAGCAGAGTACTGATTTTAGTGCCAATTTGGGTGCTGAGGCGGTTGTCTACTTGCTGCTGAACGTGAGGAAGACAGATCTGGGCAAGTAGCCTGTTGCGCTGTGCAGCTTGGGCGAGAAGCCTGTTTGAGTTTTTTCAAGTGTAGCTTCTTAAAATCATTCTCCTAGAGACCTTTTTGGCTCGGACAGAGCTTTTCGCCTTCGCGTCAAAAAGTATCAAGGCAAGGTAGCTGTCGATGATGATGAGTCCAAAGTAAGTACTATCTCCAGCACTTTAAATTCAAACGCTGATATTTTACGAATTGTCTCCACTTATCATATTCTTCCGACTGTATTATGTCGTCAAGCCGAGATGGGTGAGTTTGTTTGTGATGACTCCTCTGGTGACATTGCTATTTATGAGGAGGTGCTTGAAGTTGGGTTCAGGCTTTCAATGCCTTCTCCCATTTGTGGCATCCTGAACTATTTTTTCTTGACACATGGGCGGTTGGCACCCAACGGTTAGAGAGTGTTGTTGAGTTTCTTAGTATTATAGAAGAGGGTGTACCATGAGGATGCCTCTCCTAAGGAATTTCATGCAGCTTGTTACCCGAGTAAGACTCTTGCTCCTAACTGAGGCTGGTATTATTTTACCACAAAAGGAGGCAAGTTAGCTACCGGACTGCCCTCCAAATGTCATAGTTGGAAGTTGCGTTTCATATTCGTCGGTGGACAGGGGCTTCAGATGCCAATAAGGCGTTGGTACCAAGACGATGGGATGCTCCAAAGAAAATTGGTATGCCGTATATTCTTATTCCTCTCTTACCATATTTTTTGTAGGGTGTGTACTCACTATATTCCTTGCAGGTGCTTTTGTGCTCTCCAAAGACCAAGAGTGGAAGCTACAGGCTGTGAAGTCTTACTCTACAAGGGACTTTGAAGAGCACAGGAGCACCTGCAAGGAATATGGTGAGTTGGAGAGGCCACCTGGGAGGCATCCTCTGTCCTCGCCTCCTTAGAAGGAGGAGAACTCCTACTAGAAAGGCGGGACCCAATCATCACCCTATTTACTGCTCCAAAGAAAATAAAGTGTCACTAAGATAAAAATAAAAACACCAAGTGGAAGAGAAAAATGCAGAAGAATCAATATATCTTTCCTTTTCAAGGAGGGACCACTAGACCTTAGAGAGGGACCACTGGCATTTACCGAAGAGGAACCAATAACTCCTCCACCCCTAGGTATGAGAGCTTCAAAGTCCCTTGTGGAGTAAGACTTCACAGTCTGTAGCTTCCACTCTTGGTCTTTGGAGAGCACAGGAGCACCTGCAAGAAATATAGTGAGTACACTGCCTACAAAAAATGTGGTAAGAGAGGAGTAAGAATGTAGGGCGTACCAACTTTCTTTGGAGCATCCTATCGTGTTGGTACCAACGCCTTATTGGCATCCGAAGCCCAACTCTCCACCGATGAATATGAAACGAGACTTTTAACCCTGACATTTGGAGGGCAGTATGATAATCAATTTGCCTCCCTTTGTGGTAATATAATACCAGCCTCGGTTAGGAGTAAGAGTCTTACTCGGGTAATAAGCTGCATGAAATTCCGCAGGAGAGGCATCCTCATGGTGCACCCTCTTCCATAATGCTAAGAAACTCAACAACACTCTCCAACCGTTGGGCGCCAACCGCTCAGGTGTCAGGGAAAAATAGTTCAGGATGCCACAAACAGGAGAAGGCATTGGAAGCCTGAGCCCAGCCTCAAGCACCTCCTCATAAATAGCAATGTCACCAGAGGAGTTATCGCAAACAGGCTCACCCATCTCGGCTCGACGCATAGTACAGTCGAAAGAATATGATAGGTAGAGACAATTCGTAAAATATCATCATCTGAATTTAAAGTGCTAGAGATGGTACTTACTTTGGACCTATCATCATCGACAACTACCTTGCCTCGATGTTTTTTGATGCAATGGCGAAAAACTCTGTCCGAGTCAGAAAGGTCTATAGGAGAATGATTTTGAGAAGCTACGCTTGGAAAAACTCGAATAGGCTGCTCGCCCAAGCTGCCTAGTGCAGCAGGTTGCTTGCCCAGATCTGTCTCCCTCACGTTCAGCAGCAAGCAGACAGTCGTCTTAGCACGCAGATTGGCAGCGAAATCATTGCTCTGCCTGCCCAAAACAGCCCGCTCAGCACCGAAATCGCGTTCAGTAGCCTACTTAGCGCCCAGAACTCCCACTGCGTGCACTACAGGCACGAGCCCAGCGGAGGTGTCCCACGGTGGCTCCACCTCCCTTAGGCCTTGCGCCTTTATCTCCCCTCCAAGGACAACGCCAACTCCTTCGAGTTCTTCACCAAGATTTACAGAACTTCAACCATTCTCACCACTAACTGCCATTGTTCAAAATGCTAAACTCTGGAATTCTCACCAATGGGTTCTTGAAAGATCTCAAGAAAAACTCTCATTCTTTCTCAAGAATGAATGAAATGGGTGGAATGAAGAAGAAAGTTACTATTTATAACCTAAGGTTTCAAAATTTTCTTGGAAAAGCAAAAAATTCAAAAGTCTCAAATTGTAACTAGGGCTTTCTAAAAATCCAAAAAAGAAATGAGAAAGAGAGTTTATATAGTCAATGGGTCCCTACAAGCAAAAAGAATCTACTGGAAGGGATGGGGTTGTCAATCAAGAGAATTTTTTAAAAAATTCGGATTTTAAGAGGTGTGTACGCTATTTTGACCGTAACTCCAAACGGGGCCTATAATATGTCAAATCGAAGCTCTCGAAGAGCTCTACAAGAGTCACCGCCTTTGGTCGTGAATGATGCTGAAAAAAGCCTAAAAAAGACCTGGAAGTATATGTTTTGGCCTTCTGAAGTTTTTCCAATTTTATCGTTTGGTCAAAAATTCAAACTCGACTGAATGTCCTCCTTTTTAAGTTCCTTAAAACCCAAGGGTCCAACTCATGTTATAAGCCTGGTCCGAGTTTTAAGGCCTAATTCCAAGAAGTCCACCAAGTTCAGCCCAATGTGATCGGTCTAATCAAACTCATCAAGTTCAAGGACTTACGTCAACAAGGAGCATGCAAAGTTATCTAGGAGTCTCCTCTACACCACCAAGGGAGCGTCCAGGAGCCTCACCCTCGTCGCTCGGAGAGCATCATAAACTTCCTCGCCGTTGAGGAGAGCAAAGGTCATCAATTTATTTAATCACTATTAAAGTCACACCAATCCGTTATGATTATTAAACAGTCCCAACCCCATTATGACCGTCCGACTAGCTATGCAATTACTACACTAAGCCATTATCAATTGTAAGTCCTACCAACACTTGAGGGGCATCTCATTCATTTTGAGCACAATTCTCTCCTCCTCTCTGAAAAGCTTGTAATCTTCTGTTCTCCCATTGTACTGGAGTTAATAAAATTCCGGCGATCCTTGCCATTCCAAGTGGACGTAGGTCACCTTGACCGAACCACTAGAAACTTGGTCTTCTCCCTCTCAACTTTACTGCATTTTAATTTACTTAATTGACAGGTGATATACAAACCAATTTTGTTTCAAAATTGGTTTGCACACCAATATCTATTATGGTATTAATCGTTACACTTCAAATATTTCATTTTTTATTTTGAGCTGATTTAAGAATAAATTTTTTTTTTAACTTTTTAATTCAGCGTTAATTTTATCACGTAATGTTAAAGCATCAAAATATTTTTGTACATCATATCTATTAGTGGATCTCAAATTAGAATTCTTACAATCTTGTGAGATTACCCGATTTCGGAAAATTGTTGACTAGGTTCTTCATTGCTTGGAAGAGGTATGTAGAGCACTTGCAAGGCGCCTTGCTAAATAGTTACTTGCTTATGAACTGTAGAGACAATTTGCAAGAATCCAGAAGGGGGTTATTATCTGAAGTTCTCGCCATGGAATACGACCATTAAAATTGCTGCATCATATTTATCCTCTATATTTTGGTTTTGTCTCAACATTTGAGTGTATTTTGTTTTCCCTCAGGAGTGTTTTCACGAGAAAGACTATCTGAATCATCGGTACCATGCCAAAAGATGCCTTTATCTCTGCATAATCAAGAAGTATTTAAATCTTTCTTCGTCAGTCCAAAATGTTAGGTGGTCTACTTTCCAAAATGAGGCTCGAAAACCTATATTGGTTGTGTATCCTGGTGCGGAATTCTTGAGCATTTTGTTTACCTCTTGCTTCTCTTGATTTTGAGTTGAAAATTTCATGAGTGGCCACTAGTTACTATGCCATCATTTTGAACTAAAATGATCATTTGGTGTTGTAGCTGTGAAGCTTTTTGAAAACCCTGGATTGGTTGTGAGGATAATTCCTACAGCAACATCCCTGTTTAGTGTTGCAAAGTTGAATTTGGAGCGTAACAATGTCCGTGCTGTGAATCAAGGTAAAATGTAGTTATTGGTTCATATGCACTGTCATCTTTGTGCTCTATGGTTATTCGTCTGATTGAATTATGAATGTGGTTTGAAATTGCTATTAGGGGATGTGTTACAAGCTACACCAAAGTACAATAGTAGCATACTGGAGGACATGTTTCTTGAAGATAACACAGAATTCATCAGGAGAACTTTTCTTGAATGGAAGGAATTGAGAGAGGCTTTAATTTTGTTAAAAGTATGATTAGCCTGTACCGTGGTGGTGTAAAATTTGATGCAATAACTCCATTCTTTGAGATAGAAAGTAATCTTCTATTGTGATGGTTTAGGTCTGGGCTCGGCAGAGAAGTTCCATATATGCTCATGATTGCTTGAATGGATCCCTAATCTCTATTATAATGGCATACCTGGCAACGAAATCTGGTGGGAATCGCATTAACAATTCAATGAATGCAATGCAGATACTTCGTGTCACATTGGATTTCATTGGTATGTATGGTTTGTTCATTTTTGACTTTGTTGTAGTTCAGAGTTACGTGCTTAGCACTAGTTGAATGTATTGTACAATTTGTAACCCTTTTTCCCAATGTTCAAAGGTTTAAGATTTGTAATTGATATCGCTTGCTTGAATTCTTCAAGGCTACCATAAAGGGATAACAAAATTTCTTCAACAAATGACCAGGAAACCCCAAGACAAAAGGAATATTGTGGAGTAAAATTTGACTATGTATTTGAGATGACATAATGGATACGGAACCCTTGCCAATCTGGGTCTAGTAGCCTATAACCTTGTCAAGATCAAGTGGAGCTTGTCAACTGTGAAGATATACTTTCAGCCAGAAAAAAAAGGGAACATGAGGCTTTGATAAAGCACATTTCTTTTATCTCATTGGAGGCTATAACTATTGCATGTTGAGTTGGTGGGAAGCAATAAATTAGCCAACAATTTTTTCCATCAATATGTTAGGGTTTCGAACCTCAAGAGTGCTTCCACTTTTGAGGGGTCATTGGTTAGTGCAATGATTGAAAGCTTGGGTTGTAAAATGTGGAAACATTAGTTAGAGTGGAAAAACAGCCACCCTATGTATGAAAGCTAGATGGTGGATCAATACAGCAGGTCCTCCCAGCTTCTTCGAGCATCTTCAGTTAACGAAGTCCAATAGTTGGTAATAATATATTTAATTGAAACCAAAAGAACTTAAGACTGGTGATTCTGCTGAATCATCTGGGTTTATCTTTCTGCATTATCTACCCAGCCAGTTACAAATGATTGTTTCAAGAGCCTGGAATTTTGAATTGTTGCTTCTGCTAGACTGAAGAACGAGTGAATGTGATGCTACTTTGACTGGTTAGGGCCCTGTTAACCAGTTATTTGACTTTCCAGATATCTTTTGTTAGAGAACAAAGTACGCACCTGAAACTTAAGTATTTCCTAATGTTGGTTGTTTGACTATACTCTATCTGAGTTTTGCATCAAATTTTTCCTTGCAGTCGGGGCAACTTTTGATACACTTTTGTCACCCTTACTTCCAAGTTATGGATTATAGGTGTAGAGGACCTTTTTTGCGTGGCAGCTAATTCCTAGATGTCCGTTTGGTTAGTGGGACAGTCCGAGAAACAGCGGGAAATGGAAAATAATATTGTCTTAAAGAAGTTTTGTTAGAGTGAAGCACAATATTCACCTTCCGAAAAAAGAAAAACAGAATATTCTGGGAATAAATGAATTCCTGTATCTACTTGATTTTCCAAAAAGCTTAGCCATATCATTCCCATAATAAAGCAGGGAATTTTATTTTTCACATGAAACTTCATCCTGATATTTTTGCTTTCCACTCTTTCCCATCATTCATATTTTGGTTCGCTCCAGTGAAAGTCATTACTTCGTCATTCGCACAAATTAGTGAAGCTTGTATATGTTTTGCTTGCATGGTGACTGAGAAAGATCCTGCAATCAGTCACTTTCATCTTATTGCAAAATTAATCATGAAACTGATAAATCATTGACTAAAAAGCTCATATAGCATTGGATGAAAAAGCACCAAGTGCCTAAAATTTTAAGCTATGAATTCTGTATGCCCTGTTTGTTTCTCAAACAAAATTTTCATATGATATTTACATTTACCAAGAAAAGGGGTATTAAATGATACCAAATTTTTGTCAAATTTGAATTTTTATGAGTTTTGTTCTTATTTCTAATCTTTCATTGCAGAGTAAAGCAAAAAAGAGTGGTAAAACAAGATGTTATTTTCTTTCAATTTTCATGCTTTCAAATTATAAATGAAACTTTTCTATAATTTTTCTTGGAAATTTCATTGTACCCAAATGCATGCAAGAATTTTCTTTTCTTTTTACTTTCCATTCTTAAACTTCACTTGCTATCGTTCTTTTCTTTAAGGTCTGTCCTTTTTCAATTAACCGCAAGCTCTTTCAGTCAGTAGCATTAGCTAGTGTTAGGTATTATAATGATAGTAGTTGTTACTATATTTTTTTGCAGCCAATTCGAAATTATGGGACCAAGGGCTTTTATTTCAGCCCCAAGGTGGACATAATATTTCAAAGGAGGTTTGCCTTTTATTCCTATGATTTTTTTTTTAATTTTTGTTTGCTGCTTTGTGACCTTTCATACCTGTGATTTGGCCCTATATGATTCTCTTGCATGACAATTTGTATTACTTCTCCCAAAACAACACCAGAAAAGAAGCATCTTGTTTAATTCCCCGAGTAAGAGAATATTTCCGAGAAACAAATACTGATGGTGAGCTTGAATTATCTTGAAAATGTATATATGAACCTAATTTTCAGTGTCATGAAATGATGAACTTCTTTTTTAGTTAAATTGCCCTTTGCAATATTGCCTACCTTTGAACTCAAAGTAAATATGCTTGCTGGAGAAGGCCAAGTTCCTACGTTCTTTTGCATTTCACATAGTCCAAATTTCTGTCACAAGAGTACTTCAACTTTTGGGTGCTAGTATACTTTTTTCTGCCTCTGCACTCATAGTTTAGCTGTTACAGATTTTACCAGTTAGCTCATATCAATATACATTTCGTGCTTGGACTTGCAGCAAAGGGGGACATATTTATGGTCATTTCCTATAGTTATAAGTGATCCATTTGCCGGCTTTAATTTGGTGTTCCGCATGACAAAAAATGGTTTTCAGGAGGTACTTATGCTTGCATTCCACTACTGGTTCTTATGATTTAAGTATAGTCTGGATCTTTCTCCACAGATTTCCTAGTTTGGTGCACAAAATCTGTTTTGGTACACTGTGTGCTCACCTGAAACTTGTGATCTTATCTTAAACTTTCAGCTCCGAGGCGAAGCTGCTTTGGCACTTATTTGCATTGATAAATGTAAAGATGGTGGATTTGATGAGATTTTTTTGACCAAGATTGACTTTCCTGCCAAATATGACTGTTGCATAAGGTAAGCTTTTTTGAGATGATACTTTGTGACGGCTGTAATGTTTTGGCAAAATATTAAAAAAAGTCTAATGTATCTGCAGCAGGTTGTGATTAATTGACATTTTTGAAAGTCATCACAAACTGGAGGGACACTGGACTAATATTGGGCAATACACAAATCTATGCTAAATGATTTTTTTTTTCACAATGGCGACTCTATGCAGAAAATTGCGGTTGTAGTTTCCCTTAGATTTCTAAGAGACAACTTTTAGATATGTTCTCAATTGAAAAAAAACATACAAACTGCAAGGTGGTTGTATTTTCTAAAATTTGTGCTAATAACATACCACTTTCATATCTTCTTATTAATTTTTAAAAGATATCCTAGTACCGTAATCCAACTTCATTGAGTTGTCAAGATTTGACATCAACTTACAGTCAATAGGTGTAATTTTTGTTAAAAAGAATGAAGAGTTCTTCTGGCCCAAATATGATTCCTCTTGTGCCTGAAACAGCATGTGTTAAGTCCAATTTCATTGTTTTCAACTCGGTGTATATGAATACATCTTACATCCAAGTTCTGTATACTCTTTTGTAGCCCATTGTCCAAACTTGGTCTTATTGGATTGTAGTTTTGAACGATACAAAAATACTTGCATGTCTCAATCACGCTGCTGTGACATCCCATCACACTTGAGTTTATTCTTAGAAATCTTTACAAGTTTTCAGGATTTTGACAATGCATAAAATTGTCAGTTGTTAATAACAGATGTACTTAGTGTAATGCATTTTTTGCAATTTGCTTAGGTTTCTCGCTCCTTTGTTTTATTATCAACAAAACTTCTTGTCACTTTCTGAGATTTTTGTGCCTTAGATTGAACTTGAAGGGAAATGGTGAAGTTTCTGCTTCAGGATTTTGCTTGGACGATGAATGTTGGAGATCGTATGAGCAGAAGGTGCTTTCCCTAATGCATCGTGGATTGACAAAGAGGGCAAAGTTCGTGCGTGTCATCTGGAGGAACACCACTTTGGATTGCAACTTTGAGAATGTATGAGATCCCTACATAGATCTTTGATGTATCATGTTATAAATGTGATTTATTCCAGCTAACTTGTTCCAATTATCTTATAATTCCAGGGGTTGGCAATTTTAGATAGAGAGCCACTGTTCATTGGAATTTTAGTCAGCTCAACAGAGGAAGCTTTTAAAAAGGCTATCATGGGTCCTAGTCCTGAGAATAAAGATGAGGTATTTGGTTTCTTAAGTATGGGTCTTTTTTATTGTTCTTTTCTTTTCTCTTCTTTTTTTTTTTTGGGCGGGGGGGGGGGGGGGGGGGGGGTTAGACACTTGACTTTGAATGCCTTATTTTAATTTTTAATGCATGTAATGATCTGATTTGTATTTTTAATAGGCACTTGAATTCCGTAACTTTTGGGGAGATATTGCAACCCTTCGGCAGTTTCGAGATGGTGAAATTGCTGAAGCCGTAGGTGAGGTGTTTATTAATATGCTTATATTTTATGTGGATGTTTGAGATCACAATGGTTGACATTCTTAACATGCCTTCTATATTTTCCCTAATTGATAGTATGGGAGCACAAAGAATGGGAAAGGCATCTCATCATAAAAGAGATAATTGAGCATATTCTATCTCGGCATCTTTCCCTGTCAGAAGAAAATATCTGTACAATTGTAGATCAACTTGATTTTTCTCTTCTCCATGGCAATGGAGGTAAAACTACATGTTCACTGATAGCTAGTTTTTGCAAGTATTTTTTATATCAGTTTTCTGTTGATGGAAGTTTTAAGGTTAGAAGTTTTTATGATTTTCCAGATCCTAAGAATTTACTTGATGCATTTGATGATCTGTCAAAGCGTTTGCGTCTTCTCAATGACATTCCTCTGAAGATTTCCAGTGTGCAGCCATTAGACTCGGGTATTCTTTCTGATCTGAAAGAGTCTCCATATTTCCTGGCCCGCCTCTCTTGTGGGTCATGTGATTTTTGCATGCCCTTGGTTTATATATGTTACTGCACTTGATATCATCTTTTGCCATTATGATATTAGGCATGATGTAAAATTCAGTATTACTTTCAAGGCTAGGCTCACATAATATGATCCCTTAATTTCATTGAACTAGAGTGGATGCCAAGTGCTTTGGCTTGCTGTTGCTAAAACATCATTTGTTTAAATAGAGGAAGAGGTACAAATACCAGAGTAATCTCTTCTATACTTTAAAGCGAAGGGGAGTTATTTCTCTCTCTCGTCTTGGCTTCTTCACTACTCTTTTCGCAAGCCCTATGTTGTAAGGGATGGTAAGTGCAATCGTCAAAGCCGGCTATTCAAAAAGCAAGGAGGTAAGGGAGAATTGCCAACTTCTGTTTTGACTTGGATCCCATTTGTTGGCAGGAGGACAGCAAAGAAAGCTCTAACCACTCCATTACTTGGAAATGTCTCCCTTACGTTTTTTATTTCGAAAGGAAAAATCAGGAAAGAAATGCAGGATCTTGCTTCATGTGGTGCTTGGCTCTTGAAATTTTTTTCTACTTGATTTTTGCAGAATTGTTCTTTGGTTGAATAAAGATGTATGTTTTTAGACAACTTGGTTTCCTGCTATGCTTATTATTTATTTAATAATTGGTAGCATGCAAAACTTTTATTTTGCTCATATACTGTTATAGCACGCGCACACGTGTGTGGGTGTAAGTTCTATTGTGAAAATGCTTTGGGCTTACCAATGGTCACAGCTTTCAGGTTGACATCTGTCTTCACTCCTACACCCCATCCCCTAGCATATGAAAAAGGTGTTGGTCTAAAACTTCAGAAGTTCACTTCAACGTGTATACAACCCCTCGAAGTTATGATCCAGGCATGGTAGCTGCTGATTGGAAATGATTTCATTTTTTATTTCTTTCTCATAGTTGTTGGTAATCATTTTTTACTTGGTACAGCTGGAAGGTTCCGGGAACTGGCCGATGGATGACGTTGCGATTGAGAAGACCAAATCTGCATTTCTTCTCAGAATTGGTGAAAGGTGGGTGTGGATGGAGGTTTTTTATATAGAGAAATCTTTCTTTTATAAGTGACGTATCTGATAGTACTATTATGACAGTCTCCAGAGCAATTGGGGGATGACATGTATTGCTACAGAGAATGATGTAGATGTTTTCATGTCTGGATATGCATTTCGCCTTAAAATTCTACATGAAAAGGGCCTGAGCTTATTGAAAAGGCAAAGTGAGAAATGTTTGTTTTTGTATAAATCCACATTATGGTGCATATGCTGGACCTACTAACTTTCATTTATACTTATAGAATTGATTTTTGTTTGTAGTTGGAGGTGACCAGGCGAAGCGGGTGTTGTGTACGGACAAACAACTTTTTCTATGTGGTCAGCATTCTAGCATGATTAATGGTTTACATGGCCGTTACTCAATATACGGGCCAGTTGTTCGGTGAGAATTTGAGTGTGTGACGGCATGTGTGTGTGTGTGTGTCTGTATCAATTGATCTCCTGACTCTCTGTATGTGTTTATGAAGGCTTGCAAAACGTTGGGTTTCTGCACACCTATTTTCAGCCTCATTGACAGATGAGGCTATTGAGCTGTTGGTTGCTTACCTCTTTCTGAATCCTTTGCCATTTTATGCCCCTTCCTCGCGTATCAGTGGATTTCTAAGGTTGGGTTCCCTGTTTGTATATTGGTGAAGTAATTGTATTTCAAGATTTGGTACTTAGTAGCATACAAATGTTGGTGAGTTGTGACCACTAGACCTTGGATTTTTGATAATGCCTTTTTTAGGATAGAAGTAGTATCATTGTTAAACACAACAATGCAACTGAAGATAATTTTAATGAAATAGTTTAGGTGCAATGGATAACTGAAGTAAGAAAGATGGAGGTTGTGGTACACTCGCACGGATTCATACACTCTTGTGTTCTGTCCTTGCCAATTCTATATCTATGTGGTATAGCTGAATGCTGATTATTATGATTCATCAGGTAGAAATCATGTTAAATATCTTTTCCATATCATAAATTATTATTGCTGATATAACATAATTTTGTGTACGTGCATATATGTAAACGATATTTTGCTTTGATTTCTTATTTTTTTCTTGAAGAATTTTTGAAACAACATGAAACATCATTTGCTGTGCATGTATCTTGTGTCCATGCTTCTAATATGAGGTGTGTTTAATAAAGGATTTTGCACTCACACAGGATGTGATGTTCGCCTTAAAATTTTAGGTTTGCTTTTCATGTTTACTTTGTAGATGCGAGTAATCCTTGCGTTAGAGAGCTCATTCTCTTTTATTGTAGCTAGATCTAGTGACCCTGTTTTCCTTTCCTTTTTTCTGTTTATTGTCAAGGCATGCAGTGGAAAACCAATCAATGTTTTATCATATCATCAAGCTTTAAGAACTCCATGTCACTCTTATGTGGTTATATATTTATCGAAAATATTATCATGTTTTAGTTCATCTAGTTTTTGATGGCAAACAATATCCTATTTTGTATTCATATCAACTTGTTTGCAGGTTCTTACGGTTATTATCCGAGTATGACTGGGCCTTTTCTCCTTTAGTTGTTGACATAAATGGTGATTTGACTCCAGGTGACAAAAAAGAGATCAATGTAAGCCCCTCAGTCTTGGTATTGGCCTATAAAAAGCCTTTTGTTATTTTTCGCAACTAAGCTGCATATTTGTACAGGAAAAGTTCATGTTGAGTAGAAAAGGTTATGAAGAAAACATGCAAAATGTAAACCCAGCCATGTTCTTGGCTACTGCTTATGACCAGACATCTGAAGCTTGGACCCGATCATCACCAACCCAAGCAGTGAGTAGTTTTCTGAAAACGACTTTGGTGGAATAATTATTCCTGGACCTAAGAGCCAGTTGTTTTTTAATGTTCTGTTATTCAGACTAGGGTTGATCTTTTGTGCTGTTCATCCCAATAATTGTACTGTCTTTTATTATTCATAGAAGTCATATTGTTTATGATAATTATTCTTTGAAAAAATAATTTCACTGAATGTGATGGGTGCTTCCTTCTCCCTTGAGATTTTTCTAATTGTTACATTTTTGAGGAAACTGAGAGTACCTCTATTTTAGAGTCTTTAAGTTTGTCTCACATTGAAATAGACATTAAGAACATCCTCGTTGGAGCTAGTGGTGGTACTTAATTGCTGATAGTCTATTTTTTTCTCTTTCTTTTTTTTTTAATCAGAATCTCTTGTATTCAAGACTCAATTTATCTTAATTGTGAAAACGCTCATGTGACATTGTTGCTTTCATTCATTCATCTAATATTTAGGAATTAGGATTGAACTAGTATTGCATTTCATTGAACCATTTTTGAACCCCTTTCATGATGAAACACATACGTACCAACTCTTTACGAAAGCCATAGGCCTAAAATTAGTTCTACGGGTCTTCATTTTGGATATGCTAAAACTGCTTGTTTAATAAGATGTGCTCTCTATCTATTTGCTTTGACATGGTTTCATTGATGTGAAAGGAGCTTAGAAGATTGATGGCGTATGCGAGAAGCAGTGTTTCTTTGTTGACCAAACTCATTTTACAGGACCAGCCCGATTCTTACAGATGGGAGGTGAGTGAAGCATATTCCAATTTCTTCCTATGGTTTTCAATTTACATTTGTTATCATATCGATTGATTATTATGCAGCAAATTCTGGTTTGCAGTGCATTTTCCGTACTCCTTTGAACAACTATGATGCTGCTATTCTTCTCCATAGGGACAAAATGCCTTATCCAAGCCATCTCCTCTTCCCATCCGAACTCAACCAAGGTTTTCTTTCTTTGTTTTTGTGTTCTTTTTCCCTTTTCCTAAAAATGTTTGGTACTTCTGTAGATGCATGTTCTGGTCACTTTGCAAACTATTGAATATTTCCGGGTATTTGAATTCTAATGATGTTCAACTTTCATCTAGGGAGACGTGTGGTTTGTGGGAATGCAAGTAAACTTTTCAATCCCTTCATGTTACCTGAAGACATCAAAGGAAGCTTAGATGAGCTGAAGAATAAGCTGATGGTGAACTTTGATCCTGTTAGGTGTTTTGTTGGTGATCTTGAGGCAAGAATTCAAAAAGCTTTAATATTTATCCCCGAGACCATCGACTAAGATCACCAAGTATTCAAAATGCTTTAATATTTATATCTGAGAAACATCGACACTTTGTTGCTGCAAATGTGTGTAATATGAGCTCACTCCCTCATTCATATCTGCAGAAAAAGTTTCCCAACAGATTCAAGGTATGGTATGATTCTTTAGGAGGTGATGCCATTGGCCTTACGTGGGAGAAAGCAATCAAGGTATCTATGATATGTCCACCCATCTATCATGGGTTAACAATAACATTTAACAGTTCCCAACTTGTTGATCCCTTATTTATTTTTGCAGAAACGGGAACGAGGAGATACGTGTGAGGAGGAGAAAGATTTGCTTGATGCATTGAAAGCTGTTGGTGAGGTTGGCAAAGGATTTGTGAGAAGCATTCATTTACTCAAGGCCCCAAGGCTAAGTTAACAAAAATTCATGTACCAAAAGCCTTAACTTGGAGAAATTAGTGAAGTTGTAATCTTATTTCTTACTTTCTTATTTGGCAAGTTATTTGTAGCTTTCAGTCTTATTTCTCATTTCCCATTGTTTATGTCTGGCCTAACCTCCCATCCATTCCCTCTCTCCATTGTCTATTCTCTCTTTTTCTACCTCAATTTTTTTCTTTCCTCTCAGATTGAACCTAAAAATTATTCATATTTTTAGTTGCATAACTGTGCATCGCATAGGGCTGTCGCTAGTAATTTGTATTTTAAAACAAATATGCAAACTTATATTCAAAATGTACTCAAACAAAAATTTATTCAACATTTTTCGTGTCACTTGCATAGAGGTACTAAAAGGAGGTTTGTCGTATTGGACTATTGACTTAAAAATTACTCCTTTAATAACGATGAATTTTGAGATTATTGGAAACTGAGTTTGAGATCGTTTGTTTGTCCGGAGACAGGAAAAGAAAAGAAGAAAGGGATGGTTTACCTGTATTCTTGAAAACACCGAATGTGAATATTTTCTTTTGGTTAATTTTGTTTTTGAAAGTGGGGCGGAGGTTGAGGGGAAAAAAGAATGGAGAATGCAATATCATTTCTGTTGCTTATTAAATAAATATTTATGTTATATTTTTTACTAATCGATGATTTGTGGTTCAATGTAATATCTGAGCTTAGAGGTCCCAAGTTTCAGTTATATCATACATCTGCTTTTCTAACTTAAAACAAGAGTAAACAATCATGTGATGTACCAACCAAAAAAGGGTCTCATGTTTTAGATGAGTTGGTAGTTCAACATTGCTCAAGAGGAAAAGAACAACAATTTTCATAAACCATCGCTTAAGTTGAGCTTCATTAGTTCCATAAAAAATCTTTCATCCTTCCCGGGAAGTTGAATTGGAATTTTTTTTTTCAAAGAAGACCGATTAAGGTGTTTGGTATATATATATATATATATATTTTTAATATACACAATTATCCGGAATTAGAGGTACAATTTGGGCGAGACAACCCAAGCTCAACTCCAAAAAACAGGGTTCGAATTAGAATTTTTAATATTTGAATTAGGCTAGGCAAAAAAATTTCAACCCAAATTAAATTTGGACAAGCTTTGGGTTGTCGGATTCAACCCAAATATACATAAATATATAAATATATTTAATTAGGATTAATATTTTTCTTCACTCTTCAGAATATAGACTTTCACTTCACTTCAATTCTTCATCTCTGCGCCTCCATTACTCTCAGATCTCTCTATCATTTGTCTCTCATCTGATTTCGGACTCTCAGCCTCCCTCTCACAATTGTGACTCTCTCAACCTTCCTCTCTCAATTGTGACTAGTCTGAATCGTTTCAGACTCTCAACCTACCTCTCTCAGTCCCTCCCTCTTTATTTGTGTCTTGTTCTTCATCTTAAATCACTTGAAAAAATCAAATCTACACTTTAAAAAATCGATCTAAAATAAGTAATTCAAGCCAAATTTGAAATTAGCCCGCATTAAGTAATCCAAATTCAACTTGAGATCGTCCGAATTAAATTCGGGCAATATTCAAGTTGAGTATCTTGGGTTGAGACCGAGTTAAGATTGAAAATTATATACTTAGAATTGGATTAAGGTTGACCTCTCAACCTATCTAACCAGCCCAAATTATACCCCTTATCCCGATATTGATTAAATCTAAAAGTTAAAGACGAAGACTCAAATTTAAAGCGAATTTTTTCGAATCTAGTTTCACGCGAGTTCCCATACACATTAATTTTAAGGAACATTTGTTCCTTCAGTTTCTAATCTGTAGAAGTCTTGAGGAATAAAAATTCATCAAACTTGGAGATTAAAAAAAAAAAAATTCTATTTTGTCCCTTAAAAAATACAAAAAAATCTTCATTTGCCACTTGAATGGTTTCCCCTAAAATAAATAAAAATCCATTTTATTTCCCCATTTCGATCTGCCTACCCCTCTCCTTCTCTCTCCTCCCCGCCGGGAATCCTCGCCCCCACCAGTCACCCAGCTGGTAATGGCTCTTCTCCTTCCTCTCTTCTCTCTCTTATTCTCCATCCTTTTTCTTCTTGTCGGATCAAATACACATGCACAGTCACACACACACACACATAAAACACTCCGATTCTCGGATTTCTTCCCCCTCTCCCACCCGTAGATCTGGAAAGGGAGTGTGAATCGAATTTTTTTTCTTCTTTTTGTTTGGCAGTAAGAGGTTGCTTCGATGGGGCTTCTGAGCATAATTCGAAAGATCAAGCGAAAGGAGAAGGAAATGCGCATTCTCATGGTGTACGTTTATATTATACATACCCTCTTTGTTTGTGTGCGAATTCATGCATACTGGGAGTTATAATTATGTATCTATTTCTTTTTTTTGTTTGTTTTTTTTTCCTTGTAGGGGTCTTGATAACTCAGGGAAGACTACAATTGTATTGAAGATCAATGGCGAAGACACAAGCGTCATCAGTCCCACTCTGGGCTTCAACATCAAGACCATGACTTACAACAAGTATGTTTTTTTCTTAAATTTCCGTTACACTCACTCAGTGTTGTTTGTCAAACGAATGATTGAAAATTCATTATTTTTTAATTTCTATGTTGGACCCAATATCACTTCATTTTATTGAAATAAATTGGATTCTTTAAACTAAGGGTCTTCTAATTGTTTAGGTTCATCTATATGGTAACTTGGTTACGTCGATTGTTAAGTTGAATGAAGCATCGATGATTACTTGGTAGTTTTAATGCAATTCATTGATAATCGATCTGATATTGACAGGTATACTCTTAACATATGGGATGTTGGGGGGCAAAGGACTATAAGATCTTACTGGAGGAACTATTTTGAGCAAACTGATGGTTTGGTGTGGGTGGTTGATAGTTCCGATCTTAGAAGGTTAGATGATTGTAAGTACGAACTGGATAATCTTCTGAAGGAAGAGGTATACCTCATTCTGTCTCTTTCTTTTTGTACTATGTTGTCTCTATTTATGAAGAGATGGGAAAAGAAATATGAACTTGGAATTTTTTTAGCGGGTCAGGATAGCTGTTGCATTGTTTTCCCATGAGCTTTCAGGAATCAACTTAAGCATTTCCGTTTGTCTATTAGCACTTCACTTTGTACAAGTTGAGTCAATCTACGAATGGGTAGCATACTTGATGTATTTTACAAAAGGTTTATGCACCTTATAAGTACGGGATGACAGTGTTTTTTTTTTTAAGTTCTATTTGATGCAAGACATGTTGAATTATTACATGCCCTTGGAAGTTGGAAGTTTCTTTTCAGTGGGGATACTGTCATCATTCGCACAATTTGTCTTTTCTACGTTTTCAATATTTTTATATTGTATCTTCGTGTTTAGCAATGATACTAGCTGTCCCCAATATTCAATAACACACGAATGGCTTCAGAAATACCCCAATCCTCGAGTATGCCCCAATTGAAAAAAATCCAGGATGATGTTAATTTTGTGCATTTTACGTATGCTTCGTGTTTGTTCCCCAAAAATAAAATGTGATTTTGGTTAATTTCTTGCTGAATTATGTTCTGATGTCTGCCTTTCAATTTATTACTATGAGAATTAAGTGGAAAATTCAAATTCTCTTAAAGTTCGGAAAGGCTGCATTTATCACTGTGCTTGGACCAACTGTGTGTTTTGATAACCTGTAGATCAACAATATGTGAAGCACAATTGCAATTGTATCCTCCTCTTTCTTAGACAACTAGTTGTCATTTCTGTGCTCATCTTGCCTAGACAGATTATCAGAGTAGATGCTCCTTTCTGTCTAAATAATCTCTCCTAGCACTTTGTACTTTGCCATAAGAAACTTTTCAAGATCATATCAGACCTGATTGCAGTTGTTGCTGTTAGAAGTCCAATCAACGGCTACTTAATGAGTTAGCTGGGCTGGTCATTTATTTATGCATTTCAATGTGGTGGACCAATATTTGATCTTATTAGTATTTTTATCTGAGTTCTGATAGCCAGATATGTGTCTCCTTTATTTATTTATAACCAAGATCCAACAATTCATCTGAAGAGGTCTAGCTTTAGAGAGCTAGTTTACCCCGTTAAATCAGGTAGTGAGGATGAAAAAAAAGGCATGACTTTGACATAAATGTACAGTTCTTCAATTCTTATCTTCATTTCCCTGGATTATTTTTCATGTCACATATTGAAATATACAAGCAGATGCTGTTACTAATGTAGCTATAGTAGCTGTTTTGTGATGCTGAAGATTAGTGTGTCAAATTGTGAGACTGCAGCTGTCACCTGCTTGGCTTTTTGCCTATCGGATTCCATTTTGTTATGCAGCTTATTTTTTTCCTTTGTTGACAGAGGCTATCAGGAGCATCATTACTGATTCTGGCAAATAAGCAGGACATACAAGGTGCTCTTTCACCAGACGAAATAGCCAAGGTAAGGGTGCAAGCCAATGGAAGTTCCAATTCATTATTTCTCAGTAGGTCTTTGATATGCATAAGTTTAAATCTAAACACGGTTACTTGAAAATTCAAATTCTAAATGATTAACATACATTGGTATGTTTACTTGGAACTTCATCTTGAGTAATTTTTTAAGTCTTTTCTCTTAGTATTATGTGTGGCCTGGCTTTCGTAACATCATCAAGCTTTAAGTTGTTCATCTCATGACGGTGGACTGTGGGAGTTTGAGGGTAAATCGAATTTATCTTGCCATAAGAATCGGGATCAGGGACTCATAGTACATTAGCGTTTTTATATTGAATAGATTCTTCTTGATCTTTATATAGCCTTCTGTTTTGTTCTGGGTTGGCTGAAGCTATTTTATGATCAAGTATTAAGTAAGTGAACATAGTTGCAGTAATTTGACATGGATTCCTCACATGTGATGTGTTGCTTTAAAACAATGGCATCCTATGTACATCCTTTCTACTACCATTTGAAAGTTGATGATTAACCATAGCACTGGAGCAGCTTGTGTGTGAATTTGTGGCTTTGAATGTTTACTTTGATGTTTGCTATAGTTTTCCAATGGGAAGCTTTATTTTTATGAAAAATAATAGTGTTAAAAAAAAAAAAAAAAGCCTCTTTCCTTTCAGTATTAGAAGTGGAGGTAAAAAAATGCAATGGAGTATTAATTCACCTCTTCCCTACAATTTTTTTTTTTTTTTCCTTTTCCTCTTTTGGTCTTCTGTGTTTTTAAATTCTCTCCTTGTTTTTTCCCCGGAGAAGAGAGGAGGGTTGGGGCTCTTCAAATATGGCATGTGTAATATAGCTATATATTGGCATCATCATATTCTTCCGAAATTATTTGTGTTACTGTTACATTGAATATTTTCTCATGTTATTGATACAGGTGCTCAACTTGGAAGCTATGGATAAAACCCGACACTGGAGAATTATGGGTTGCAGTGCATACACCGGGGAAGGGCTGCTTGAAGCATTTGATTGGCTAGTTCAGGACATAGCGTCTCGAATCTATGTGCTTGATTAAGCGACACTTAGATTTTGATCATTTTTAACTTGTAGAAAACAGGTTTAAGAGATTATATTATGACAATTAAATTGGAGTTTCCAGGACCTTTCCTCATGTTTTCCACGCATTGTTTGGCTAGTTGTGAGGTATTATACTGGTTGTTTAGCTAGCTGTGAGGTATTAGACTGTTGTTTAGCTAGCTGCAAGGTATAACAGAAAAGAAGCACCAAAAGAAGAAGAAGAAACACATGAGCCCAGGGCGGAGCCACTTACAAGGGTGGGTGTAACTGCCCCCCTGACCTTTTAGAAACCTGCAGATATGGTATTGGAAAGATGATGCCTCTTGTAAATTTAATACATTGCCCCCTTAATTTTTTGGAAAATTTACACGATGGCCCTTTTGTTTTATTTTTCAATAAGCTAGTGATCCATTGTCACTACTCCAATAAAACAAATGTTAGTTTTGGATTGAATACAACAGATGAAAATGTCCTAATTTATATATTGATCAAGTGTAATACTTCTCTTTCATTTAATATATTGTCCTTTCTTTTAAAAAGCAGTTATATAGTTTACATTGACTATTTTTAATAAATTATCTTACAATACTGCTCTTCTAAATAATTAATTAATTTCTCAATGATGTGGAGGTTTGTTGAACTTTAGAAATTTATTTACCACAGTGAATAATCTTATAAACACGCTTGATCGAATTTGACTCTGTCTCGATGAGTCAATCCAATCTCAAGATAGTTCAAGTAATATTTTGGACAAATTATAAATTCATACATTTTGAATTTAAATTATAATAATCTCGTGAATTCAGACTTTAAAAAATTTATCCCTCATAAATAACTTATTTTTGACGAAAATAACCTATTTTTAATCGGATCAAAAATAAAATTAATCGAAGTGTGTGCAACTTAAACTTCCTAATTATTGAACCCAGTGATCCAAAAAAACAAAAAGTATCGAGCCCAAAACAATAAAAAAACTGCCGATCTAAGATCAGTGGGACAGACATGATGTCCCCAAACAACACAGGTCCAACCGGCCACTGGAGTGAAGAGGCGCGGAGCTAACCCTCAAACTTGCGGTTCGTACCAGCACTTAAACAAGGCAAGCGACGTCGTATACCGTCCGCCCGCATCCAAAGTCCAAAACCTCAGGGATCACACACACGCAGAGTCAGAGGGAGAGGGGCAGAGGAGCCATGGTGCACAGTGCCTACGATTCCTTCGAACTCCTTAATAATTGCCCCACGAAAATCGACGCCATCGAATCTTACGGATCGAATCTACTCATCGCCTGCTCAGACGGATGTCTCAGAATCTACGGCCCAGAATCCTCCGGTTCCGACCGATCTCCGTCGTCTGATTTCCACACCGAAACCCTAGAACTCAAAAAGGAGCCGTACGTGCTTGAACGAACCGTGAATGGGTTCTCGAAGAGGCCAATGCTGGCAATGGAGGTTCTGGGGCCTAGAGAGCTGCTGCTTTCGCTCTCGGAATCGATCGCGTTCCATCGGTTACCTAATTTAGAGACTATTGCAGTAATTACGAAGGCAAAAGGTGCGAATGTGTATTCCTGGGATGATCGGAGGGGGTTCTTGTGCTTCGCGAGGCAAAAGAGAGTCTGCATTTTCAGACATGATGGTAAATCCTTGTAATTTTTTGTTGATTTTTTTTATTAATTCTCATAGATGGTAATTAGGGCTCTTGAATGCTCCGAGTGCGCGTGTTAAGTACTGTACATAAAGGTCTTACTTTTTTCCATCGAAACTATAAGGTCTTACTTGCAACCACAGTTAGTAGAGTGAGTTGAGAATTATGTGTGTATTGTATTAGTTTTAATATAGATAGGTTTTCTTTTTATCCACCGTCTAAGTCTCATGTATATTATATCTCAATGAAATCACAAAGAACTGTGTTTCTTTGATCACTTCCTTTTGTGCAGAGTTTGTAGGTTGGCTCCTCTAGAAGAGAAAAAAACAGATTTAAGAGCTTAATTCCCCTCATTGTGAATCCTTATTCTTCTATCTTTTCTAAGTTAAAAAAGGCACATGCAACTTTAAACTTTTTTCTAACCACGGTTGATACTTTCCATTTGGTAAGCGGGGAAAATTTTTACAATGTTCATCAGCCTGTTTACGGGGAGGAGAGTCTTGGTAAAACTTCTTAATGTAGTCGTTCCTAGCACACTCCAAATAACCTTGCAACTGTGGGTTTGCAGAGATAGACTCTAATAATTTCTTGTCTCTTCTGTTCTGGTTCCTATACAAATGGTGTGTCCTTGTTTTTTCTTAATTTTTAGCCACCAACAAATATTACCTTTTGCCCCATGTAAAGATTTTTATGGATCACGGGCTCGCTGACATTACATGTTAGCTGGTTGTTGACAAGTTTGTCTTCGTATTGATAGGAACAAAGCATTAGCCTTTTCCTTTACTTTTTTTGTATTCTCCTGTCCAATTCCATTTCGGGTTGCCTTGATTAATACATTTTGGTGGTTGCCGACAAATTTATCTTTGTACGAATAAGAATGGCATGACTGACTACAATAATCTGATTTGAATTGAGTTTGTTACTTATGTAGGGGGACGAGGATTTGTGGAAGTGAAAGAATTTGGTGTTCCAGATATGGTCAAGTCAATGTCTTGGTGTGGTGAGAATATCTGTCTGGGGATTAGAAGAGAGTACATGATACTAAATGCTACAAATGGTGCATTGTCTGAGGTATTTCCTTCAGGCAGGATTGCTCCACCATTAGTGGTGTCTCTACCATCGGGCGAACTTCTTCTTGGGAAGGTACTCTCATCCTTGTTGATCGAACCATAGTTACTGAATTTATTCAGGTGTTCACTAGTGTGCAAAGCAGCTTGAAAATTCAGACAGGAAAAATGACATACGCAGAAAATGTTCTTCATTAACAGTTTCTACATTAGCCAAGGAAGTACCCTTGAGCCTAGGAAATTAGGAATACAGACCATCCTGTATTCAAATATCCTTACCAAGTATTTATTGCCTTCAGAAAACCATCTGCATGAGCTTTTATTAGCAGTATGCGCTCTTCTTTCTATGTTTAGGACAATATTGGAGTGTTTGTGGACCAAAATGGAAAGCTTCTTCAAGAAGGCAGGATTTGTTGGTCTGAGGCCCCTGCAGTTGTTGTCATTCAAAAACCGTATACAATAGGTCTCTTACCAAGGCATGTTGAGGTATCCTTTTAGCTAAAACAAGCTATGATTTTTTAAGATTGACCTTGGAATGCATGCATTAATATGTTTTGTATGATTGGATGATTGCAGGTGTGGTCTCTCCGAGTTCCTTACCCATTGATACAAACTGTAGTTCTTCGTAATGTTCGTCGTCTACTCCAGAGCAACAATGCAATAATTGTTGCATTAGACTACTCTGTTTATGGATTGTTTCCCATTCCTCTTGGTGCACAGGTAAATTTTAGACCAAGGGTAATTGATGACACAACCATTTTTACTGTATCTTGCAATTAAGAACACTATCCTCTTGTAATAGTTGTTGACTGGGTTAGTCATGCTATAAAAGGAAAAATTGTGCATTCCTTGTATCTTGTGATTAGGTATGTGATTCTACTTGCTTACATATGTGTGCTTTGTGTGTTAGGGGCCTGTCAGGTGTCGTCATTTTTATGTTCAACTTGTCATGCATCCAGGGTTGTTTACTTTTAATATATTTCTTTTTTGGAAAAATACTTTAGCTGATGCACCTATGGGTATATGAAGCCTAGAAAAATTTGGAGCCTTGTTTGTAACCATGAAATGCATATCCCTGCAGAAAAATGGCTAATGACCTTGTGGAAATAATTGTAATATTATAATTACAATGCAGATTGTACAATTAACAGCATCTGGTAACTTTGAGGAAGCCTTGGCTTTGTGTAAGTTGCTTCCACCGGAAGACTCAAGCCTTCGAGCTGCAAAGGAGCAGTCAATTCATATAAGGTGAATATATAACCTTGCATACGTTTTATTTCAAGATTTTCTTTATATCGGTTTTTTGAAATCAAAATAATAACTTATTTTATATACTTTTCATGTTAATGTGCACATATATAACTAGTACATACACACATAATTATTACTGTCCTTTTACTGCATGTAAACATGACACATATATATATAAGCACATAAACATACGTTATTATTGTGCTCATACACCAATTGCATATATGGGTAAATTGATAGTTATGTTGTTTGATAGTTTCTTCAAGAATTTCTATTAACCTGATATACAATAGATTCTGAAGTGTTCGCTGTGAGTTAGATACCAGCTGAATCATGTATTTTCATTCATGAAACAATTTCACAAAATGACATATTTATTTGTTCCAGATATGCACACTATCTGTTCGAAAATGGGGGCTATGAGGAGGCCATGGAACAATTTTTGGCATCTCAAGTGGACATCACCCATATACTTTCTTTGTATCCATCTATCAGTCTTCCCAAATCGTTTGTAATACCTGAACCAGAGAAGTTTGTGGACATCACTGGGGATGCTTTGTATCTATCAAGAGGTTCCTCTGGTATGTCAGATGATCTGGAGTCATCACCGACTCCTCAGCTCCTGGAGTCTGATGAGAGTGCAGCTCTCGAGTCTAAGAAAATGAGCCACAATACTTTGATGGCTCTCATCAAGTTCTTGCAGAAGAAGAGACATAGCATTATTGAAAAGGCCACTGCTGAGCGAACTGAGGAGGTTGTTTCAGATGCTTTTGGAGAAAATTTTGGTTCTTATGAAACCAGTCGGTCTAGGAAATCGAGCAAGGTAAAGTACTGGTTACATTTGTGTACGATTATCTTAATGAAATTAAATTAGGTCATACTTAATGTGGTCAGAAAGTTTTGTTACATTGAGTCATAAGAACTTTATTTGTTTACTTCCCCTTCTACCCTTTGAAAACTGAGAACGATTACAACAATAATCCTGTCCAGACATATTGAGGGATGGAGAGACAGCCCCTACCTTTTGGAAAATTTTGATGAGGCCCGAGTTGGATGTGTAGTCTCGTAGAGCAGGATGGTGAATTAGCATCAAGGATTACCCATTGATAAGTATCCTAGATTATGAAATTTATGTTTTATCTGATGATATGCGTGATATTCATGGCTTCACGAGTTTCTAGCAGTAATCCTTGATGTATAATATGTCAGTACTATATCTGGAGTGGTGACTGAATTTCATTCCATATTCTCATTACAAGTTCTTTGGCTTCTCAGGGCCGGGCTAGCATTGCCATTAGCTCAGGTGCTAGGGAGATGGCAGCTATTCTGGACACTGCACTACTCCAAGCTCTGCTTCTAACAGGACAGTCTTCAGCTGCTTTAGAAGTACTGAAAGGTATTAATTATTGTGATGTAAAGATATGCGAGGAGTTTCTGCAGAAAAAGGGTCAATATGCTTGTTTGTTAGAGCTATACAAATGCAATGCAATGAATCGCGAAGCTCTTAAACTTCTGCATCAGTTAGTAGAAGACTCAAAATCAGACCAACCGCAAGCTGAGCTCACCCAAAAGTTCAAGCCTGAGATGATTATTGAATATCTCAAAGTAAGTTTGCTAACTTATGCACCACTGTTTGTCTTTTTTTCAGACTAAATGCTTAAGATGTTGACAACATGGCTGCACATTGACATTGTATGGACTCTGTATCATATGCATTCTACGATCATAAATCAGATTGTAGCCCTATAACTTGCCCATAAAACTTTTATGATGTATTTGATGAAGTAGATCTTGTGAATACTATGCCAAGTAACACCGAGAGGGAAGCTTAGGTTCCTTTTGTTTCCATTTGCCAGCCTTAGTTTCAGATTAATAAAATTTCTGAACCAATTAATAGATTTGTCCAACTGCTTTCAAGTTGTACATGTGATTCCTCTCTCACCCTAAATCTAAGTTTTGAAATAGGCCAGCAGTTAAATCTTCTCTTCTATGTCGACTTTACCCATCTTTATCACTCCTTTTTTGGTGGATGGTAGTACTAGATGTTTGGCTTCCTTAGGGCTTATATATATTTTGGTCTTGTGCATTGGAGTAACTTGGAAAGTTTATGTTTAGTTGTGGCATGAGTGTACAGAAGTCATATCGTCGCATTGGTTTTTTTATTTCACTTTTTAGCCATTGTTCATCATTCTTATATATTTGTTGTTATTATATAACCAATATGTGAATTTCATATGCAGCCTCTTTGTGGGACTGACCCTATGCTCGTCCTGGAGTTCTCAGTGCTTATTCTTGAAAGCTGTCCAGCTCAAACCATTGAGCTCTTTTTGTCTGGAAACATTCCAGCAGACATGGTGAACTCTTACTTAAAACAGCACGCTCCGACCATGCAGGCCACGTACTTAGAACTTATGCTTGCAATGAATGAAAACGGGATCTCTGGAAATCTGCAGAATGAAATGGTAAACAAATTCTGCCTTTTCTTTTAGCAACTTTGAAAGAATAGTAACACACGGATTAGTGGGTTGGCTGAGGCAATGACTTGGGAAGCAGACGTCCCAGGTCTTGCTCTCTTAGGACATAATCGATGCACGTTGTTTTATGTGCGTCTGTGAGGATTTCCCTCCACTGATAGCTAGGTATGCTGACATCGAAGATGAAAGTCTTGTTTGTTTCTTTAAAGAGTTGCTAATTAGGAAGACTTGGCAGAATGGATGGGTCCCATAGCACCCAGTGAATACGCTAATTGTTTTTTGATTGTGATGAAATGAGAGATTTAACTTATCCAGAAAACATACTTACTGGTCTTGCATATGGCAGGTTCAAATTTATCTCTCGGAAGTTCTTGGTTGGTATGCCGATCTTAGTGCTCAACAAAAATGGGATGAGAAAGCTTATTCCCCAACGAGGAAGAAACTGTTGTCTGCCTTAGAGAGTATCTCAGGATATAATCCGGATGTTTTGTTCAAGCGACTTCCACCAGATGCTTTGTATGAAGAGCGTGCAATTTTGTTGGGAAAGATGAATCAGCATGAGCTTGCTTTATCTATATATGTTCATAAGGTAAATCCAGTTCAAGTTAACATGTTTTACTCTTTTCAACAGAGATGGTTTTCGAATATAGTGCCACTTGCAGGGGAACATGAGGGGAGGCGAAAAACATTTGTTTCAGAATTTAGCCAATCTCTTAGTAAATTTTGTTTCTGTCTTGCATTGTGATTTTCCAAAACCTATCCTCTGGATATGCCTTTTTACTTCACCAACTAGTTTAGGCTGGTTTACACTACTTTTGAGGGTTCTGGTTGAGCGTTGACGTGCTTGGGAGATAGGATCAGATTTTGGTTTCCTTCTTGTAGCCTATTTACAAGCAAGTCTAGTTTGTGGATCCTCCAGATGAAAGGATTATTGTACTGGGATTGGTATTGATAAATAGAATGTTACATACTTCTCTATCGTTTTAGAACGTTTTAGTGGCAGTAATTAACTAATTTAATGAGTCAATGAGCCTGTAGCCTATTAATGACATGGAAAAATTATGCAGCAGCATTGCTGTGCATTGAAGTTGTCAGTTATCTGTTTGTAAATTCTTGTTTGTTCTATAGATTGCTGTTTTTCACACTGATACACTGAATTGTGGAAGTCTTCTTAATACTGCAGCTTCATGTTGCTGAACTGGCCTTATCCTATTGTGATCGGGTGTATGAGGGTGGAATTCATCAAAATTCTGCAAAATCTTATAGCAATATATACCTCACTTTGCTGCAAATATATTTGGATCCTCAGAGGACAACAAAAAACTTTGAAAAGCGAATAACTAATCTAGTCTCATCTCAGAGAATTGCCATTCCGAAGGTTGGTTCTGGGACTTCAGCTAAAAGTAAAAGTCGTTTACCTAAGAAAATTGCAGAGATAGAGGGTGCAGAGGACACCCGAATCAGCCCAAGTAGCACCGACAGTGGAAGGAGTGATGGTGATGCAGATGATCCTAGTGAGGAAGGAGGTTCTACTATCATGCTCGATGAGGTCCTTGATCTGTTGAGTCAAAGGTGGAATCGAATCCATGGAGCGCAGGCCCTAAAACTGTTACCAAGGGACACTAAGCTACAGGTAATGACTGCAGGATGGAGAATCTCTCTCTCTCTCTCTCTCTCTCTCTCTCTCTGTATTACTATGAATTTGTGGACTTGTGCAGAATTTGCTCCCGTTTCTTGGACCCCTTCTCAGAAAATCCAGCGAAGCATACCGTAACTTTTCAGTGATCAAAAGTTTGAGAGAGAGTGAAAACCTGCAGGTATGTCAGTATCTATATGTAACCTAATATGGTATGCAAGTATGCAATAGAGAAATGCTTATGTACAAAATAACCTAATATGTCACACTATGATGGAAGAAGTGTCTTCTATATATCCCTGGCAATGATATATGCTTCCCTTTGCTGGATTTGACTCAGCATCCTTTTTTCCTTCTAAACTGCTGATCGCATGAAACAGGTAAAAGATGAACTCTATAACCAAAGGAAGATGATTGTAAAGATCAGCAGTGATAGTATGTGTTCACTTTGCAACAAGAAGATAGGGACTAGTGTCTTTGCAGTCTACCCCAATGGTAAAACAATTGTGCACTTTGTTTGCTTTAGAGATTCACAGAGTATGAAGGCTGTGGCAAAAGGCACACCATCACGGAGGCGATGATAGCATGTATATTTGTCTTTGGGCCAATCGAAAATGTCTGTCTCTTGAGCCATCACAAGCAGCATCTTCAATGCATGATTTGGAGCTTTTAAGAAGGGATCTAAAAGGTAATGGCTTTACCCTCTTTGAGGATCACTCACCCGTCACTGGTATGCTCAGTGGCTAGTACACTTGTCCAGTCAAAAACTGCATTGGTGACTCCTGAGAAATGGGACAGGCAAAGAAATATCATATTGTTGTGCGATATGGTTCCTAATGCAAGTTTTGCATTGTGGATTATTTGGTGCCACAGAGATTCATTGTTGTTGTGAAGGCAGCTTTGGTTGTAAAGATCCTAGCTGCCTACTGTAGTGTGTGAGAGAATTAAGTGATCGGTAATTTTATTTTCATTTTTGGAATTGATTCTCGTGTTATATTCGAGGTTATCGAGGTTGTGTATGTATAAAGTAGTCTTGTAAGCTTATGAATAATGTATTTCAGAGAAGCCTTGTGTTGTCTTAGCTTCATGTTTGGTCCAAAATTTTTCATAGCAGAAACACTCACTTTTAGCACAATTTTGTTTACCAATGGGCATCAACTCTTATTAGCTGAGCCCAACGTTCATTTTCGTACTACTTTGCCTACAAAACGGTAAACAACCACCCCAACCCTAGACCCATTGTACGGATCATCACGGTGTATTATCTCCACATCAAACAGCTTCTTCGCCTTCTTGAAGAACGCAGACTCCTTCTTCCACCTCTTCAAATGAGCCATCAAAAACACCGTCTTCTTCCCACTCCCTATCAACAAGAACCTCAAAGTTTCGAGTAAAGGATCATAGAGGTGATTGTAATACACAACATCAGTGCCCAATATCAGATCATAATCTCTACCAACAGCTTCCATATCATCATTCTCTCCCCATCTCAGCGGCGCAACGTCGATGGACCCACCGTTGACCGCCACAACATCGGCGTTTGCTCCCGCATTGTACCGGAGGTTGGGAAGCACGTGAGGAAGATCCGTGACCATGACACTAGCGTTGAGTATTGCCGCGGCGGCGATTCCTACCAGACCGGTGCCTGATCCTAGCTCGAGGATGCGGATTTGACGGCAACTTTCACCGGAAGTGGACGAAAAGGCAGAGAGAGTTGGAGAGAGAGGGGTGGTGCCATTGCTAGGGTCACAGCGGTGACGATCGAGGAGAGTGACGAGCGTGGCCGCAGCAGGCCAAAGTTGGAACGATAGGCCTTGAGATGGGAGCTGCCTGATAATAACCGTGGAGTGAATGGAGGTGATGTAGTAGTGCTGTTGACTTTCTACTTCTTGTTGTGGTAATGGTTTTTCTTCGTCTTCTTGAGGTTGACAATCTGGATCATCATCTTCAGGTTGGAGCTTGAGCGTTGTAATGGGGTCGGAGTCATTGTCGGCTGTCTGGGAGTTCATGTGATGGCCGCCGCTTCAGGGTTTCGCCACTTGCAAGCAGGTAATATGATCCACTGTCATTAACGAGGGTATTTTAAGAAAAATTTGTTGCCCTTTTCGGTTTTAGTAATGTTACGTAGATTTAAAAAGTAGATAATTATAATTATTAATTTTACTGTTCATCTTAGTATTTATTAAAATTTATTAATTATTTAATAATTATAATTATCAAGTCTAATTTTTAAATTTAGGTAATATTACTCTTTTTATAAAGAGACGTGGCATTACCCTTTCGAAAATCCTATGATATGAATTTTTATCAAGTAAATACCATATCAAAAAGTTCAAAAAAAAAAAATCTAAAGAATAATGTTAAGGGAACCCAAAAAACAATTACTCCTTAAAAAATTGTGAGTTATATATAAGAAAATGATATAAATATCTCAAAAAAGTGATAAATGATAGCGTAATACTTTAAAAAATGATAAATGATAACGTAATATCTCAAAAAGTGATAAATAATAGTGCACCTATTCGTTCAAACCCTTGTATGTAACAGTGGCGCGCATATCCAAAGATTCAAGTTGCCCTCTCTTTATTTAATTTTTTGCAAAATAATGCTTGTAGTTACTAGCTACATGTAACCGTGGAGTTTGTGTTTTTGGGATTGAAGATGTGTTATATAGGATGGTGTCTACTATTAATTAGTTGTAATTTAATCTATTTACTAATAGGTGGGTACATTCCTACTCATCTAATCTCTCTATTTTTAAGAGCACTAACTATTAAAAATGGGATTTTGTAATCTAATCTCTGTCTCTCTGATATCCAAAATTGAGTGTTGGTGTGGTAGATCAAATTATCTCCTCTAATACATTTTCCTTCAATTCGAAGCATTAAGTAAGGATCTACTTACAAATATTAGATTGGAAAATAACTTACAAAGAATTTTAGATAAAATGTTTTACAAAAAAAATTCTCAATCCTTTTTGGAAACGGGCAAATTTCATGATCGGTCCTCAACGAATAGAGGTGCTCTTATGTCGATTAGGATCGTAACTCTGAGTTGAACCAAAGACAAAACCCAGGATATGAACCAATCTCTCAACTCATACAACATATAAATCCTAATAATTGGATTTAAAAACTATTTGCCATTGAAAACGAACTGGGCTTGTGTTGGGCCCAAAAAGCTTCGGATGGCCTATGTTAACTGATGAAGAGAGTTCAAAGGTAGTGACGCTGAGGGAAGCTCAAAATGATAAGGGCGGTGATGGTGATTAACACCACGGGCAAGCCTCGGTTTTCCAAATTCTACGATTTCCAGGTCTCTCTCTCTCTCTCCGTTTTTTTTTTCCTTCAAACTTTCTGTGTTGGATTCATGAATTTTTAGATAATTCAATCGGTTATTTAGTGGTAATTTCGATTTCTTTTGTGAGGTTAGCCTGTGGAGAAACAGCAGGAAATTATGCGCAGAATCTATGCAGGTTGTTCAAATTTCACATCTCCCCTCTCTCTCTCTCTCTATATATATGTGTGTGTGTGCGCGCGCGCGAGTCTCTCTGTCTATATATATATATATAGTGTAGGAAGTCTCTCTAGATTGATCGATGTCATTTTTGGTTTGGGATTCTGATAGTGCTATGCAGCCGACCTGAAAGCGTCTGCAATTTCATCGAGGCTGAATCAATCTCTGGCCCGGTACTTTTTCTATTTAACTGTTTTGACTTCTATTTTTTCTTCTTCTTGCACTGGACAATGATTTGCAAATACGAGCTAGTTTATCGGATTGGATCGTGTCCTAGTTGCAATTTATCATTTATCTGTTACTCTTTTGAGCTAGAGTGTAGAATACTGTTTTTTCATCTTGCAGGACACTCGTTTTGTGTACAAGCACTATGCGACCTTATACTTTGTCTTTTTATTCGACAGTTCAGAAAATGAGCTGACCATGCTAGATCTGATACAAGGTACACGCCAAATTATTCAATGCCTCATAGTTATATATGGACACACCCCTTTGTAAGGTTTCGGATGTCCATTTTATGATAGTAAATAGTGCCTCTGCATGTAGGATAGGCCATTTGGACATTGGCATAATTCATGAATATATCGCATTCTTAAAATGTTTTCTGAAACATAAGGAAAGCAATGATGCAAACATTCCAATTTGCATAAGATCTAAAGGAAAATAATAGTGAGCAAACATAGAAGCTGAGAGGACAAATAAAATCACATTCATATTGAGTGGCACACTCTTGTATTCATGATTTTGTGTTGGTGAACCTGAGATTGACCATTATATAAAGCAGTTTTTCATTGTGAACTTCGGCTGGTGCCTTTTCACCAAACAAAATTTATGATCTATTGATCATCTATTAGGGAGGTACAGCACCCTTATCAGATTAGCTGGATTCCTCCATGGTATTTGTTTATTGAATATGAAATAATACCATGCTAGTGGAAACAAAAACTCTACGTGGGAAACATTAATACACCAAGTGTTGTTGAAAAACTTGCAAAGGCTATTGGATTTTCATTTACTTTTTGTTCCAAGTTCTCTTCAAAAACTTGCAATTGCTATGAGTTTTTGCCCTTGGAATGGATGCTTTAACTTCACTTTTGATGGTTATAGCGTAAAGATTGGTGATCTAGGGGAAATATTATATTATATGGACTCAGTTACGAGTCCCTTGTGTTTAACTACTTCATTCCATCCGACTATTTGCAAGAACATGAGTAGAGTCAACTATTTTAAGCAGCTTGTTTCCTAGAGCAAACTAATACATTTTATGGACCTTTGACTGTTTAGAACTGGCACTTACACTCATTCTAAAGCAACCATGTCTTATTAAGAAAATTATGCGTTCATAAAAGTTGAAATCAGAAGAGCTTACTAGACGCATGACCTGGATATGTTGGTTAGACAGCCTAAACTCATACTTGTGTTATGTCTGATAAATTTTCCTGATACGGTTGGAAGAGTTGTGACATAGTTCTATGGTGGTCGCTCTATTATTCTGGTGACCAATATGTTTCATTACCATTTATAAAGACTTAAAAGAGTCTGGTTCACTGACTGGTGGGACCATGTCTCACCATCTGGAGTTTTAAGCATGGAAAATACACCATATCATGGAACGTATACTAACTCTCATTGTATATTTGTATGTTTATTTTGGTGAATGACTCCCGTTATAACATTTCCTTACTTTACTGAAATTCTCACTCTCATCCCTTCAGTTTTTGCGGAGACGTTGGAAAAATGCTTCAAAAATGTATGCGAGCTTGACTTAGTGTTCAACTATAGCAAGGTGCTGTATTGTTCCTATCTAATTTACATTGTGTTTTTTTCCGTGCTCGTATAGTAGTTCCACGTCTAATTAATCACACTGCCAGTTATACTATTTCAGCTATATCAGCATGTGCATATTTTTTATTAACTCGGAAATTGATCTTTCCCATGCCAATATTTCTCAACAGTCAGATGAATGGGTAATTGTAGTTTGGACCACTAGGACATATTTTTGAACTGGCTCAGTAATGCACCAACTTCCCATATTTTGGAAAATTCTTGTGTTTTTGGACAAAAAAAAAAAAACCAACTCTGTTAATAGAAGGATAAAATTACTATTATACCTCTCTCTCTCTTGTCGGGAAACATGTACAATGTGGACATTTAGATAGTGACGGATATGAGAGGGACTATTTGAGAGGAGAGACGAAGATACCAGAACCTTTTTAGGGAGACGGAGAATTTGAATCTGAGTTTCAAACCAATGAGATGGATTGGGGGAGAGAAATAAACAGACTTTCGGGGAGAGATGGGATTGATTGGTTCTGCCATGGCAGATCCCGAACCACTAGAAGTGGTTTCTGCAGAACCTCTTTCTCTCCTCTGCCTCTTCCTCATTGCAGTCTGTCTGTTCTCTTTCTTCATCCTCAACGCTGTACTCTCTGATTGATGCTCTGAGTTTCAAAACCAGCACCAGTGGTAAAAGAAAAAAAAAAATTGATCATTGTTGCTGTCCTCTTCAATTGAGTTATATTCTTCTTGGTTTCTCCTCTTTCCCTATGGAACCTTGGGTTCAAAAATGTAGGACGGGAAATTTGGTCATTCATGCTCCGTTTGGTAGGGAGGATAGAAAGTAGGAGGGATATACTTTCTATCATTCAAGGATGGAAAATTGAAAGGATACACTTTCCTTTCTTTGTGTTTAGTTGGATGGATAGAAAATAAAAATGACTATTTTTTTTTTGTACTAGCTAAGATTAGAGGTGACAATCGAGTCGTGTCGTGTCAGATTCGTGTTGAGTAATTACGGGTTTATGTCGAATATTAGTCAAATCTAACTTAACTCATTTAACTAATTGTGTCGTGTCGAATTGCGAGTTGACCTGTTTATTTTTGTATCGAGTTCGAGTCGTGTCGTCGTTTTGTGTCAAAAATTTTCATCCTTAATTAAGATGAAAAAAATATATTTTTTTAATTTTTTAAATTTTTTAATTTTATTTTATATAAATTTATATATATATATATATATATATATATATATAGACAAATAAGATACATCTCAACACAAATTATTAGGCCATGTTTGGTTTGATTCTTGAAAATTGTTTTTTATTCTCAAATTTCAAAAAAATTTCAAAACCTTTTTGGTTTGTGATTTTGTTCTCCAATTTTCAGAAAAAATAGAGAATTGGAGCATAAAACTAGAAAACAAGTTGGACTTGTTTTTAAGTTTTTTTGCCAAAACTTTGAAAACATGGGGATAGTTTACTCTTTAATGAGTTTCCCTTTTCGAGTTCTCTTAGAAGCAAAAATAAGTCATAGTATAAAAGCTTTTTTTTTTCTTTTGTCTTTGTCCTCTCAGATCTCAGCACTCTCTTTGTCTTTCTCTCTCTCTCTCCACAGATTCTCTTCGGAACGATCACAGACACACACACAACCAGCGTGCCAACGCCGTCTCCGGCAAAAAGTCTTCTCCAACAACTGAAGATCACCTTCTCTGTCGACAAAGGGCTCTTTGACGACTGAGAACTTTAGATCTAGGTTTTTTTTTCTTCAAATCTGGGTATTTTTTTAGATCTTGGTCTTCTCCGGCGATTGAAATTCATTTTCTTCGTCGACTGAAATTCATCTTCTTCATCGACCGAGAGTTCTTCGATAACTGAAAACTTCAAATCTAGTTTTTTTTTTTTTTCAGATCTTAGTTTTATTTTTTCAGATTTGGGTCTTCTCCGGCGAAAAGGTTCTTCTCCAACAACTGGGTTCATCTTCTTTGTCGTATACCAAAGGCTGTATGTTGGATCTTGGATTTTGGGTTCGTCTTCTTCGTCTTGTAACAGTGATTCATATTTGTCTTTTTTTTTTTTTTTTTTTTACATTTTATCAAGTTTAATATATTAAAATATTTTTATATGAAATCATCAATCCAAACATGATTTACTGTTTTCTATTTTGTAAAATTATTTTTGAAATTATCTAACTAAACAAATTCTTCGACTTCGAAATACTTTTCTAAAACTCTTCTTAAAAATATTTTTTGGATACTGTTTTTTGAGATGCAATCCAAACAAGCCCTTAATTTTTCAGCTACTTTCCTTCCAATTTTAGATGGATTGATTTTGGTGAGTTGGAAGGAAAGTTAATTCATCCACTTTTTCATCTTTCCTTCCTTACCAAACACGATGTTTTATTTATCCTTCCAATTTTTTATCCTTTTACTTTTTCATCGTACCAAACGGAGCATCAAAATATCAAATTGGAGGAAAATAATTCTCTTCCATGCCAACAGTATTTCTATCATAGCGTGTGACTATCTGTAATTTGGACAAAATTCTAACAGTTTCACGTTTATTCATCAATAGAGGATTCTGTGACGTGTTACTAGGTAGGTAAACCGGAATTATCCTTGAATGGAATTTATTTGGAATGTAAAGAGCTTGAACACCTATCTCTGGGACGGTGATTTCAGCCCGTTGAATGCTGAGGGTTTCTCCAAGCTAAATGCATTGTTTAGATGGGGAAAATATATCCCTTTTCGTTACTTGAAATAGTGCATAATTGATTGCTTTGTTTGATTTTAGAACAAAAATTTGTTTGTCTTCTTGAGTCGACCTGTTGATGAGCTGAACTGAAGTGAGCTTCATTTGATAAAACCTACAGATGCATACTATTTTGGATGAAATTATATTTGGGGGCCAAGTACTGGAAACCAACTCCTCAGAAGTCATGAAGGCCGTTGAAGAAATTTCCAAGTGCTCTCTCTCTCTCTCTCTCTGTGCACGTCTGGGTTTTTTTATTTATTTATTTTTTTTTGGGGGGGGGGGGGAAGGGAGAGGGATTTTGCTTGTGCATTTGTAGGGTGTCAGTTTCCGTGTCTGTGTGTTGTTGTGGAGCTGGTCTTTTTGACTGATTGGATGTAATTATCTGATACAGGCTAGAAACAGCCTCAAGCGCTCTCTCTCTTGTTCACAAGTCCGTTTCTGGTTGGCGAAGTAGGTAGCATGCGGTGTAATTGAGCCATCACCATTGCATATTGTCATAGTTGTTGTATGTTTGCCCTTGTGGTTACTGCCCAAGGATATATTGAAGTCCACGTCCACCTGGAGGTACTTTTGAGCTCAAAGTTGTGTAAGATCACTTGTATTCTTACCACCTCTATATAAATTTTTTCACTTTTTTGCTTCGAATAAGCAATATCGTGTTTTCTCTCTTTTATGTAAATCATTTTTCGTAGGTGTATTGATGCCTCAGTAGCCGTGAACAGCAAGCTTACGTCTTTGAAGAATCAAACCTACCTGATGTTAAATCCTTCTGGTCAATGGTTGCCTTTTGTTTTTTTGGGCTGAGTACTCTGCCACTCTGTTCTTCGGTCATCAGATACTCTCACTTCGAACGTGGTCTCTATTATACGAGAAAAACACACCATGCTTGTTTCAATTTACTCTTTAAAGCTTTTATTCTTTTTATTTATTTTTTGTTCAACAGGAACACCTCGACTAATTCCTTCCTCTCTCCTTCCTCTCTCCGGTAAGAGGCAAGAAAGCTTTTATTCTTTTGGTTTAAGTGGTTGATTATTGTTGTTTTGTACATAGTTTAAGAAATTGAAAAAATTAGAAGTTGAGGGATCAAACTAAACCTCATAACAAAATTGAAGGGGCGTTTATGAAAATATATCCCGTCTTTTATTTGGGAAGTTGAGGTGGTCAGTCCCATACCCAACTCTCTGTGCAAGGCTGTAGGACCGAGCCATTCCATCTAAGAGCAACTTTTACCCACTCTATTTAACCCAAATGGCTATTCAAGCTTCTCCACAATCTGTGCGGCTATGTTACAATTCCTTTCAAATTATTTGAAAGTTAGTTGAAATAGTTAATTATAATAGAGAGCATGATTATAATGAACTTGTAAAAGTGATTTTTTAAAACAAAGATTTAAGTTAAAGTTGCTCTAACCAAAACCTAGAAATTAGCGAATAGGACAGATTTATTAAATGATGTTGATACCATTTAATGTCAAAATACTATGTGAGTGAGACCATGATACTTGACGAAGCATGTGGACACATTCGATTAGAAAGGAGCTAGAAAATTGAAAATCGAAACGAAGACACAAGTCTTGGGGCACAATGTTTTTCATCAGTCATGAATGTCAGTTCAATGGCTCCTCCTTCATGTCTTGGAGAACTACATGTGCAGCATTACGTCCTGGTGCACCCATTACACCACCACCGGGATGCGTCCCACTCCCACACAAATACAATCCTCGCAGTGGAGTCTTGTAATTGGACCTGCTCTCAGATACTAAAATGAATGAATAATCGTTGCACAGTAATGACAGGACACCACGACGATGAGATAGAAAATAGCTGAAATTTATTTAAGACATTCATGTGTTGTATGGAAAAATTACCATCCTTTGACAGGTCGCATCAGGAACAAACTATCTAATCCCATAGCACCATGAAAGATATTCCCTCCTGCCAAAATAATCATTCAACAATAGTCAGAAAATTAAAGGAGGAACCGAGAATAGAATAGTTCCTAAAAATCAGCATCACTAGTCCAACAAGTCGAAAATCCAGCCTGAGGCTGGTAACTTCCGGACATGGATATTCAAAGCAAAACATAACTCAGTTCACAGCAGATCCACTTTTTTCAAGAAATGAACTTGATTTTGGAAATTTCTGAAGTACACACATTAGGCTATGTTTATGACTTGAAGGAACATTTCCTAGCATGAAGATCAATCTGCGCTTCTTTACAGGACATAAAATGAGCTTTTGATAAGAAAATGATTTTCCTTCTTCAATAAAACCTAAAAAACATGTATATCTTTCAACAAAGACAGTACTATGATATATAGTTCACCCAAAAAATGAAATACTCCAGCACATAGCTGTAATCTTGTTATTTAGCTTTGTTATTTAGCTTTCTTTTGGGCGGTTTCATAGTAACTATTGCCATGCTATGTCATGATAGAAGGATTGGACACCGATCAGATGGTTGATAACTGACATTATTACTTCTTTACATGGCAAGATCGTGATGGTCAAACCAGGACAACGAAGCACCCCCCAAAAAAAAAAAACAAAAACAAGAGGATGACCATATAGAATCTAACGATGTTTCTGAATCATAAATAGCCGATAAAGTATAGTAAACATGCCTGTCAGACCAATTTCCCTTTCAAGGTCTGGCGGAGTTAGCATGTCGTAGCCAATTATTGATGAGCTAAAACCAGGGGAATACTCCTCGATTAAGCGGAAACATCTTTGTGCAAATGATTCCTGCAGCAACGAATCTATGTTAATTGGTCAATCACTTTATACTGGAAGGAAGGCATCCTATTGGCACCATCATAAAGTGTGCGTACAACATATTTTTTTTAAGATGTAATTATTCTAGGTCTAGATATAGACAGCCAAAACAAGATGAAAATTTGACACTCCAATCAAAATGGATAAAGAGGCAACTACAGAATATCAATGCTTCATACACTGCCAAAGTTCTGCAGAACTGACAGAAACAGTTTCCAAAGTCTCACTCACTCTATATGCAGGTTCTTCCCAGCTGCCTTCGGAAGGTTTATAAGGTGTGTACTGAATAAATAAATTGATTACATGCTTACCTGCAGAAAAAACAAATCAAATACATCTATCTGGTTTTGCAATTAGTACTCCCAGATAATGGTGGATACTAACAAGGTATAGCTTGATCACAGAGATGGAGAACAATGGACCATATGACAGTAAAATAGGAAGTACATAATTTTTTAATAAAAGGGAGAAGGAAAAATGATTATATAATGGACAACTGCTCCCCGTAGGTCCCATCTAATTTTCGACTACAATTGGGGGCTGATTCTAAACAAGTAGTCCAGAGTCTGCCCATGATCTGAAATGAAAAACTTTATGCTCTAAAATATTCTGCTTTCCGATGTTTAAGGAAGTAAAAGCACATAAACTGGCTCTGATGTCTTCTAATTTGTGCCTAGAACAAGTAGCTAAATATCTCTAGCATAACACAATCAAGTATGTGGTGCTGAAAACCCACCACGAATTCCCAAGAAGAGCGTGCACACTAAATTCGATGAGATTTCAGTACAACTTCCATAATCTATTTTTTGGACCTGCTTTTGAATTCCAAGACATTGTTCTACAACTCCTCCTATTCTTTTATTACACCTATTTATTCAATATGTAATGCCACAAAGTGGGGCGGGAAAAAAACCTTTAGAAAGGATAATAATGTGAAATCAAAGATGTATCATGTGCATCAGGAGAAAAAAAATCAAGTACCTGGTGGAGAAATAGTCTTGTCCAAGGTAGAAGGAATTGTCATCTCAATAACAGGTCTTCGCGATGGTAATCCATTTATAGCATCTTGACAGGCAGAGTCAATCTCTTCCATACTAAGTGAGAGAAGAGAAAAATATATGAGAAGGAATGGACTCATCTTCATTCGCAGGTTAAAAATCCAATAGAATTCACATGAAATTATAACAATGAAAGTAGAGACAGTTTATTGTATAATAATTTTGACCATTCTGCTTGTGGATGTCCTCTAAACAGTTCTAACAATAACTGCTTACGCAAGTAGTTAAATGGTACTAACTATAACCGCTTACACAAACTGACAATAGTGTTGGTTTTTTTTTTTTTATGGAGTCTAGTTTGTATTTGTGATTCGGATGATGACCCGACCCGAAGTAATGTTGTGTGGTTTTTAATGAAAAATTTTCTGAGGTTTAGTCCATGGAGCGAAGGCTTGGGCCCAAGCCGTAGCGCTCATGGACAAGCCTTGTGTCCGAGGAAAATTTTTTGGGCCCGTTATACAGCCCAGTGCGTAGGACATATAAACCCTGTTGTTTTGGTGATTAGGGTTTGTTGTGGATTGTACAGTCGCTCTCTGTAATTCAACTCTCTCAATAGTGAAATCCCTGTAGCTTCGTGGACGTAGGCAAATTGCCGAACCACGTAAAATCTGTGTCTTGTTCTTTCTTGTTTCTTATTGCTTTATATTTTTGATTTGTTCTTCGATTGTGTGTGTTTGTTAGTGGATTTAAATCAAGTAAGATCCCAACAAATAGGGGCAGCAAAATAAAAAATGTGAGCAAAGAGCTCTACCAATCAAAATACTATGACTGCCACACCACCATTAGCAGCATTATCCCAACAGTTCTTTGGTTGGCAACAAAATTTTCTCTCTGCCTCTTCGACCTATTTTGTGCCACTAGTGACACTTCACATAACTTTGATCGGTATATCCACACAACAACAAACTCCCTCTGCAAGTTTCATTAATAACAAATGAATCTAATCTTACACGCCGATGTATAGCAGAGGGGCCTGGTATAGTGAAGCAAAGCATATCAAGTGTGACACCATTTTGACCTTTTTTTAGTAACATTTCATATTTTTATGGTTTACTTGAATAGAAATATCATCATCAGCCAATTCTCTCTACATGAACATTTCTATAATGCTCTTCTCTCTACTTTAACCAACAGCGAGGAGAGGAGAATCAGTCGAAATTATTTTGCCACATGTCAAATTAATGCTATGGTCTCCTTCCAATGGATCTGGACTTGGTTTCATGCAACAAATGTTTATCAACAAATTATTTAGTATTAGTTCCTCTTTGACCAGCTGTTCCAGGACATACGCAGAAGATGAGAAAACATGCATCTACATGTGACAGAAAATGCATACCGAGCTATTGGCTTACCTCTCAGAACCAATGTGAATGGTACCCACGTGTTGAGGACCGGCATCAGGATGACTCAACTTGCAACACTGAAACTTGGGCAATCTGTCAACAGCTAAGTTTATTTTAGTAGTCCCCTGTACCAGAAAGCAATAGCCACTTATAACTCGTTCAATCCAAGTAAACTTGAACTTTTTTTTTTTTTTTGATCACTAGTAAACTTAAAACTTAGACACCACAACAGGAGCAAAGAATAAGGGGAACATTTTTGTCAAGCGCAAGCCTATGGGACCTCTCACCAGCATACTGTTATATGCTATTTCATTGTCAGAACATTGATGAAGGGTTAAACCTGTAATGAGTTCACTTGTTAAGTCAATTACAACAACCTTTTGAAGACTTAGCACTGATGAAATTTGATTGGAAAAGGGTGACTGGAATTTGGGAAACTAATTTTTTGTAAACAGTTTAGGAAAGACGCAGAAATTATATTAACTGGAAGGAAAATTAAGCCCAGGATATTAAAAATCAAGTAGATTGGAGGCTACCATATGCACGAAGAGAATAATGTAAAATCACATTAGTTTCTGAACCATTAACCAAGATCCTCTTTAATGCAAAACTGCATGTGTTATACACACACACACACACACACACACACACATACATAGACAGACAGCCCTGTAGCTTGGAGAACTTGAGAACTTCTACCTACATATTTTATTGCATTGGTCATAACTGTAACTGCAGTTCATAAGAAACTTTCAAGGAAGTGTCAAATATTTTTCCTAGGTTAACAAAAATTAACGATGAATTAGAGTTTTATTTATGCCCTGCTGTGATCATCTGTCCATCCTGTTGTATTTCTTTTCCTGCATCTTGTCTTATCATTCTGTCTATTGCTCTATTTCCTTCAAACCAATAGATTTACACATCAGTATACAACTAAATCTAGCTTAACTAAGAGGTTCAAAAAATTAAATCTACCAAGATAAAATCTCTCACTATAACATTGTCTAAAACAATAATAAACACAATGAAGATTTTTCATCACCATAGCATACTACAAAGTCAAGCTATTAACTGTACATTTTAGCAGCCAATATACCAAAAAAATCATGTTGTGACATATTTATAGACCAGGAATAGCTGGCACACTTGTGTACATTGTCCAACAGTACTCACAATCCATGGCCACTTGATTAGGGAACTTACAGAGCTGTAATCAGAGTACTTAATAGCACAAACAAAATCTTCCGGAAGAACATTTTCGGGCACCAACTCCTGTTTCAAGCAAGTATCAACCATGATTATTGCATTAGATTTTCAATTACACCATCAAATTGGTTGGCTTAACTCATCTGCATTTTCCTATTTCATTTTTTTAATAATTCATGCATAAACTTATTTCAACCAACTTCACAAGGGTTGACTTATTACCATGAAAGTTTTGTACGGGGTCGCATTAGACAAAACAACTGAAGAATGAACTTCTGTTCCATCAGCCAGCAAAACCTAAATAATTCCATCCATGTTCCCAATTTCTCAATTAGTCTGACCCAAGCCTCAATACGCACATCACTGACGGAAGCCGTGTAGAAAAACTAACCCCATTTACTGTGCCAGAATCCTCGATCATTAGCTTTGAAACCTGAACAGCAGAACAGAAGACTCACATAGGGTAACCAGAGGTAATTTCCAATCAACAATGGCAAGCAGCTGAATGAATTTAAAGAAATCAGTAAGGGAAAAGTTGATCATTGACCATTTTAAACCATGCCAGAATATGAACAAATGACAAACCTTGTAATTGCCCTTTATCCGGTCCAATTTCAATTCATTACGAGTATGGTTGCATGAGAAGCCAACAATTTCAAATTAATGGAACTAAATGAAAGAAGAACATGAAGCAATACTCCAGATATCAGAACTCTTTCAAGTTGAGATATGAATTATGAAGCCTAAAAAACGATCGTAGACAAACATACCTCAGCATTGGTCAAAACAGTAGCTCCGGCTTCTATAGCAGCATTACTAATAGCCAATGATACTGACCCCATCCCACCTTCAACATGCCTACAGGATACATTAATTTTCAAAACTACATGTAAGCCTAAGCCAGATTTGAAAGTCAATTGCAAAGAGCATATCCTGCACTACATCATCATCAAAAAATCTATCAAGTGACACTACACATAAGCAGCAACACTATGTGCTACCCTCATGCATTACTTATGAACCACTGGATAATATGTCAATTTTAATATTCGAACACAAGGGTAAAGCATATATGTTAAATGCAGAAAAGAATCCAATTATTGAAAAAATCCCAAAGACGTCCATGAGAAAACAGGCATCTAACAGCCAGCTAGTTAGGTGATGTGCAATTGCAAAAGTCAAAAATACGTACGACCAAATTCCACGGTCACCATCAGTTTCTCCCATCACGTGATGTAGGAGAACATATCCACTCCCCGGTGCATGGACACTTGCCTACAGTACAAAAAAACCAGCTTACTAATCCTTATGTATTAGTGTAACCTGTCAATTATTTTATCTAAAGTAATTTGATCCGCATAATATCAGGTAGAGAAAGAATTTCAAATCAGCAATATAGTACTAGTAAACCTCATTCAATCAAGCACTGCATCTCTTGTAGATAAAATATGAAAACATGATCATTCAATGAAAACAAAATTACCATTTGCTCACAATACGTAAATGCACGTTCACCCACACAACAGGTATTAGTGTATTTCCAGATTATTAGAAAGAAATCTCACCATGGTGCCTATAACTGCATCCGTTCCAAGTGTCGCCTTCAAAATCTCAGACTATAAGTTCCAATTCAGAGTCAGAAAATCCATAAGTCAATGATACATAAGCTTCTGTGCAAGATAAACTCTCTAAAGATGCAATCAGACAAGATCAAAACAAAAAAATTCAATCATCTTGAGAACTAAGCGATGTATTTATCGAACATAAGTAAGCAATCAAACACAATGATTAATATGTATAAACCACAAAAATAGGAAACATGCCAACCAGCCAGTGGAAATTTAAAAACTTTCATTGCAAGTGGTTGCAAAACACACCAGTTCAGATTCACCAAAGGAGAAAAAGGAAGGTGTCATATTCACTGTAACCAACGTTAGAGTTATCAACAGATAACAAATTGCCTACATTATTCCAAAAGATTTAGTAAAGTCATATTGAGAAAACATTCCTTTTGATCCCATCAGTTGAGTTCTGTACAAGGTGTGGCATGGAGATCCAACAAATACAAAAAATATTTCAACATTGCAATCATTATAAAGGATTATATTCTCCCAGATGTAATCTGTACAAACTCAAAAACACTGCATTTGTATATGTTTTCTCGGATGCTTTTTAGTCTATTTTCCTCCCAAATTTTCCTTGAACAGTTCGAGGAAGAACAAAAAACGAAGAAAAACAAAAAATATGATAGATTTGTCCATTAAGTATTCAAAGATGCCAAAGGATAGTGCACAGTATCCTGCAGCAGTGCTCTACAAAAATCATTCGCACTGAAAACATTTCAGAAAAAAACTATCTAAACAGTTTTGTGGGACATACTTCGTCTCCAAAAGCATCTCATCTCCTTTGTTATTCAGTTCACTTTTAAAAAATCTAATCATCAAATTTCAAATTTTACAACCAGATTTTCTGGCCAGTGAAATCTAGACAGGAACCTTCCTAACCATATTGATGGATCAACTAACGATAGAACAGAATCTCCTAAAATTCCTAGAATGCTAGATGCTTAATTGTTGGAGAATTTATATATTAGTTCACTTTGGGTAAATTCTAAGATAAGAATATGGATAACAGATTTGCACATACAAGTCCCGGATAAGCTTGCAACATGTGACTTATGGAGTGTAAGTCTGGAAAGTCACCTTCCAAAAGATAAAAGTTTTTCTGTATGTAAGAGTTCAATTAATGTTGAAGCAAAGAGACAGCTAATGCAAGTGTGGACCATCTTCCTACCTTCATTAAGTCAAGTCATCAACCAAAGGAAATATTTCATATAGTAAAGTCTTTCCAAACGTTGCATGGTCATGCACTACTGTAAGTCCTAGGACCGCTATAACCAGTTGCCCTTGCAGTAAAAAGTTGGATTAAGTTAATGAGATGTATTTGTAATGAGTGAAGCTTAACAGAGAAGGGGCAAGACAAGGTGGAATAAACAAGAAACAAATGACTCCATGACCAATTGGAGCCTGGGACAACTCTCTTGAAATTTGCGTTGAATTTTAGAAGAACAGAAGGGCCCTTGAGATTGGTAGCGAAGACCAGTTGGAGCACAGGATGAACTGATATTTCTGGAGTTGAAAAATGACAAGAACAAGGATAAGACCAACATTGATATGAAATATAGTACTGAGAAACAATGAGATGCCAATGACTTAGAAAATATATCAAAAATGTTCTAAATCACTTGAGGCATACAGTTTATGCTTAATGATGTTGAAATGTAGCATAACATACGAGTTGGAAGATTTAATATCATGCAACCCAAAAAAGAAAACAGCAGAGGTTAAATGAAACAAAGATCTGGCATCCTGTTCAATTTTTACCCTTTTGAGGAACATTAAAACAGAGATTTTAAACGACAAAATTAACTTGATCAATAGGAACAAAAGTGAACTATCTTCCTGTTCTGTATGTTCATGAAATAGTTTTGAGGAAAATACATAGAATCCAGCAAGTCAAGGGACAATCAGAGGATAACAAACCAAAGCATCTCAAGATTATGCACTAACCTCAAACCAGTTATTCAAAATCTTCGATGCTGGTGACAGTAAGAGGTCCATAAAGTCCCTGAAAAAATCAACAATACACCTTAACAAAAGGTGAGACACAAATTACAAACTTTATATTTATAAAGATAAAACATCTAAATTGATATGGACCAACATAAAACCAATATTATGATACATAGTTTCCTATAGGTAGTGACAACTGACAAGAAGAAAACTAACATGATGAATAAAATGGAAGTAACTTTGGATTAGAAAAAGAAGTCTTACACCATCTCTTTTTGCCCCAACGAGACAGCTTGCCGCAGACGCTGAGCCCAAAAAGTTGACTTGTTTAATTTATTCTTCATTTGGGCTTTAAAAGATGAAGCACCTTGCAGAGTTTCCGGCGTAGGTGAATCCAAAAGTGGATCCATGAACTTGCAGAAGTTCTCTAGTTGTTCCTCATACCTATGTCATAGAACATCCAGAAGGATAAGTAAGCACGAAATATTCAATCTTCAGAAAAAATAAAGGTTGGAGAACTTAAATAGTGATGACAAAATATTGTGTCTGTTTGTTGACATGCTCCAGAATTTTATTTTCTCGCCTAAAGAGTCTGCCTGAATATCGATTGCATATACTGAATAAAGTTTTCCTGTCTACCTTATCCATTAAAAACTAGTTGGTAGACACTGGACAGGAAATGTTTTGCTATAATCTGAAGGCCAAATATATATACTACACAGAATACATTTACCATCCAAAATTAGTGAAGTTCAGGCAAATTTTTGCATTATTGATTTGTCTGTTAAAGTTAATTTTCTGTTACTCCCCTTTACGTTTGTGACCCATGCTATCATAATCATTCTACTGGAAACATGACTCTTTACTACTATGGCACATATATTATCAGCTTCAAAGGCATATTTCAAATGACAATTAAAGCTCTCAAACTATCTCTAGAAGTTATCATTATCAGACATTGAAAATCAAACCACTCTTTCAATTATGCAAATACTACCAATGATACAAACACCGGATCTCTCCCGCACAATAACAAATTAGACGTATGCAGCAACTGAAATTAAAAGTGTTTACAATCTGCCTTCAGGTTAAATGCTTGCAATGAACAGTCATGGTATCTAAAATCGAGGTCAAAAATCCACCTGTACTGGGACTTAATTTGAAGTTTCATATAATCGGTGAGACTTTCTTTGCTACTGCTATATGGGATTTATATCTAGTTCTCTTACACTTATGCTACAATGCAATCACGGCCATGCTTGAGAATTCGTGGTTAAAGAACAGTTGCTATCTTAATAAAGAACTTAACTCACTTCATCATTCTATAAGCAAACAATAAAAATGCATACTACACACGCTCTCTCTCTCTCTCTCACTCACTTACAGACACGTGTATAGAGGAATTTATTGACATAAGTAGAGAGAAGAAGCAGAACCTCGGATAAGCTTCAGCGTCACGTTTAGAGAACTTTGAAATCTCAGAATAGTTATGATCCTTATCAGGACCTAATAGAAGATATCGTCCATCAAGACAAGGCGTAAACGATGACGGACTCCTCCTCAATAGCTTCAATCCATGTCTCGCTAACTCCAATTCTCTACTCATCGCAAAAACCAATAAAACAACACAAACGGGCCGTAACTATCAATTGCAAACTCGGAAAACGAAGGTTAAACGAATTGATTATAACGATTAGGAGAACTTGCTTGATGATTGAAGGTCGAAGGAGGCTTTGGAGATAACTACAGCGCGAGAACTTGAAGCCAGGAATGAGTTCTTCGGTGACGGCGGCACCGCCGACGATGTGGCGTCGCTCAAGCACGGCAACGGAGAGGCCGGAGCGGGCTAGGTATGCGGCGGCGGTGAGGCCATTGTGGCCACCACCGATCACCAGCGCGTCCCATTTCTTCTCCTTCAACGTGCGCGCTGAGCTCACGCCGCCACTGCTGCTAAAGTGCTTTCGCCACATTTCACCCCCACATGCACTCTCATAGTCTGTGCTATATTTAACTGAGCGCTCTGCGGAAGCTTACTCAGGCGGCCAATGACTTCTATTTCTTAACATTATAATTTTTATTTGTTTGGGCAAAGATCAAGTGGTCCCATGGTCTAGTGGTTAGGACATTGGACTCTGAATCCAGTAACCCGAGTTCAAATCTCGGTGGGACCTGTTTTTCTATTTTTATTTTTTTTCAAATATTTTTTGTCAATTTAATCTTTAATATATCAATTTGTTCTCTAAAATATTCAATTTGTGTCATTTTTATTTCCATAGACGAACTGTTAAATTTTTTTTATGAAAGTGGTCACGTTTTTTTTTTAGACGCTATCACGTATCTAACATATGATCATTCTGTCAAAAATTTAACGGTCTGTTTATGTGGGGGACCAAAATGACATTAATTGAATACTTTCAAGACCAAATTGACAAAATTTATATATTGAGAATTAAAATGACAAAAAATACATACTTTCAGAAGTAAAATTACTGTTTAACTTTTTTTTTTAAATGTTGCGACACTGGTATGACATAGTTTTCATGAAAACTGAATATGTTACAACACAAGTAGTTCAATCTGAATAAATTATTGCATGAGGACCCCTAATAGTCTTTCATATGTAGGAGGTCGGGGATCCAGTTCTTAAGCCAGTTTGTCGGAGACAATACAGAAAAGGTTTTGGCATCACATTGATCTGGCATATTTTAACCAAGGGAAACAACTCGTATGGTCCAGACAATAGAAATTAGGTTGAATAATAAACCACGGCAATCAAATTGACTGGCATTAGACTCATCAAATCATAGATCCATGTATGGTCTATCAAATACCTTGATATTGTGCTTGCAAAACCCAAAAAATCCTCCTGTGTATGCTAAACATATAGCTCCACTTGCAAGCTGAAATTGTCTGTTAAATGTCGTAAGAAAATGAAAGCACGTTAACTAATCAAACTGGAGTCATTTGTACTTTCTCCTACTTGAAAAATGCAGGGGTGGTAGTTATGTTGAATTTCTAGTTCTTCGAAGTAGTCTCAAGCGGCAGAGATTTTTCACCTTCCGTGGGGATAGTAGTTCTTTCTGAAAACTTTCCCATAATCTGTTTGGAACCAAAAAAACTCGTCAGTCACAAAAGTATCCACATCCACTATGATAATTATTTTCTTCATTTTGTAGCTGAATAACTTCATAAATTAGATAAGTTATTTTGTCAACTACTTTTGCACCGAGTAACAGAAGCTGCTGGTCATGTGCTTACCTTCTGAAAAGTTGATTTCAAGCAAGCCTTGTGTTCTTCCATAGGAGAGTGGATTAACTCCTGAAGGTGTTGCCTCAAATTGGAGACAAAGATATCATTATCAGACTTATTCCTTTGACAATAAGTGACAGTTGGAGTTGGTGCAGACTCAGTAAGGCTTTTTTCAGCATCCAATCTTTCTATAACCTTGCAGAGAGCTCAACATACAAACTGCAATTGTCTGTCAAAATCATAAAGAAGAAGAAAGCCTGTTAACTAATCAAACTAAACTCATTTGTACTCTCACTTAATTGAAAAATGCATGAATTGGACTTTTACTAAATTTCTAGTTCTTCACAGTTGTATCAAGGGGCAGAGAATTTTCACCTTCTTTGGGGCCAGTAGTTCTTTCTGAGAACTTTCCCATTATCTGTTTGGAACAAAAACAAACTCATCAGTCACAAAAGTATCCACGTTCACCATAGTAATTATTTTCTTCATTTGTAGCTGAATAAATTTCTAAATTAAACAAGTAACTTGGTCAACTACTTCTGCTCTGACTAACAGAAGCTGTTGGTCGTATGCTTTACCTTTTGAAAATTTGCTTTTAAGCAAGCCTTGTGTTCTTCCATAGGAGAGTGGATGAACTCATGAAGGTGGTCCCTCAAATTGGAGACAAAGCTACCATTATCAGACTTATTCCTTCGACAATAAGTGGCAGTTGGAGTTGGTGCAGATTCAGTAAGGTTTTTTTCGACATCCATTCTTGCTAAAACCTGGCCGATAAGCCTCATATTAAGTTTCTTCACAATAAAAAAAATATGCAAATGCAGAAGAGTAACATACCACTAGCTACATTACTATAGACTAGCTTTGTCCAGCCCCATAGAAACAAACTAGCTTTGTCCATTTCCATGGACTACTAACTCAAAAAGATATGATACAAAAACTTCACTTTGAAATTTGGAAAGCATGGGTTCAATGGAGGGTCATAAGTAATGATCATAGCGTCACTAGAGAGAGACAATTTAAAAAATTCAGTGCTCCTTTTCCCTTTTCCATCTCAGATATCAATTATATGCACCTTTCAAGGCTAAGACTAATGGCCACAGCACGTAAAAGCTGTGAATTGTGTTCTAAATGCAACATAATAATGTTCAATATTTAGATTTATAAAACAATAACTTAATGAGGTACAAACTAATCTGTCAGATTAAGATGTAATTCATGCATTCTGATGCAAAGGATTAAGGACTTCCATCCAAACACAGAGCAAGAATATGTAGAACGGCAATGCATATCGATGCAAAAAAATTCTCCAATTAGCTAGTTTCTTAGAAATCTAACAACCACACCCTCGTTTTCTCACGGCAACCCCACAGCCATAGTGTGGATCATCATTAGCAGTTCATTCCATCGATGCTAAATCACCACCATGCATCGATGCAAAATATTACAAGTCACAATTAATTAATTCCCGAAAAAGTCTAAAAGTCATTTACGGATGATCCTAAATATAATTGATTGACCGGTTACTTGAAGATTGAGAAATTTATTGTTAGCATCATATGAATTTATGTCGATAATACCACAAACATATTCAAAAAAAGTGACGTAAATTTTGTAATTTCACCAATAACAAATTACGAGTTGATACCAGTTCAAAAAGGCTCACTCATTCATATTATAACCTCCAATCCTTCTGAACTTATTCTCTTCTACAAATGAAATTCGAAAAAGGAACTTTACAAATCATGTGTACGAGTATTTGCAAAAACCTTTTGAATTCCCAACAGGAGGACCGAAATTTGCACACACAAATCCCCCACAGCTCCATGCAACGAAATTCAAGGGACAATTAAGTACAAAAACTAAAAAGAATTTAGCAGAACAATAATGATGAAAAGTCTAGCAAGCATAAAAAAGAATTACAAAGAAGACTATAATCTTTAAGGAGAATTGTAATGGTGAAAACCCTAGCAAGCTTACCTTGGAGTTAAACAGCGTAGAAGATGACAGCAATTGATACCGGCGGTCTCACTGGTTATATTTATATTGGGTTCTGATATAAAAATCGACTTGCTGGACAAGAAACAATAAATAATGAAGAAATATAAGTTTCATGGCTTGGGAAAAAAGTTAGGTTAGTCAGGTGATAACGATTACGTGATATCATTATTGCATTTAATATTTTCTCCGCTAGAGAGGAGCATCATGCAAAGCGACTAAGGGACAAAAATTATTTTAACTTGTTATTTCATTGAACATTTAAAAATATAATCCTGGATATTTGATCATTAATTTTGAGGGAGAATAATACTCAGATCTCTTGAAATTTGTCACTTAATCACTCAAACCCTTTAACATTTAAAATATTACACACAGACTCACTGAAATTTGTAGGCGCGTAACACTTAGACTCCTGTTGTAAATATATCCGTTAATAAATTACATTTAGACTCCCCTAAAGTTAGTGGATATATGATACTTGGATCCTTTAAGTTTAAAATATCATACTTAAATTAAAAATACTCCAATCAAATATAAAATATAAAATATTTTAAATTTTACAACCAAAATTCATGTTCTATTGTATCATTTATTAAAATAAAATTAAAAATAAAAATTTAATTTTTTCTTAAAAAAATCGTATTTAATATACAATTATACTATCTATTGGAATGAAACTAAAAATCAAACAATGTGTCTAAGTCATTCATAATAGTATATAAATTTTACATCCAAAATTCTTGTTCTATTATGTCATTTATTGAAATAAAATCAAAATTTTTTTTTTTTTTTTTTAAAAAAAACATAGTATATATTAAACAAGAAATCAAACTGTAATGAATACAATATCTTTTAAATTTAATTAGGGTAGTTTGGTATTTTAATTTAGTCGTTTAAACGACTAAATTAAATTATAATATAAAATATAATTGTATATCAATTACAATTTTTTAAGAAAAATTTGAATTTGATTTTTTATTTTTGATTTTATTTCAATAAATGATACAATAAAACATGAATTTTGATTTAAAAATTTAAAAAATTTTATATTTTATATTTTATATTTGATTGAAGTATTTTTGGTCTAAGTATAATATTTTAAACTTAAAGGGTCTAAGTATTATATAGCCACAAATTTTAGGGAAGTCTAAGTATAATTTATTAATGGATATATTTACAAAAGGGGTCTAAGTATTACGCGAGTACAAACTTCAGAAGGTCTGTGTGTAATATTTCAAATATAAGGGATATGAGTGATTAAATGACAAACCTCAAAGGGTCTGAGTGTAATTCTCCCTAACTTTTAATAATTTATGACATTATCCGTCAAATTGGTACGAAACTAACATGATTTGAGTTTATCTTTAACATATTTGGGCCATAATTAAATTGATTTGTTAAACCCTTTAAATAAATAATTTAATGTCTAAATTAAAGAAATTTTAACACAATATAATTTATATGACTTAAACTCGTTGAATAAAAGGCTAGTAACACTTCGGGTTTTTAAATTATATATGTTTTGTCAGTTTAATTCTTAAAATATTAATTTGATCTATAAAATATTTAATTTGTATTTACATGATATTTATATAGACAGACCGTTAAATTTTGAATGAAACGATTATATGTTGGGCATGTGATTCCGTCTGAAAGAATGACACGCAATCATTTTTTGTCAAAAAACTTAGCGTATTGTATCATTTAGAATCAAAGTGGTACGAATTAAAATTTTAGGGACTAAATTAATAAAATTAATACAATAAAAAACAACCGATAAAATGAACATATTTTAACTTAAGGACTAAAGTGCTATTAACCCATAAATAATCTCATTTTGGTGCCATATATGTCCAAGCCCCAAAAAAACAATAGCAAAAGCAAAAAGAGGGAGAAAAGTGGAATTTGGGAAAAAATTGTGACCACAGCTTACCGCCAAATGGTCACTGCTCTGGGCGCTCAGGAGTTGAACGGATTACAAAAACGGACCGCGGACACTACTACAGTGCTGCTCAGTTCTCGCTCTACTTTCTCACCCAACCTAACCGCCTCAGAGAGAGAGAGAGAGAGAGAGAGAGAGAGATGAGTACGAAGAACTCATCATTTAAGGTTTGGCTCACACTAATCGTGTACATTTTGAATTTTATCTTGAGACATTCGTTCATTACTCGTGTTTACATTAAGTTCTGTATTTTTAGCTGAAACATTCGAACTATTTGCGTAATTTATATGTTTGTGTGGTTTTGGATGTTGTGTTGTGATGCTTCATGAAAGATAATCTTGGGTTCGTCATCGATGGCTCGTCGTCAAATTCTTGCCGAGATGGGATATGAGTTCACAATCTTGGTATGTTCTCATCGAAATATATAAATGTGAACGTTAAAAAGACATTTAACGCTTGTTGTGGAGACTTTAGAAAATTATTTAATCTTGATTGTGGTTTAGACTGCAGACATTGACGAGAAAAGTATTAGGAAGGAAAAGGCGGAGGAACTAGTAATGGCTCTAGCGGAGGCAAAGGTATGCTTTATGCCTTCTTTTAATCCATTATTAATTTGTTGTATGCTCTGAGTTATCCTTTGAATGGTTTTTTCATTAATTAACCCAGATGCTTATGAGACCCTTCCCTCACTATCAATAATTTTAAGAGATTAGGCGAGGAACAGAGCACAAAGGAATGCTTACCAAGTTTTTTACTAAGTTTTCCATCCCAAGTGATGCAGCACAATCTCCATCATTGAATATTAATGGGATCCACTTGTTTCATAGGAAACTGGACCACATCACTTTGGATAGAAAATTTTGTAAGAAATCTTGGTCAGCATAGCAGTGTTGAAGGAAATATGTATTACACCATTGAAAATTCATCTGACTCTGTACAATAGTTTCTTTATTACGAGAAAACTACCTAATTTATTCTTACTCATTTCAACTTTTTTTTTCCTTAGTATACTTTTTAATATATTCAAGCCTTCAAGTGAAGATGGTTGAAAAAATATCCACTTCTGCTCAAGTTATGGTTCATTTAGGTGGGATTAACAGTTTTCTTTACTAGGACATTATGTAAAACTGTAAAAGCATTGAAACTTTTTCTGTTGACCTTCCGTTATCGAACTTTTGGAGCCATTTTCCTTTCAGTACTTCTGCTTCATTCGTAAGGTGATCCTTCATTACCCAGAAAAGATACTATTATTTGCACTTGAAACCCCTCAAGGTCTATTAAAATCAATTTCAACAGTTGCTTACTTGAATTTATGCACATTCTGAGTTGGGGATGTATTGAGAGATCATGGGATCATATCTTCTTTGCACATTATAGGCTTTTTGGTATTGGGTTATTCATGAGCAGAATCTAGTAGTTTTTTTTTTTTTGTTCGGCTTAAAGGAGGTATCACAATTCTCTTGAACTTTTGTGGAAGTTGACATATGCTAAGTTTGTGATTAAGTGGATTAAGAATGGCAGGCCAGTTTTTTTTTTTAAATGCCCCAATTTTTTCAATATGATTTTGCTTTTTTCAGGCCTTTACATATTTTGTTATTGGCCTTACCCTTCTTTCTGGTTCAACATTCTACCCATTTTACACATGCAGAAACAGATGACACTCCCACACACACAAACACCCATGTGTAAGTTCATGCAAAATATGAATAAATTATGGAACTTAAGACATTACAAGACTGGAGCCAGAAAAGTTATCATGGTTATGATCTCAACTACTCCGCCTTTCTTCTGTGCTCATATTAACCAACACAATTACTTATGCCACTTTATTTGTGTAATGACTAATACGACAATCCAGTGCTTTGGCTTTCAGAAAAATTAACCATCTGTTAAAGTATCCAAAAGTGTGTAAATTTTCTTTTGTAAAGGTGCTGTAAGTTGTGGTAATTTCTACTTGCTTTTCAAGCTTAGACACTCCACCGTTATTTTTCTGCCATTTATTGAACATATAGAACGAACAGAAATACGCGATATGCTAAACAGAACCCATGGAAAAAATCTATGCATTTGAAGTCGGCTCTCCTGCTACCGGTTCTACATGCTTATCCATGATTTATGTTTTGGTTAGTTGCACTCTTTGGGACTGTGCAAACTATTTCAATTTTTATGCCAAATTTTTTTTTTTTGTATCTGGATTCCATCACTGAATAGCAACTGACAGTGACTTTGATTGTGGTTAATGGAACAATGTTTTAGGCCGATGCCATCATATCAAGGCTCAAAATTATGGATCATATGGAGGAGAATGCTGAATCCACACTTTTAATTACTGCAGACACAGTATGCTTTATTTATTCCTTTTGTTATTACCTATTCTGAACATAAGTTTATCTAGTTTTATAGAAAATCAGGACATGGAGAACTTATGTAGCATCGATATCTAATGTCTCTCATGCAGTAGGATTGTAAGAGCAAGTAAAGGGTGGAGTTCAGGGCATATGGCATGATTCATGATGAAATGTTAATTCTTTGAACTACAAAAGAGTTTTTCAATGATACATTGAGAAATACCAGTTGATAATTTGTCTCAAAACTCTTTGGGAAAAATTTGTATTGATGCACTAGGATAATATCGATTTTTTTGTTCACTGATGTTGGATATACTGGTTGATGGTAAAAAGATTAAGGAAAACTCGTACACGTCAGTGAGTTTAGTCATTTCAACTGAACTAGAGCATTGCCTTCCCTATCAAGAGGAAAAGAAACAAGGTGAAAGAAGCACCGTTGTAGATAAGATGACTTTATTCAGAATCCCAAAGCCACCAGCAACACTTGAATGAATTCAGTAAGAATAAGCATTAGAAATAGATTCATGTTACTCTGAATTAGTAAACAACTTACAGGTCTTCTTTTTCGAAAGGTAACTTACAGTTCTTATTTTGCAGCCCCCACTTATTTGGGAAGTCAGTTAAGGAACTTGTTTCTTACTTCAACTTCCCTCAAAAGTTTAGTCTCTTTTGAGAAAAAACTGTCACACATTGGTTGAGGAGAACTGGAGAAGTCATTTAAATGGTTTTTGAATGTAATCATTGTATGTGTATTTATTTACTTGGCACAAAAAGTAAGACGCGTGTAGACTAGTGTGGCTAAGTTCAATGCATACTCACATGTTGCACATGCGTAGAGCGCTTTAGGCGCACTTTGCACATACGCATGGACGAGCCACGAGCGCAGGTGCTGGTTTGACTGGTGCCCATTCAAATCTTTATAATTTTTTAATATGTGTCTATTCAGAATAAATATAAAAGACGTTCTATTGTGTTTTACAATGCAATTGTGCACTTAGCCTTATCCAGGGATTCATGGTTTCTGCCCAGTAGATGTCGTTGTTCATGTGTGTTTGATCAATCAGATGATGCTACACGCAAACGGAAAACCCTCCATGGAAATGATAGATTGTGATGGAAAATCTCCAGAAAAGGAAATAAACTTGGAGTTTATGGCTACCATCACTTCATTAATTGCTTTCCCTTCAAAACTTTTTGGTTGCATCTGTGGGGTTGTCTTTCAACATGAGATGAAAGCTTCAGGGCAAATGATTTCAAGCAAACATGGTACAAGTATCCCTCTTAGCAGTGAATTCATAGACACCTCATATCAACTTGCTGGGTGTTTGTCTGTCAGCGGCCTTACTCCTCATATATCATTGTCTCCTGGTTTAACTGTGTCCTAATATCACAATTAGAGTTGAAGCAAACACCACAGAGATAGTAACTGTTAGGTTTTTTTCTTGTTTGGTAAATAGATTGTGTCAGGTTATATCTTAACTACATCTAAATGGTTTTGAGGTAGTGGATTATGATGGGACAATCAGAGAAAAACCATCCAGCAAGGAAGAAGCACGCCAGTTTATCAAAGGTTGTCTTAATAAGCTTTCCTGTTAACTCATTCCATTGCATGAATTGCTGGTTTAGGGATTGTATTTGTATTGTAGGCTATTCTGGTGGTCATGTCTCAGTTGTGGGATCTGTAATAGTGAGCAACCTTACAACGGGTGGCAGAAAAGGAGGATGGGACAAGGCAGAGGTATTATATTTCACATTGCTGTCTTATCTGCACTCATCTGAGTAATAATGAAAAAATTTGAGCCCATGTGAGGTTGAGGGTGTATCAAAACATTATTGGCTTAGAATTAAGATGTTAAAAGTCTTTTCCCTCCTTTGGTCTTAGTTGAAGGTCATTTAATTTTGACTCCATTCAACTCACTGGGCATGGGATTGCTGATCCAATTCCTTTGAATTTCTTGCAATGCATGTATGGTTAGAACTATAAGAGTATGTTGCATCTATCTATAGGGTAGTTGCTATAAGTGATGGACAACTTCATTGGTCTGATGAACTAGATCACAATGTGATTAATCCCATTTTTGCACTTTTCTCAGTTTCTTCTGGCAAAAGGACAAAGGGACATGGATCATTATTTCGCTAGAAGAAATACATATAGTGCATTTGATTTTTCTGAGGGCATAGCTTTTGTTAATTTGCCATGGCCGTGTAACACTCTGTCTTCATATTTGCCAAGATCCAACAATACTAATTTGACATCTTAGTTGCACTCTTATGCCCCCCCCCCCACCCCAAAAGGAAAAAATGAAAAAAAAAGGTAATAAATAAAACCTGCTACTCCAATGTTTACCCATGTGTGATATTCAGGGACCATTGTTTCCTGTTAGATTTTTTAGACATAATGGTTATATATTTGAATTGAGAGGGTAAATTACAGGTTTTCCTGTGGTGCAGGTCTATTTCCACGATATTCCAGATGAGGTCATTGATAGCCTGGTAATAGATGCAAGAACATCACCATAATCTCTAATAATTCTTTATGTGCCTCTTTGCTCATGGTGATTTGTCCTCAGGTTGAGGAGGAAATTATGCTCAATGTCGCTGGGGGTTTGATGCTTGAACATCCGCTGACATTGCCCTTCATTGACACTGTGGTTAGCTCTCTCTCTCTATAGAGGGACAGGTTTGAGGTATCACATATATGATGCATGGATGAGCTATTCTGTCAAAAGGGTTATCCTTGAGCTCTTGAGTTGTGCCGCCCAGATCATGGGATATAATATATGCTCTTTTCATGCTCCCGCAGAAGTTATCAAGATCCTTACTAGTACTAATCTTGGTCTTCCCATCAATGCCGTGGCCGAAAAAAATTAGCCACGGCATTTGGCCTATTACTTACAATATGCAGTATATATTGATATTATCCATCACGAGTCACTCTATTCGTTCTAATATAAGCAGACCTTGCCATTCTTCTGCAGGTAGGAACTGCTGATAGTGTTATGGGACTTCCTAAAGCTCTCACGGAGAATCTGATTCAGGAAGCCCTCTTGCTGCTTTAGTTGCACTAGTACTATATTGGCGCCACATACATATACAGCAGTTTAGTCTATAAGCTCCTGAATACTTTTGCATTTGGGGTTTGCGGTCTTGGCTCAATTTTTACCTCTCTGCCACTAATCAAATATACCTGCTTTACTTCAATTTGCTACGCATTCCTACTCACTTTATTTTTTATATATGTGATAGATATGAACCAATACAATATGATTAGTGTGCGTGCTAGATCTTGCACAATATAAACACGAGAACAGATCTCTCCCTTGGTGAACTCGAGTGAGTCAGTCGAGTGGTCAACCCCGCAGCTTGGAACAGCCTGTGAGGTCCGGTGGTAACCTGGAACGGTAATGGGAGACCCTCGTGGATCAATGGAACGATCCAGTAAGGCTGAAGAAGGTTCCTGGAACAAAGAAGAACAAGTTAGAAGGGAGCCAGAGTGTTTTCTGGCGTATCCCCTCCGACGATCAAGTCAGTCTTTTGAGAGAGAGGAAGAAGAAAACACTGAATATGTATTGTAGCAAAGGTTTTTTGTTTTTTTCCGTCTTGCCTTTTGCGAGGAGTATTTATACCTCAAAAACTCATGATTAGTGTCAGTGTAGTCAGTAGGTGATCATTAGGTACAGGCAGTGTGCGCACTGATTCTGATGAGGAATGTCTTCTCTTTTAACTGCTCGGGATCCCGAGCAATCAATGCTGTGTCATCGGGCTGCCGACTGTTCAATGAGCTCCTCTCGGGGAGGATGCAATAAATTTCCAGCCTTAGAGACATTTATTGCCTTTCACTTCCGAGCCTTACCGCATTGAATGCAGTCTCATCAAGGGAATGGTGTAATTAAATGCTTGCTTTCCCAAGTCGTGTGTCAGCAAGGGCATGCGGTCTTTCTGTCTCTGATGTGACACAATATGCCACGCGTCCATTCCCCATTGGCTGTGGCCCCTGCCTTCCTGTGCCTTCTGACACCAATTGTGTAAGACGAGGTCATGATAGCTAACCTAGCCTAGCCTAGGCTAGTGACCTGTACATCAATAGCCTCTGTAGGAGCAGAGAACGACCATCTTGGACGGAGATCATCTCGGAGCCGAGGGGAGGTGTATATAGCGACCGATGTACCCATATCAGACCGAGGGATACGTGTCGGTTCGTAAACGTACTGGATGCCACTTGATCCCTATGACAAAGTACCTCGGGGGAGAGGGACTTTGTGAGCCGATGGTACGTGATCTCAGTAACAGGATTTAGTGACACCGAGGACATTTGTCTTCATCTTGGAGTATTTCGGAAATGTCCCATCAACTGCCCTCCAGCCTTCGATCTTCTGACGCCGAGGACACGCGTCGTAAGGAGACGAAGGGTTTTACAACAACCCCAACTGCTTCATCATTGCGTTTAGCCGTTTTCCCCTATTTAGGACGTCGTGCGCATTAAATGCGCCTTTTCGTGCTTCGCGCCCAATGATGAGATTGGTACTATATAAATGGGCTTCCTCTCCCATTTTCTCATTTCGTCATTCCGAACTTTCTCGAGAGAGCCCTTGCCTGAATCTTCGCTGGAGATCTCTTTCCTTCCATTGTCAACTGCCCAACCTTTTCCCTAAAGTCTTAAGGCCAGCAGACCCATCGTTGCTTCTGAACATTCTGGAAGGAGTCGCCTCAAGTTTTCCAGAAAAAACTCCGTTTTACATTCTGGTGAGTCCCAGTATCTTTCCTCTCTTCGTCCTTCTGTCCCTTTTGGTTTTCCGATAACTGGAGGTGTCTGCGGTTGCCACTTAGCGACCAATCCTCGGAAGCTTCCTTGGGGATCTTTGAGGTAAAAAACACCCTCCTTCACTTTTTCTCACTTTCTTCGAGATGCCTCGTCGTCGCCCTGCCCCCGAGAATCCTCAGGCCAGTTCTTCGGGGTCAGGGAAGTATAAAGTAAAGGGTGGTGAGCAAATTAATAGGTTTAGGGTCAAGTACAACATCCCCCGTACGTAGACATAGAGGATTATAACCCAGCTGTGCACTCTCGTACCTTCGGGGCCGAGGATGCAATGCCCTTTTATACCAAAGCCATCATAGAGGGCGGAATTAGGTTCCCTTTTCCCCCTCTACTTCTCCAGTTCCTTTCCCATTTCCACCTCTTCCCCGGGCAATGTTGCCTTAATGTCTTCAGGATAATTATGGGGGTCCTAGAGCTTAATAGGCGTCTCGGGGTAAATGTTGGGCTGAACGATCTCCTTTTTTGCTATTCCCTCTTGAGAGTCATGCCTCAACAACACTTCTACCTCAAAGCCAGGGATCCATCTATGTACCTCGTAACTCATCTTCCCGACTCGGACAAGGGGTACAAGGACGACCTACTTATCTTCAAGGGATCTTGGCAGAAAGGTGTCGGTCCCGAGTATAACGGCTTGTTATGCCCTTTGGAATGGAGAACGACAAGTACATCGGTTCCTTCGGGTCTATTATTTTGTTCTTGAGATTTTCTATGTTCATGACTCCCTTCTTTTTTGTTTGTGCAGATGTCCCTGCTCGGGAAACAGCTCCTCCCCCTCGGTCGTTGGTGAACTTTGCCGACCTAGTCACAGTTTAGAGATTTACTGGTGACGACAGGTTCGGCCGGGCTGCCCACATCCTCCTGAATTACACTCCTGGATATAAAAAGTTTTCACAACTTCCCCAGCCTTTCGAGCCTTCGCGGTGGTCTGAACTTTTCGATCAGGCGGTGAGGCAAGAGGTCGAGGAGAACTTGGAAGAAGACCCTGACCGGGCTTCGGAGGCAGAAGTAGAGGGTGAAGTTGAAGAGCTCGGGGTCAAAGAGGACTTGGTTCCTTCGCACGCCGAGGTGGGGACTTCGGGGAGAGATTCGTGGCCGGACTTCCAAATCCTACAATCTCTAGACGCCGAGGACGCCCTCGAGGTAGCTATGTCCAGCACGCCCCGTATTGATCTAGGATTCCTGAGGCAGAGGAAAGCCCTCGCTGCCGGGAGGGGACGAGGATCGGCCGGTGGGGCCCCATCTGCAGGGACCAGTGCCACCCCATCCTCAAGAGTCGTCAGTCGGGGGCAAGTGCGTGACCGGGATCCTCAGGTAGAGGAGGAGAGAAGGGTCAAACATAGGCACGATGGCCTTGGCAGGGGATCCAGGGCACCCTCCGCTCAGCAGCAAAGTGGGAGAGGCCGTGGGTTACCTCCTGCTCCTCAGCAACAGTAGCAACAACAGCAACAACAGCAACAGCGGCAACAACAGACTCCTCCCCTTTCGCCGACAGTGGAAGCCGCGGAGTGGAATCCTCGAGCCACTGATCACATGAACCGAGTGATCAGGGTCGACGACTCCATTTTGCAGGACCCCCATGTCGCCAATGCAGTGAGTGAGGCGCTGCATTTCGAGGCCGACATGGTGGCTCAGGGGGCGATCAACGAACGTGTTGTTTCGCTCTATCATCCAGAATTTCCTGGTGGTAAGTTCATCTTTGCTTCAGTCTTTTTTTAGCCGCTTTTCTTTTTAGTGACATGCCCTTTCCTTTGCAGGCCACCCAACAGATTTCTATAATAGCGGCGCGATATCATGGGGCTAGGATGGACCTTCAGCGGATTCGAGAGCAAAAGGAAGAAGCCGAGGGAGCCCTCGCCAGTGCTAAGGAGGACGTAGCTGCCAGGGATTCCACTCTCGCGGGGCAGGCTGCTCAAATCGAGCAACTCCTCAAGGATGCCGAGTTGGCGAAGGTCGGCGCTGAAAAGCTAAGTGCTGCCCTTGTCGACGCTGAGAGGAGGATTACAGAGCAGACGCAACGGCTCTCTGCGGCAGAGGAGAGGGCTGTTGGTTCAGAGGAAAGCTGTCTGGCTCTGACCCAGGAGCTGGACAGGATCAGGGCTGAGGCACAGAACAGGAAGTCCGAGGAGCAACTCCGAGAAGAGTTCGCCGATGACGTGCTCCCCGCTCTTGAAGAAAATAGCAAGGAGTTCTTCAAGAAGGGGTGGGACGAGGCGCTCCAGTCTGCTGGGATCCCGTCAGACTCCCCGCTCTTCCAGATGCACAAATACGTGCCCTCGGCGGAGATGGAACAGGCCGAAGCCGAGATTGCTGCCGAGGGTGCGATTCCAACGCCGGTGCAAGTTTCGGCGGATCTGCCCGAGGCGGTAATTGTGGATTTGTCTGATGATGCCCTGCCGGACCAGGCCCCTGACCATAATATTCCTCAGGCTCTCTCTGTTGCCGAAGTACCTCCCACTCTGCCTGCTCCCGAAGCTGCTCAACCTTTCTACGCCGATTCTCCCTCGGGCGATGTTTTGGAGATACCCGGGGCCAGATGAAAGCTTTTTCTTTTCGATTGTACTTTTTCTTTTGTAGCTCTTGGGGACGCAAAACCCCTTTTTTTTTAAATAAAGCTTTTTTTTGGAGTACTTATTCTTTCTTGCGTACACTTTTTCTTTTTTTTTTTGCGTAGGAGTCCTTGAACTGTCTTCAGGGCCTTGCCCATTCAAGAGGCTTGCTCTTGTGTTTGTTTCGGGGGCAAGAGTCCTTGAACTCTGTCCCCAAGGCCTTGCCCTTCCAGGAGGCTTGCTCCTGTGTTTGCTTCGGGGCAGGAGTCCTTGAACTCTGTCCCAGGGCCTTGCCCTTCCAGGAGGCTTGCTCTGTGTTTGTTTCGGGGGCAGGAGTCCTTGAACTCTGTCCCCAGGGCCTTGCCCTTCCAGGAGGCTTGCTCCTGTGTTTGTTTCGGGGGCAGGAGTCCTTGAACTCTGTCCCCAGGGCCTTGCCCTTTATCTTTGTCGTTGGCGAGCACTGAGGGAGATAATACTCAAAAATAATATTTCTTTAGATTCATCACATTCCACGGTCGCATTACAAGTTTTTCATCCATATCTTCTAATCTATATGACCTAGCGCCTCCGATAGATATCACTTTGTAAGGCCCTTCCCAGTTAGGTCCCATTTTTCCTTCTGTTGGGTCACGGGTATTGGCCGTTACCCTTCTGAGGACCAGATCGCCGATTCGGAATTCTCGCGCCTTGACCCTTTTGTTGTACAGTTGAAAATCTTTTCCTGATACTTGGTTATTCTCAAGGCGGCTATCTCCCTTCTTTCTTCCACTAGATCCAAATCCAGTCCAAGTTGACGGTCATTTTCCCCTGCGTCGAAAGCTTGGGTCCTTATGGTCGGGAGTCCTACCTCGAGAGGTATGATTGCTTCCATTCCGTAAGCCAGGGAGTATGGGGTTTCTCCTGTCGAGGACCCACAAAATGTTTAATAGCTCATCTGCCCATTTTCCCTTGGCTTTCTCCAATCTCTTCTTGATTCCATTGATAATTGTTTTGTTGGAGGCCTCTGCCTGCCCATTGGCTTGGGGTAGGCAGGGGTGGAATAGAAATTACGGATTCCGAGTTGCTCGCAGAAAGACTTGAAACGCCCGCCGGTGAATTGAGTCCCGTTATCCGACACCAGTGCCCGGGGAATCCCGAATCTGATGACTATGTTTTCCCAGACGAACTTTTTAGCATCTATGTCACGGATGTGAGTCAACGGCTCCGCCTCAACCCACTTGGTGAAATAATCTGTGGCCACAATGAGGAACTTCCTGTTTCCAGGAGCCTTAGGCAGGGGTCCAACTAAATCGAGTCCCCACTGGGCGAATGGCCAAGGGCTGGTCAGGGGGTGCAAGTCCCCCGCGGGTTGCCTGATTGCAGGGGAGAACTTCTGACATTGGTCGCATTTTTGGACGTATGCGCGCGCATCCCTTTGCATTCGCGGCCACCAATATCCCTGAGACATGATGCGGTGTGCCATTGATCGCCCCCCAGAGTGCCCCCCGCATATTCCTTCGTGTACCTCATAGAGAAGGTCTTCCACCTGGTCTTCTTGGACGCATAATAAGTAAGGTCCTGAGAAAGACCTCCGATACAGCTTCTGATCCGGAGAGACCCAAAATCTCGGGGCTTTAAGTTTTATCTTCCTTGCTTCCTTTGAACACTCCGGGAGGTCTCCTGTTGTTAGGAACCTGAGAAAGGGATCAATCCAGCTGGGCGGCTTGTGTGCGTCCTGGACGGCCATTGCCTCGGGGCATGGTCTATGCAGGATGTGGGAAGATATTCTATGGTGATCCTGCGCGACTGAGAGGACTCCACTGCCGAGGCTAGACAAGCCAGGGCGTCGGCATGCGTGTTCTTGTCTCGGGACACTTGTTTGATCTCAATCCTTCCGAATCTTTGGATTACAGTTGTCGCCTGGTGATGGTAAGCCTTCATCCTAGGGTCCCTTGTCTCAAACTCTCCGTTAACTTGGTTGACTACCAGCATGGAATCGCAATGCACGATCAAGTCCGTAACTCCAGTTGCCTCAGCTAACCGAAGTCCTGAGATGAGGGCCTCGTATTCAGCTTCATTATTCGACGCTTTGAATCCCAGCCGAACGGCCTGCTCTGCGACCATCCCATCTGGAGAGATCAGCAAGATACCGATCCCGGACCCCTTACTATTTGACGAACCGTCCACACACAAAAGCCATGGCGATCCCTCACAATTCGTTGGAGACGCTATGTCGGTAGGAGGCGGTCTTTCTAGAACGGGATGTTCCCCCGAAAACTCAGCTATGAAGTCCGCCAATACCTGACTCTTTACAGCGGTTCGAGGTTTGAAATGAATGTCGTGTTCCCCCAGCTCCACTGCCCACTTGGAAATCCTTCCGGAGAGTTCCGCTTTCCTCAAAATGGCCTTTAAGGGCTGATCGGTAAGGACGGTAATTGGGTGCGCCTGGAAATAATGCCTCAGTTTTCTTGCAGTGGTGACCAGGGATAGAGCCAGTTTCTCTAGGGGCAGGTATCTTGTCTCCGCGTCCAGGAGCGCCTTGCTTATGTAATAAATCGGCTTCTGGCGGTGCTCATGCTCACGAATAAGTACCCCGCTTACCGCAAATTCAGATACGGATAAGTACAAGAAGAGCATTTCCCCTGGATAGGGACGGATAAGGTCGGGAGAGTCCTGAGGTATTCCTTGATTCCAGCCAGGGCGTCTTCGCACCCCTGGCTCCACATATCCTTCCCAGCACTCTTGATTGCTCCGAAAAAGGGTTTGCATTTGTCTGAGGAGCGTGAGACGAAACGGTTAAGTGCTGCCAGCATCCCCGTGAGCTTTTGGACTTCTCGGACAGTTCGGGGGCTCCGGATGTCCAGGATCGCTTGAATCTGATCCGGGTTAGCTTCGATTCCTCGTTGACTGACCAGATATCCGAGAAATTTACCCGATTCCACTCCGAAAACGCACTTTGCCGCGTTCAGCTTCAGCCCGTACTCCCTGAGGGTGGAGAAGGTATCTGCCAAATCTGCCAGATGATCACAGCTTCGTTTGCTCTTCACCAGCATATCGTCAATGTAGACCTCCATGGTGTTGCCGATCTGCTTTTTGAACATCCGATTCATCAGTCTTTGGTATGTCGCCCCGGCGTTCTTTAGTCCAAACGACATCACTTTGTAACAGTAAACTCCCTTCGGAGTGATAAACGCCATTTTTTCCTGATCTGGGGGATGGAGAGGGATCTGGTGATATCCTGCTCGGGCATCCAGGAAGTCCATGCGTTCATATCCGGCAGTGGCATCCACTAGCTGGTCCACCTTTGGTAGGGGTAGTCGTCCTTGGGACATGCCTTGTTTAGATCTGTGAAGTCTACGCAGACACGCCATTTTTCCCCTTCTTCTTCGCGCAAACCGTGTTAGACAGCCATTCTGGGAACTGTATCTCTCGAATGGCGTTGGCCTTCAGGAGTTTGTCGATTTCTTCGTTGACCGCGCAGGCGTGATGCGGGGCCATGCGTCGTGGCTTCTGTTTGACTGGCTTGTGCGCCGGGTCAACATGCAGCTTGTGCGTGATTATCTCGGGGTCTACTCCCGTCATTTCCATTGCGTTCCAAGCGAACACGTCTGCATTTCTCCTTAGGAACTCAATCATCTCCTCCTGTTCGGCTGCGGGCATCGCGGTTCCAACTAAGAAATATCTTTCTTCTTCTCCCTCCACCAAGGGCACCTTCCGGAGGTCCTCCACCGACCGCTCAGTTGGGTCTATCCGGGGGTCATCCATTCCTGGACGCCCGGACTGTGATTGCTATTTTTTCATGATCTCTTCCGGTGCTCGCCCCTTTTCTTGGGTGAACGCCCCGGCTCTAACAGCTGAATAAAAATAATTTTTTGCGGACGCTTGGTCCCCCCGGATCTCCATGATACCTTCTGGCGTGGCGAATTTTAGTTTCTGGTGATAAGTGGAGTGCACCGCTCCCAACGCATGCAGCCATGTTCGTCCCATGATCACGTTGTAGGGAGAGTCCGTATCAATCACGACAAACTCGGTGTTGATGATGAAGGGACCCGTGACAACTGGCAATGTGATTTTGCCTATGGGCAGGGCGAACGAGCCGTTGAATCCGATGAGGGGTGTCCTGACCTTGGTGAGGTCCTTGAGGCCAAGACCCATCCGTTTTAAAGTCTCAGAGTACATCACTTCCGAGGAACTTCCAGAGTCTATCAACACCCTTTTGACGTCGAATTTACCTATCTTCAGGGTTAAGACAAGGGCGTCGTTATGAGGAGTCACCACGCCTGTCAAGTCCGCGTCGGAGAACGTGATGCTGGGCTCACCAGTCCTGGCCCTTTTACTGGGTGGCCCCCCATCATCCTCGGCTATCTTCCTTGTAAAAGCTACCCTCTTGAGATCGGACTCGAGTTCCTTGGACGTGGGGCGATCTAGGGGACATACATGGATGACATCTATGACGTTGTCCGGCTCCTCGGTCGGGGCAGGGGTGTGTCTCTCTTTCGGCCTGGGCTCTATGTATTCTTTCAAGTATCCGTCTCGGACCAATCTTTCCAAGAACGATTTGTATACCCTGCAGCTTTCGGTGCGATGTCCGAAATCCCGGTGATAGGAACACCTAACCTTTTGATCACGGGTGGAGGGATCGCTCTGCATCCTGGGCGGCCACTTGAAGAACGGCTCATGCTTGATCTTATGGAGCAACTTGAAGATGGGTTCCTTGAACATAGTGTGAACTCCTTTGGACGACCCCCCTGGAGGGGGTAGCAGTCCCTTTCGGGGAGTATCCTCCCGCTCCCTCTCTTTTCTCTTAGATTGGAGGGTTCGGCCTTTGCTGCTTCCCATCTCGTCCTCGATCCTTGAGTATTTGTTTATCCGGGCCATCAGCTCGCCCATATCCGAGGGAGTCTTCTTGGTCAGGGATCGGTACAGGTCCGTGTCCCTTGCCAAGCCGAGCCTGAAAGACGCCGCTGCCATGACTTCCGAGCAGCCTTCTACCTCATTAACCTCTTCCCAGTACCGGATGGCATACTGGCGAAGGGTCTCGGATTCCCTACGTCTGAGCGTTAGCAATGATCCAACGTCTTTAGGCCGCTTACTCCCCGTAATGAATCGAGCCAGGAACTGCCTCGTCAATTCCTTCCACGATCCAATGCTGTTGGGGGAAGCGCCTCGAACCACTTCATCGCAGAGTCCCCCAAGCTCATAGGAAACACTCGGCAGAGGAACCGTTGGTCTGAATGATAAAGGGACATCATCTGCTTGTATTGCCTGAGATGGGCTTCGGGATCGGACCGCCCGTCATAAGTTTTGAACCTCGGCACGACGAACTTTCTTGGAACCTCCATCTCTCCGATCTCCCTGGTAAAGGGTGTTTGTATGACCTCGTCTTCGACCTCATCCTGGACAGCCTTACTCTTTCTCCTGGATTCCAACCGGGCTCTGAGATCAATTTCCTCCCTGACGGGATGTCTTCTGAAGTCCTTGAGTTCATCAATAGGCCCCCCATTTCCTGGGCGCCGTGTGGATAGGGTAGAATCCTCCTCGGACTCATCTCCCTTCCTCCGTCTAGACAATCCTCGCCGGAGGTCGTCCAGGGCTAAAGGCCTTGCCTTCCTTGAATGGTCGTTAGGAGGGTGCTCGTTGGCTCTCGGTCGCTTTGGGGCCCTGGAGCTTTCTGCCTTGTTGTTTAGATGATTCCTTAGATCCTTCGTTTCTGCCTCCCGGGCGGGGAGCCCACGAGAAAGGAATGAGTCCCTCGACCCTTCGCCGGAGGCGGCGAATTCGTTGAGCCGGCTTAGGACGTTTACATTGTCCTTTTTCAACTGTCGTAATCTATCGCCAAACTTTTCTTCGATCACCTCCGCCAGCTGACGAGCCAAGGGGGCTGATCCTCCTGACCTGATTTCCATACTGGTTTGAGGGGTAACCCCTCTTGACTGAGTAGAGGCATTTTTATTCCCATCAGTGTGATCCCTCCCTCCATGGTGACATGGAGCTTGTAATTCGAGACTTCTTTGCTGGGGACCTTTCCCTTTTTGTCGAGTATTCACCATGGTCACTGTTCTTTATAGAGAAAAAACTAGGAAAACTAGTCGTTTCCCACAGACGGCGCCAGATTGTGCGTGCTAGATCTTGCACAATATAAACACGAGAACAGATCTCTCCCTTGGTGAACTCGAGTGAGTCAGTCGAGTGGTCAACCCCGCTGCTTGGAACAGCCTGTGAGGTCCGGTGGTAACCTGGAACGGTAATGAGAGACCCTCGTGGATCAATGGAACGATCCAGTAAGGCTGAAAAAAGTTCCTGGAACAAAGAAGAACAAGTTAGAAGGGAGCCGGAGTGTTTTTCGGCGTATTCCCTCCGACGATCAAGTCAGTTTTTGAGAGAGAGGAAGAAGAAAACACTGAGTATGTATTGTAGCAAAGGTTTTTTGTTTTTTTCCGTCTTGCCTTTTGCGAGGAGTATTTATACCTCAAAAACTCATGATTAGTGTCAGTGTAGTCAGTAGGTGATCATTAGGTACAGGCAGTGTGCGCACTGATTCTAATGAGGAATGTCTTCTCTTTTAACTGCTCGGGATCCCGAGCAATCAATGCTGTGTCATCGGGCTGCCGACTGTTCAATGAGCTCCTCTCGGGGAGGATGCAATAAATTTCCAGCCTTAGAGACATTTATTGCCTTTCACTTCCGAGCCTTACCGCATTGAATGCAGTCTCATCAAGGGAATGGTGTAATTAAATGCTTGCTTTCCCAAGTCGTGTGTCAGCAAGGGCATGCGGTCTTTCTGTCTCTGATGTGACACAATATGCCACGCGTCCATTCCCCATTGGCTGTGGCCCCTGCCTTCCTGTGCCTTCTGACACCAATTGTGTAAGACGAGGTCATGATAGCTAACCTAGCCTAGCCTAGGCTAGTGACCTGTACATCAATAGCCTCTGTAGGAGCAGAGAACGCCATCCTGGACGGAGATACATCTCGGAGCCGAGGGGGAAGTTCATCTCGGAGCCGAGGGGAGGTGTATATAGCGACCGATGTACCCATATCAGACCGAGGGATACGTGTCGGTTCGTAAACGTACTGGATGCCACTTGATCCCTATGACAAAGTACCTCGGGGGAGAGGGACTTTGTGAGCCGATGGTACGTGATCTCAGTAACAGGATTTAGTGACACCGAGGACACGTGTCTTCATCTTAAAGTATTTCGGAAATGTCCCATCAATTAGATATTAAGGGTTTAAGTGAAAATCTATAACAATAAGACACATGCATTTTTGAAATCCTAAAGTTAAGTAAGCACAAGAGAGGCTAGGATTAATCTAACTCAAATTTAATTCAATACGACGGTGTAAAATCTTTGTTGAGAATTTATGGAATATATTTTCCTACTTTATTTTTTTGCAGTTCTATAAGCATACAAAGATCCATGTTCCCCACTCACCCCAAAAAAAAAACAAACACACACAAAACAATTAAACCCGATTTGTTTTTGAAAAACACAATATATGTGCATAAAAAATATAAATTAAAATTTCTACTAAATTACTTCTTGTTGAATTAGTGGATTTTATCACTAATTTAATAGCTCAAGTTATTTTGGTACAAATTTTGGAGTTTAAATTCCTTAACTAACCATAAAAAAAAATTCCCTTACAAAAAAATCCAGTCCCACCTCCTAATGCCTCTTTTCCCTTATCCTTTTTTTTTTCTCTCTCTTGTTCTCTCTCTCTCGCCACAGCACCACTGTCGCCTATATCCAATGACAACAACGTCCCCTACATCTAGGTTGGCCTCTCTAACTCCCTTTCCCTGTCTCTCTCATTGTCCCTCGCCTTCATCTCTGTCTCTTTCTTGCACCTTTGTGTCTTCACCTCTCTCCAGTCGCGCACATCACGCACAGACAGTGACACACACACACATCCCCCCAACACAGCAACACACGCACAACACATATACACTCCCAGCACACATACGGCAACAGACACACACAGAGCGCAACAACACACGCACACAACATAGTCACATGCTCACACACTTACATTAATGTGTTTTGTTAATGTTAACTTGGGTGTTTATTGTTAGTTTGGGTATTTTGTGGGGAATTGACTATTAGGTTTTCTCTAATTTGGTGTTTAATGTTAAGATAATTTTTTATTTTGGGTGTTTTGTAGAAAATCTTCCCTTCCTGTCTCTCTTACAGGCTCATTTGGAATACAGATTCCCTGTTTGTTAAAATGCCTAAGTAGATCACCTGTTCGTTGAAATGTCTTTTTTTTAGTTATAGTTGAAGGGTTACTTGACTTTTAGTTTTAAAAAATAACTATTTTGCCGCCTGACATTGTACATTTTAATTGTGGAGTTTGTTTAGCATTAACACACATAATTAGGATAATAATCATTTAGTAGCCTGACATTTGGTTCAGGCGATGCACACAGGCGCTTTTTGTAGCTCGTCATTCTTTGGTCCTGTTCCCTCCTCTCTCTCTCCCCCCCACCCCCACCAACTGTCAGCTCCCCTTAACTGTACTGGCCACCACAACCCCCGTCAAAACTCCGGGTGACTTCCCCCCTTTTCTCCTCTCTTTGATCTTCACTTTTTTTTCCTCCTCCATCTTCTCTTTCTTTTCTACAATTGACCCCCACCACCCCCCACCTTGAACCAATGAACCCTAAGCCTATGCATCATCACCATGTGCCCTCGTGCACATTCGAGCCACCACAATCCAGTCTTAGGCCCAAATCACCACCACGCACCACCACAGTCCGTTCCTACCCTCTTCATTACCCTCACTACTCTTGACCCTTTGCCCACCACCTCAAATCGCTATGACATGGAAAATTTGGATTCACCACCATGAACCAACTCACTGAAACCACCACCCACCCCTTGAAGCCCACGGACTGCAAATGGCTAGTTTGGAATTTCGTCGAAAATATGAAATGGAGTTGTAATTAGATGAATTATGACTGCAAAGGGGTTCACTTTGTCTTTGTTTAGAAATTGTGGGGAAAACAGGTCAAATATGGTCAATTTCACTGGTGGTTTTTTTGTAAGCCTGAAATTTGGCGATGTTACCATCCGTGGATTTAAATCGAGAAGGAATATGCGTGATAGAGTTAAACTGGCCAATTTGGCTGTTCTAGGATGATTTGTTCTTGCTGATTTGAGTTGGAGGATGGGTATGAGTTTGATATTGGCTCAATTTGAGAGTGAATGAAATTGATCGCGTAGGCTAAATTTTGCTTGTGTATATGGGTTTGAGTTTGCATGTTCTTGTGCATAGGTAGTTAGTGTGTGTGTTGTGGTATGGTGTTTTTTGTGCATGGGTGAACTTGTGTTCTGGATCTATAGAGTGTGTGTATGTGTGTTGTGTGTTATGTGTGTGTGCGCGCGGTGAGTTTGTGTTTGTATTTAGTGTAAACGTATATTTTAGTGTGTGTCATCTTTTGTGTTTGTGTCCAGTGTATGTGTGTATTTTAGCATGCACTATCTTGTGTCTATTTTTGGGTCTCTATTATGTGCATGTGTGTGCGCATATGCATTTGTGTTCTGTTATGTGTGTTTCTTGGATTTCCGAAGAGCGAAAAACCTCACCTCTACTTACCTGATTTTTGGGATCAATTCTCTTATGAACAATCACTAGCTATTACGTGAGACGCGTTTTTTCGCTTGTCTGCAAGTGATATATGTATAGTTCTCACATTTCTTAAAAGCTTAAATCTACTGTCAATGTCAAAGCTATGTTTGGTTTGCCAGAAAGTATGCAGGAAAGAAAAGGGAAATAAAATTTAAACTATTTTCTTTTCCATTAGCCTACTTGCCTTCACATATGGCTCTCTCTCACCTGCACATGGACATAGAGACAACCCCTATCCATAATTGAGCATATCTCTTTGAAGTTGAGTTGGCCACCATATTTTTGAACTACAGAGTTGGTCCATTTGAGAGTGTTCATGGTCATGTGAATCATAATGATTAGAAGAAAGTAGTATCTGGAATCCAAACTGGGTATTTCCAGAATGAAATAGCTGTTGATTTTGAGGTGCGATTTCTATATCGTGGGACTGAACACTCTGCTATTCGTAGTCCTGGAGCCTCTGTAATAAAAACAAGTCCTTATTTTTTTGCTCTTGTGCTCGGTGGTGTGATTGATATTTACTTTAGCAACCACAGTGGCTAATTAGCTCCATCACGTGTCATTCTTTGTTGGCCAAATTTGTTGTTCATCAGTCTAACTTTGTAGTAATGTTCCTTCTCCTTGTATGTTTTCGCACGCCAGGTCTAGTGTGGTTTCCAAGGATTGGTTTTACGTATCAAATGATCAAACAACCAATGGTAATGGATTAATGTGTTACATCTTTTCAAACCGGAGCCTGCCATAGTAATGCAGATTATATTCAAGACAAAGGATTTAGTATTCCCTGCACCTTCTTTCAATAGACTAGCACATATACAAAGATTCATCAGTCTTTATGGGCCCTTCTATGGCGAAAGGGTTCTAACCTATGTGCGATTATCATCGAAATAATTTGCACTTTGTTTCATCTGAATGCTAGTTCAGTGTTCTTTCCCTCATCCTCTCTCCTCCCCTCCCCTCTAGTCCGCTCCCCTTTTCCATCTACTTTCTCCTGAAAAAGGAATATTGTTAAGGTGACCCATGAAGCAGATTTAGAAGTGTGATTTCAGAAGTCAACATTTGCTTTTGATCATATTTGCAGTTTTCACCTATTTCTCTTCTCGTTAGTTTTGTTCTTTGTGAATATTCTTCAGTCATTGCCACTTTTTTGATCTTTCCTGTTTTTTTTTCAGGTGATTCACATACCAATAATAATGGAAGCTAAGTTCTTTCGCTTTCTTAAGATTGTCGGTGTTGGTTTCAAAGCCAGAGCTGAATTAGAAGGTCGGCTCTTGTATCTCAAGCTGGGATACAGCCATGAGGTTGAACTTACTGTGCCTCCAGCTGTTCGTGTGTTTTGCTTCAAACCCAATATGGTTTGCTGCACTGGAATTGACAAACAAAGGGTACACCAGTTCGCTGCTGCTGTTCGAAGTTGTAAGCCTCCTGAAGTTTACAAAGGCAAGGTATATGTATATTGATGAAGTTATCAAGAAGCAGGGAAAGAAGTCCAAATGATTGCACAGAAGTGCATAAATTTGAGTCTAGAATGTTTTATCTTATTTATTAGGACATCGAGGATCATATTCATGAAACTTGAGCTTAATTTGTGCAATTTCCATCTTGAAACTTTGTAATCAGAATTTTGCTTCCATTTTTAGTCTTTATATCATTATTATTATTACTGCGATACACACTATGAGATAAGGATATCTCGATGAGGTCGATGTATTCGTATCAGATATTATATTGGATACAATATTTGTCGATATTTAGGGATATATATTGCATACACCTCTTACGTATCTAATAATAATAAAATATTTAGATTTTTTTTTGGTAATATTTAGATACTTTGCAAATATTTTTGTAATGTAGCAATATGTATGATTTTTGAATTTAATTTTTAAACATCTTTTTTCGAATTCACATATTATATAGTACATCAACAAAAATTCATGAGTTTTTTTATGTTTTATATATTATTATATGTTAAAAGAGTATAAAATAAATCTATTTATACCTTTAGCGAAAAATACTTTTAAGCAAGCCTAAATATTAGTATTAATCCTTTTAATTCGTCAATTCATGGTGAATATACCATAATGATATGATATATATTTTTTTGAAATTAAAGAAATTGTTACAATTTTGCTTATTATATTAAAGAATTATAAAAATAAATAATTATTAAGTTGGCAGATAATAATAAAAATATAAAATATATTTTATTATAGACGTATCCTAATTGTATATATATCTTATGTTTTAAAATTTTATCATATTATATTCGAATTCCGTATCTGTATCTATATTTCATAGATGCACAACACATGATTTGTTATTTTTATTTTTCTTAGAATTGTGTAATAACACTTATCATTGTATCTTTATAAAACACTATATCTAAAACATTTGTAATATAGAACATGACAGATTTCAATAAATCAATCTAACGGTCTCAAATAGATTTATCTAACTCTTATTAACATTGCTCTCAAGAATCTATTTATATAATAAAGTAACTTGTAATTTAAATCTCAAAAGATAAATAAAATGACTTTTACTATTCGCAGTTGAGATCGTTTTAAATTTTATTTTAAAATTAATCTAACGACTAATATTAACACCCTAAATTTAATAAGAAAAATAGGACTCTCAGGGTGTATTTGGAGTAATTTTTTAAAAATACTTTTAGAAATTATTTCTCATAAATACTTTAAAAAAAATAGTATTTGAAATCGCTCCACCATTACCTCTACCACCACCACCGCCACCATCACTGCCACCATCACCGTCGCCACCACCATCGTTGTCACCATCGCAACCACCACCCCTCACCACCACCGCTACTATCACCGTCGTTGTTGTCGCTGCCACCACCACTACCATAGCCGATGCCCTTGCCGTCACCACCACCTACCACAACCATCATCGTCTCTTACCACCACCGCTGCCGCCCATCACCTCTTACCTCCATTACAAATTGATGCTTAAATTCTTTTATCTATTTTTTATGTTTGTAATTTGATTTTGAATATGAATACAAATATATTTATTGTTTACCATTTTTTATTACTTTGTACTTTCAAACACAGACAATAACTAGTATGTTTGTATTACACCATATTTTTAGACAAGAATTACCCTACCCCAAATTATACGTGAAGTCCCTCAAGGAATGAGGGGGCCTTTGAAGCAACAGCGATTAATATTTAAAAGGAACCTGCTAGTCTGCTGCTATGATCTCTTTTATGGGTGATGTTGTACTGTCTGAAAAATGTTATCTAAAAAAGGGTACTAAATGATGTGTGCAAAGTTCGCATTTTAAATTAGTAAAAGCATCACTATATTAGTGTGGCATTACTTGTTTTTTATTTTTTATTTTGCCGCAGTACCTTGGAAACCTTACAATGCTGGCCAAGTTGATCAAAGTCCCACACTTATGCTTCAAGTGATCCTGGAGAAAAAATTATACTTTCAAAGCGTAAAAAAGAATCAAATTGTTTTTGTGACATGACACATCTTGTGTAATTGCAGGTGCGAATTTGTGACACAATTCGCCATCTAACAAAATGTAAAATGATGTAAAATTAATGAGTTTGAATAATTTTTTTTTTATAAAATTAATCATATAATGCTTGAATGAACGTTTCTATCAAACGTGTTTTATGTCTGACTTTTAATATCAATGCGTTTGAAATGTATATGACATGAATCTAAATGTAATCAATCTTATTTTGTAGTAAATTAGAAATTCATAAATACAAATATGCATGCGGAATGTATATGTTGTGATTTGTCACCTTTTGAAAAATAGTATGCAATATATTTTTTGGAGATTTTAGAATAGTTAATTACTGGTGTCACATAAGAACAGATTCAGTGTGGTTTAGAACATATGAGTTAATATATACCTAAATTGATAAAACAAATTGGTAAGAGCTATTGTTACAATAACTCATATCAAACATGTAGCGAAACACTATCAAGTGGCAAGTTGTATTGTGTTGCTTTTTTATCCCCCAAACTCGTGACTCATCCATCAGCCCATTGTATAGAAACGGACCAACGGTACCACCACCCCTGAGCTAGAACACGCTGCACGATGACTAGGTGTGTGTATATATATATATATATATATAAATTGCTTTTGAAAACTACTTAAGTAACTTCCACAAAGAAGTAAAAGTAGTAACTCAGCAAAATTGGAAAACAGAATCTGCCGTGGTAATCTCTAGTCATCCACCAGCAGAAACCATTGAATTTAAATGTGCAACTAAAACTATTACTGCTTCTCCCTTTAAGATTCCAGTCTTAGAATCTGAAAAGAAGATAGTTGAACAGATCAATTTCACCAACAAAAGCCTAATTACCATAGGTAAACAGTTGGATAAAATTGAAAATAAAATAGATGAAATTAAACCATCTTCAGTAGAAAGACCATTAGTCAACCTACCTGAAGAAAGAAAGAATTTAGGTTTAAAAGACAAAAACCTAATTCAACAGATTGATGCACTCTTGTCCAGGAAAGAATCTACTAGTACTTCCCAGATAACAGTCATCAACCAAACTGAAGAAAGTTCAGAGTCTAATTCAGAATCTGATAGTCCCAAAGACACCACTGATTCTGACTCTGAAATAGAAAACTTAGAAAATCAGTTTAGGGATCACAGTATGACCCAACCTGATTCTAAAATCAATGCACTGGTTAGAGTCCCTACCAGCTTCACAAAGAACTAGTATTCTAGACCCACTCCACCAGATCTTCAATATGAAGAAAAAAATGTGTTAAACCAGTTTTCTGTTCAGTCTAACAGACTCTATGAATGGAACATAGATGGTCTAAGTGAACAGGAAATTATTAACAAAGTCAGTCATCTATCCATGGTTCTAAATAATTATATGACCAATCTTGATAGCCCTGAACCTGAGATTGTCAAACTAATTGTTTCAGGATTCACAGGTGTTCTTAGAAATTGGTGGGATAATTATTTAAAACAGGAACAACGAGACAGTATCATTAATGCTGTTCTATATATATATATATATATATATATATATGTGCGTGTAAGATCCTGCACAATATAAAAAAACGAGAACAGATCTCTTTCTTGGTGAACTCGAGTGAGCCGGTTGAGTGACCAACTACGCTGCTTGGAACAGCCTGCGAGGTCCGGTGGTAACCTGGAACGGCAACGGGAGACCCTGGGGGAACGGAAGAACGATCCAGTAAGGCTGAAAGAAGTTCCTAGAACAAAGAAGAACAAGTTAGAAGGGCGCCGGAGTGTTTTCCGGCGTATCCCCTCCGACGATCTAGTCAGTCTTTTAGAAGGAGAGAGGAAGGAGAAAACACTGAGTGTGTATTATAGTAAAAAGTTTTTTGTTGCATACCCGTCTTGTCTTTTGTAAGGAGTATTTATACCTCAAAAGCTCATGATTGCTGTCAGTGTAGTCAGTAGGTGATTATTAGGTACAGGCAGTGTGCGCACTGATTCTGATGAGGAATGTCTTCTCTTCTTAACTGCTCGGGGTCCCGAGCAATCAATGCTGGGTCATCGGGATGCCGACGGTACAATGTACTCCTCTCGGGGAAGATGCAATAAATGCTCTGTATTATGAGCATTTATTGTCTTTCATTTCCGAGCCTTACCGCATTGAATGCGGTCTCATCAAGGGAATGATGTAATTAATAGTTTGCTTTTCCAAGTCGCGTGTCAGCAACGACATGCGGTTTCTCTGTCTTTGATGTGATATCATATGCCACGCGTCCATCTCCCATTGGCTGTGGCCCCTGCATTCTAGTACGTTCTGACACTAGTTGTGTAAGACGAGATCATGATGAATAGCCTAGACTAGCCCAGACTAATGACCTGTACGTCAATAGCTTATCCTGGAATAGAGGAGACGTCCAGGACGTGGTACATCTCGGCACCGAGGAAAGGCTCATCTCGGAACCGAGGGAGGAACACCAACCGAGGTACCATATCAGACCGAGGCTACGTGTTGGTTGTAAAATGTACTGAATACCATGATCCTATATGAGGAGTACCTCGGGGGCGAGGACCTTTGCGCACTGATAGTACTTAATCTTAACAACAGTATTTTGATAATATCGAAAACACGTGTCTTCGTCGTGAAACATTTCAGAAAAGTCTCATCAATATATATAAACAAACGCCTCTGAAACTCACTAGACTGTGAACTCAAAACCGTGGGGAAGAAAGGGACAGAGGTGAGTTGACAGAGAGATGACTTTGGGGTTAATCAATGCGAACCCAGTGGTTCACGCCAAGAAAGAGAGAATCGCTCGCACCGAAGATCTTCACGGAGACGACGCCGTTGATCCTCTAGAAATCTATGATATCCTTCTTCTTGATTCTCTCTCTCTCTCTCTCTCAATTTTCATTTTTATTTAGCTAATTGGTTATCAGTTAATTCATGAATTGTACTTGAAATTGTGATCTTTGACTCTTGATACATTTTGTGAGGGATATAAGAGATCCGGAGCATCCGTATTCTTTAGAACAGCTCAGTGTTCTTTCGGAGGAGTCCATCACTGTCGATGAGAAGCTTGGGCGCATTTTGTAAGAATTGCTTGTTTTAACAGCCTCTAATTTCCATATAGATTGTTTTAATTGCAGATTTTGATTGCTATCTAATTTTGAGTCATTAAATGTATGAGAACATGGTAATTTTTAGTTTCGTTTATGTTCAATTCGTAAGAGACGCCTTCTTATAGAGGGAGTAATCAGTTGTAATCTGATTGGTAAAAAGTTAGAAAAACTGAAAATATTGTTTATACATAAGAATTTCGTAATTCCACCTAAGTTTTTATAATATTAGATTTTCTTTCTTGTCCAGCAAATTTTAAAAAATGGCAAATCAATCTTTGATATGATTATTAGGTTTCTGACTCTAATTGTTTTGGTTTAAAAGTTTTGGAAAAAAAGAAAGAGCTGAAATTTTGTTATGATTGTCTGCTCAGAGCTCAAGTAGAAAAGAAAACTGATACAGCAAAATGTGTTTGTTTCTTAGGGATTGGAAAATTTTGCGCTAATCAAAATAACCCTTTGATGTTTGTGTTTGAAGTAAGAATGAAGATAAAAAAGAATAAAACATTCGATTTTTTCTACTTTTTCAGTCCATATGTTGAGGCAACACTCAATGTCACGAATTTTACCCTACTAGCTAATATTAGTTTTCACTACCACTTGCCAGTTCTTTCCATGACACTTGCTTGACCTAGTACAGATGCACTGACCATCGGTATACCTGAACTTGCATGTGTCATCTCAGTAGTCACGCTGTCTAGTTGCCATCACTGTGATATTTTGTCTCCACGTATTGCTGAATTGGATTTGAGCCCAACACCAGCACTAACACTAGCATACATCTCCTATAGACTGTTCAGGTACACTCTATTGGCATTAGAATGGGCTTCTGTATCCTTTCTGAGTTTACCACTTTTTCCCTTATTTGTTGTGTTGAGGAAGTGAATGATTTCCAGGTGGCCTTATGCTTTCATTTTATGTCACTGAAGTTATGACTATTTTTAGGATAACTTTCACACCTACAATCCAGCACTGCAGCATGGCGACAGTCATAGGTTTATGCCTTCGAGAGAAACTAAAGGATTGTTTCCCTCCACATTTTAAGGTCAGTCTATGTATCCCTGGCATGATTGAGATTGCTCATTCACATCGTGTGGTAAGCTGATTGAAATTTAAGTGATCAACTGGTGGAGATGGTGGGTGAATCCTCCAAAATGCTCTGCAGCATTGCTAGTTTTTAATGTATTCCATTTTTTGCGCTTTCTGTTGATTCTCCAGTGTCTTCCCTTGGAACATTTCTTCTCAGATTGACTTGTCTGTCTAAAAACCACATGTATTTGGTGGATCTCATTATAGGATCTGTTAACATGGCTTACCACCTTCATAGAAATCGCATTATTTAACTTGAGATTTGTCCAGTAAATATCTGATACTGTAACTGCTGATTCATTATTTAGACATGGCTTAGCACCTTTACAAAAATTGCATTATTAAACTCGAGTTTGTCATGTAAATATCTGATCTGTACCTTCTGCGTCAATACTTAGACAAGGAGTACGAGATATTGAAATGTAGTGTGATGTTTTAATGGACTTTGAAGGGCTATTAATAAATTTAAAGGCAATAATTCCTATTTCCTATGTGTGTTGCTATTTTAAATATTAACTAGTTTTTGCCTGTATGTAGCTGAAGGTACGGAGTAATAAGAAAAATGGTCAACAATAAATATATTTGTTTTCACACCCAAAATCAATTTTCAAACATAAAAGAAAGAGAGAAAGGAATTTAAGCACCGGTTGTAGTAGGGTGAGAGGTTGTATTGGTAGTGGACAACAGTGGTGGGAGACGGTGATGGTTGTGGTAGGTGGTGACGACCGTGATGGTGGTGACAGCCATGGATAGCAACGGTGATGGTGATAGTGTGTTTTGGGTGACAATAGTGATAGTGGTAGTCATGGGTGGTGGCGGTGGTGGTGGGTGTGGGTGGTGGTGGGCGACAATGATATTAGTTGGCAGTGACGATGGTGGTGGTGTTAGTGGTGGTGAATGACGATGGGTGTTTCTGAGCGACAGTGTGATGGGTGGTGGTGAATGGAGGTGGTGGTGGTGGTGGGGGGAGGTGACAATGATTGACGGTGAGGGTGGGCGACAACAGGTGGTGGTGGGGTGCTAACGGTGGGCGACGGTAGTACTGGGATGATGGTGATAGTGGTAATAAATATAAAAATGAGGGGACGATGGTGGTGGGTGATGGCAGTGGACGATAGTGGTAGCAATCAGTGGTGGATGACGATGGTGGTGGTGGGGTGGCGATGGTGGTGGTAATGGATATGGTCGTTGGGGTGGCGGTGGGAATGGTGGTGGTGGGACAACGATAGTGGTTGGGTGATGACAGCGATGGCGGTGGTGGTGGTGGGATGGTGGCGAGATGGTGGCGGTGGCAGTGGTAATTGATATGGTCGTTGGGATGGTGGTGGGGCGGTGGGAGTGATGGTGGTAGGGTGTTGGTGGGACAACGGCAGTGGTGGTAGGATGACCGCTGGGATGGTGGTGGTGGAGGTGAGGGTAGTAGGGATTGTTGTGATGGGGCAGTGGGGATGGGGGGTGGCAGTAGTGGTGAGGCGGTGATTGTTGTGGCAGAGGTGATGGTAGAGTGACAACGGCGTTGGTGGTGGTGGTAGGGCGATGGAGTGGTGGTGGTAAAGTGGCGGCAACGTGGTGGTAGAGAGGTGATAGTGGTGGGGGGGCAATGGGTGGGGGTGGGGGTGGTTAGGGGGGGTGGCGGTGGTGACAGTAGTAGTGGTAGTGGTAGTGGTAGTGGTGGTTGTTGTGACAGAGATGATAGTGGGGGTGGGGGTGGCGATGGTGATGGTGGGACGGTTGCAAACATTACCTTTTTTTTAAAGTACTTATGAGAAGTTATAAGTTTTAGAAGTATTTTTGAAAAGTCACATCAAACACACCCTTAGGGGACCTATTTTTCCTATTAAATATGAAAAGTTAATATTAGTCATCGGATTAACTTTAAAGTAAAATTTAAAACGATCTCAACTGCGAAAAGTAAAAATCATTTTATTTATCTTTTGAAATTTGAATTGTATTGTATTTTATTATATAGATTATTAGAGATTTTACTCAATTTTTTTAATATCTTGTAAGTGCTACTCATCTTTGCAATCCTGTATGAAGAAAAATTTACCTAACTCTACCTAAAAGGTTTTTTTTTTTGAATGTTGTGGTGTCGTTATATATAATTCCATTCACTGGTCTGGATAGATTGCATGGGGAACATGGCAAGGATTGTTGTGTTTCCCAAGGCTAGGGATTGTGTTTTCCATAAGTTTGTAGAATTTGAACCATAGGTAGTGTTTGCAACGTGTTCCTATATGTTGCATGAGCATGTCGATTACAAAAAAAATAACAAATTTCATAATCTCTCTCCCCCCATGTTGATTCACTTTACATCTGGAAATCAATTCATCTCCAACCAGTATCCTGGTGATATTTGTTTGTATTTCTGAAACATACATCTGATTATGCAATTTTGCAGGTAGATATTAAAGTTGCTCCTGGATCTCATGCAGATGAAGAATCAGGTGAAGTTGAGAAATCCTAGAATGTTTGTCTACATTATCAATAATCCTTGAAATATGTCTGGTTTTGGATGCGGCCACTTCACTGGTATCCCACTGTGAGTGCTGGTAAATATAGATGAGGGATGTGCCTAGCTAAAGGGAGAGTCAATGGTGCTACACTTAAATGAAATATTTGCTAGGCAACTATATATAAAGAAAGGGAAAGCATTTATATCCCTCTAGCATTCGTACAAAGATTGAACATCTGAACCTTGTGGATGATTTTGGCATAGGAAGCACAGCACTTTATTTCCCAGTAACTGATTTGGCCAAAGTTATTACTATAATTATTTGGTACAAATCCATTTTAGGTGAAGTACTCGAAGCAAAATACTGTCCTTGGTTTTTTTTTTTTAATGTGGGAAACTGCTCTCATAGTCATCCTTGTTTATCTACTCGCAACTAATACGCGAATTATGCTATTTGCCTTCCTGCAGTCAACAAGCAGTTAAATGATAAAGAGAGAGTTGCTGCTGCCCTGGAGAATCCAAACCTTCGCCAACTCGTGAATGAGTGCCTTTACTCCAGTGAACTTTGAGCAACTATAGATTTTATCGACTTATCTCTTGTATGGTAGGCTTTGTTCTCGGTGAATGCAGTCTAGCATTGTTGTTGTTTGTATTATGAGTTTTGTGTTTTGTAAATATTGATCTTGAAACTAACCTTCCTATAAGTTGGTTTACGTGGAAGTGGCATTGCTTCTTTGATGGAGGAAATCACTTAATTTTTAGACTCCAATGGAATACCTTTATTTCATCTCACCTCAACAAAATCTTAATCCCAACTATTTGGGGTCGACTAAAATTTTGAAGTTGCCCCCATGCAGGATTGAACTACAGCCCTTGTTCACTTTACAAGACTGATGCTCTAGGCCGACTCTACTAACTTGGTACATCTTAGTACCTCTGATTTCACTTCTAATTGCCCGAGAAACTTGTGCAACTCTGAGATTCCAATCATTATATACGGAGAAAGGGTCAGCCCATGTCAGCCCATCCGGTTGGTCCTGATGGGCTTTTAGTGAATTGCTTACGATAGATCTTAAATGGATTTTAATTAAAATCGGCCTCAACATGGGCAATTAATCGGGCCAATGCATAAGTGCAGTGGCATGGGTTGGAGTGGCTTCCTCCACTGCAACTACACCCTGTGGAAAGCTGGTTCACAGGGGGCTTAAAAGTGTACATGCATGTTACAATGAAAGTTCCCCCTCGGTAAACCTCAACACTACAGCGCCAGCGCGCATCTCGGCACGTTAGAGAGAGGAAGAAATTACAATAGTTAGGAAAGTTCAATAATTGTAGTCACATCATACAAAGACGAGCAAATGGAGGAAGAAGACGTGTTCCTTTCATAGTTAGCAGGAAGCACGCAAAAATGTTTATTCACCCTGACAAGGGAAATATAATTTCCAAGTCTCGTCAGTGAATTTGATGCTAATGTCTTTCATATTTAATTCAGGACAGATCATATTACACATTTCTTTAGTTTACAGGTTCTTGTTCAATTTGCCTCGATCAGATTCTAGGTGGAGCCACCTCTGCTCCCAAGTGCCCATTGGTGTTGTCACACAGGCTCCTATCGAATCCCCAGAACTCGGCAGTCTTCACGTCTTCCTCGGCCATCAACCTCGAAAACTCCTCATGGTCATATTGCAAGGTGGCTTTTCCTCCAAACTCGCTCGGAAGGTTTTCCTCATCGAAAAAGGACTTCATGGTCTCCACACTACCTTTGTTGTTTGGGTAAACGAACCTTATCTTTTGAAACGTTTTTGGATCCACAAAATACTTCACCACCTGCGGTGATAAACATACGGAAATTTGATCAGTATAGATATACAAAGCTGCTACAAGAATGATTAACACTTTCCCATGTCCCACAAAAGGAATTTTTTCTAGCTGTCCATATAGAATTTTCGAATGCAAGAGGATTGATTGTACTACGAATGTTTTAGAAGATAGCAAAAGATAAACCTATATATTGGTACTTTATAGAAACTGATATACCGGGATGAACAAGAGAGGATTTCACACCTTCCAAAATGCCTCAAAAATTCTTGGTGGACTGTAGAGAACTACTATGGCAAGTCTCTCAGGGTAGTGGTTCTGTAAGACGTAAATGATATCTCGAGCTGTTTTAATGGGGATGTTGGTGTTCATTGACCATCCATTGAAGTCTATTAACCATGACATCTGCTCTTGACCCTCAGGCAGGCTCAGGATGGCATTTTCTATGAGATAGACTAGATGGCGGAGATTACCCTCACCTGATGTTGTGTTCTGCACCCAAAAAAGAAATAAGTCTTTAATAACGAAATGATTTAATTAAGAAGAAGGTTCGAGAGTTTAATTTCTGAGAGCAAAATAACAGAATCTACACCGAGAGGCAGAAGTCCAAGCACAAACCTGCTTTCCTGGTCTCATTATGAGGACGGTTCTACCTAGTCGATCATGAAAATTTGCTCTGGAAACTTTGCCAGTCTCACCTTCATGTGCTACTTCATGCTGATATGATATAGGGCATCACATTAGGAAGCTTCAAAACAAGATCATTGATTTGTGTAACAAACTATATCACTAGATAAGGTATTAATATTTTTTACATAAACAGGTCTTAAGTTTCAATAAACTTTTCTGGCATTTATTGATATCATCTAAAGCCATTTTGAACTGAAAGTAACAGTATTTTATCTATTACTGGTATTTTAGACTTTGTCCAAGAGACACAGATTAAAATAATATATACGCATTATAGGCATTACGGTAAGGATGTAGCACAAAAGTGAAGCATTCACAGTAGAGAAATCTAAATATTGGAAAATATTTGTTCCTAATTTTTTGTATAGTCCTTCCAATTACCCAATGGATTTCCTCTGGCTTATAGGTTGATCTCCACTTCAGTGTCTCCTCCAACATTTTCTTTGATTTGTCAACATTCCAGTTCCGAGCTTCCAAATATCTCCTCAGGCAGGCATCGGTGCAATACTTTAAGCTGCGTCCAGATAAGGGTCCAAGTGCATCCCTTAGTTCTCTGACCTGCTTGTATTGCAAGAATTCAGTTTCTGTTCAGTCAACAGCCTAATCTTACATTGGCCAATCCAATTGAATAGTTATGTGTTCTTCAGTATTAAATACGTTAAGTAGCCTGATGGTCTTCTCTGAACCACCTTTGACCATGAACTAACAAATATTGAAGGCATTTCCAGTATTGTTAAAGGAATACTAGGGAGGCAAAGTTAAAACTTACAAATGACTGGCGTTCTAATTCTAAAATAAAATCACTTACCAACCTCTACAGTGCAACTAACAAAGCATTACAGCACACTGCTGGTTACAATCATGAGAACCAGAAATGGAATCTATATAGCATACATGCACATGTATTTGTCACTAGTAGACAAAAATAGAGGTACTGACAAATTTCTCATTCACAAGATTAAGACTTCAGCTTCTTTCTACCTTTGCATCTCGGTCTGAAGAGCCATTATCCTGATGATTCTGACCGTACCACCTCCTCAACATGATGTAAGTCAATCTGGAAAATAGAAAATGCATAAAAACCCTACTATAAATTCATTTGAAAAGTACATTAACCTTTGCCATGTGTAAATATGATTCAGGAAATCCGGGTTTGAGTTACTATGAACCATTACTTTCTGGTTTCTGCAAATATAATTTAAGAGATCGGGGTTTTCTAAATTTGAACTTGACCAATGTAAACAGTACCAATCAAACGTCAAAAAGTACACAAGGTTAGAAAGAATATCCACGAGGGATATTCTTCTAGTATATCGAAGAAAACAGTGGATTTAAACTTATAGTTCAGTAGCATAACAGATGGTTTTTATGCCCTCAAACAGGAGCATCAACCCTGACCCCAAAAAAAAGGAGCATACATACTAATTAGTGGAGCAACAATACAAAACTTATAGCGCCCATAGTTCTGGTTTGTGATTCCAGGTCATTAGAAGTGAAAACAAAAGAATGAATAATCCATAAAACTTGATCTCAAAGCTATTATCATGCTAACCTGGTCAGGGTGAAGATGAATTTGTCCAGTGTAATTAAGTTCCTAGATATAGACGACAGGGGCAAGTATGACAGCAAAAGCAAGAATGCTTGCACATTTCAATATTGATGAAAAAGAATATTATCGAGCTGTTTAAGCAAGAAGGTTCTTGTTATAGTTTTTTTTCTTGTCTGAGCACTGAAAAGGGTCACTTTATCCACTGGTTTCCGAAGCTTATAATTAATCTGGTGTATTGGAATGACTCAGCAATGGGGAGCAGTACCAAAAAAAAAAAATTTGATATTGCACTGTCATTTACAACTTTTGGGGTCATTGGCAACTTATTTTTAGGTCGATCTCAAGCAACCCCAAAAGTTGTAAATGACCCCCAAAAAATTATAATTTGACCCATAAAAATTATAAAATGACCCAAAAAATTGTAAACAAACCCAAAACTTGTATCTCAAGCCACAAAACTTTTAAAATTTGGTGGAATGGTAATGGTACCGATTTTTTTTTGGTACCGTAATCTTCTCCCAGCTGTATCAAATAACAATTGAAACTTTTATGATACTATGCACACGGTGAAGCAGAACACATGCGTGTTGGATCAATAAGACTGCTTAATAGCTTGAACCTTGTCTAAACTAGTTCAAGGCTTTATGATAATGCATGCCGATTGTGTCCCAAAAGAAATGCAATAGAATGTAGCTTGAAGTTTAAACTACTTTATGATTTTATCCAAACGGAAGTAGTTTCTGTCACAAAAAGAAGTGCAACCCTTGCGTTTGTTATACAATCCTGAAAACTCAGGTTTTGAGGATAAGCATCATCTGTTTATAATGATATTGCAGCAACTATGATCTGCTAGCATTTCCTTCAAATAGTGCATGGTCGACAATGATAATTTATGGCTCAAACATCTATCTAATATTACAACTAAGAAGCTAAATACTCAACTTATAAAATTACAACAACGGTCAAGGCTAATCCAATTTTCATCTAGTATTATCATAATACACGAGGAATGGTATTACCACTCACTTTAATGACCTCTACAACCTCATGAACATGAGCCAAATCAAGTAACTGCAAATTCAAAATAATTATATTAGTTGAGAAAAAAAAATTGAATGCCAATGCAGATCCACATCTTCAATAGTCCTCCTGCCCCCTTTTACATACCCTAGTTTAATTAGGCCACACCAGCATTACTGAACAAACTTGCTGCATCTTGGAGTTGACTAAGTCCCCTTAACATCAGGTGAATTGTATGGATCTGACCTTTTTGGTCAACTTTAACCAATTTCTGAGACATGATTAACAATTTTAGCTACTGTTACAATTTGGATTCAAACAGTTGACCAAATGTGCGTTATTGAGTTAACTCACTAGCACTCTAAAAAGCAAAACGGAAAAATTAATACTAAAAACACAACTCCGGCAAAATTATGCAATTGAACAGATCAAAACGTCAAGAGAAATCACCGAACTACATATTTTTTTCAAATTCAAGGGGGAAAAAATGAAAAAATAGCTGTTTTTCTTCAAATTAATTCGGAAAGAAAAAAAATCATAGAGAACGCCATTTCCGAGTGACAGATTCTGTTTCAAAATTATTCATAAAAAAAAAAAAGAAGAGAAAAATACACAGATGTATTAAATGTGAACATAAAACACCGACATTTTCAGTTTATTGCTGAGAGAGAATCATCTGATATACACACCTTCTTATTGACTGAAGAAGAAAACAGAAGAGAGAAAGCTCTGCACTATATAACTCTGCTTTCTTTCTTCTACGTCTTTTCTTGGTGATATAAAAGGATCGATGTGGACTCTTTCAGAGAGGAAGGAGCGAGGTGTGCGTGACGCTCGGCTCTTCTCTACAAATCTCTTATTTATTTCATCCAACCAAACCAGAGCTAAAACGCATGAGAGAGAGGAGAGAGAAACAGTTTAGACGTTGTTGTTTGTTGTCTGTACTTATAGAGAGAAAGATTTCCGGCAGAAAAATAAAATAAAAAAAGAGAGTGAACAGAAACAGGGGTAGGGTAGGCTGAGTCCTCGGACTTGACTGTGCACGCGTTGCGCTTTGGCGTTTGATGGAAGGTCCAGATATAAGATGGGAAAATGGGTCCTACAGAACATATCCCCTAACAACGATGAAATTGTAGTCGATAAAAGACCAAGGAACGCCATACTGGGACTCGTTGTTTGACCCACGCGCTGGAGAGAGAGAGTTGGGTTAGTTTAGGTTGGCCGTGAGTTTTTCTTCATTGTTTCTTGTAAATTATTAGATTAATTTCCGATAAACCTATGTATTTCAATATAAACTACTAATCTTAAGATATCTTTTCCGAAGTCTTTGTTATTCCCCACTTGAAAAATTATAACTCCATTATTTTTTGATTTTTAGTTCAATGGTCAAAGTGTCGGATTAACTTACGCACATATCAATTAATTTTTTCTTTAATTCAGTAAAAAATAGATCATCTATACCGAGACTAATGTATTCATAAATAATAAATTTCTCATAATCTGATCCCAATAAATAATTCAAATTCAAATTCTAGACATTTAAATTTATAACTCATCTTTATTTTCACTTGAATTGTCCCTCAAAATTTAACTTCATTATACTTATAAACTGAGGTAAGAGTCAGTTGATGGTTGGTTTCCCCGAACCTAAATGGTAGAATTCACAAGAACTAACTCTTACCTTCAATTGTCTCTTTTGACCACTTTGCTAGTAGGGAAGGGACTGTTCATCCAAACTATGCCTGTCATGATCAACGATCTTTTTGTATTGTAGACAGTTGGATTTTTTACCATATTTCATGCCATCACAATATAATAGCAAATTTTGTGTGTAAATCTTCAATTTTTTTTGGTTAGAGGGTGTTCAAATTTACATTAATTACTCCTTTAAATTTTGAGTCGGTCATCGTAATTCAAACTAATTTAAAGACATGTCCCTTAAAGAAAAAGAGTGATTGACCTATAGAGAGGATGAAAAATATCAAACTTAAGACCTCTTGCTTGCATAAGATACTTGTTGGTGACTACATCTACCAAGCTCCAACAGTCTACACACAGTCTGTGAATCCCAATTTGAAGGTTTAAGCGTTAGAACTTATCGAAAGATTATTAGTGGAAACATGAACGAATTGTAAACTTAAACGCTTTGAGTTTGAATAATAACAATCCTTTGAAATCAGGTTACGAAGAATAATCTCTCATTAATATTATAATTCAAACATGAATAATTTATTTTTGATCGTAATAGAGAAGGAATTAATCGAAATGTCTATAAACTTGCTCAAACACCTTGATCACAAAATCCAAAAAAAACAAAGATTAACTCGTGATAGTATAGTGGGAGAAAATTGGCCACAAAAGCGAGCATTGATGAATTTATGAATGGAGAGGTTAAATTGAATGGGACGGACAACCAAATTCAGATTTGGGCCCCTATCTACTTTCAGAACATTCAATCGTTTGCTTTTTAGGTAGAGCAGTTGGTTCTGTCTTCAACCTCCTCCCCAATATAAATTAGAGCAATGTTTATTGAAATTTAATTTATTAATTTAATATATTATGACTTTTGAATTGTTTTCGAATTTCATTAAACATTAGAATTTATTGTTGATCTGATAGTTTCAATAAAATCACATCATTAAGTCAACAAATTAATTCAATTTTTAGGTTCAAATAAAATTACTCTATAAATTAAGGTTAATTACACTGAAGATTCTCAAAGTATAGAATTTATCTCATTTTGATCTGCAATATTTTAATTATGTCATTTTTATCCTCTAAGTATTGAATATATTTCTATGTAGTCCCTTAAGTAAATAACATCCAATTTTTTAATGATTTTTTATCATAAACTTGTAAAATAATACCTAAATATGAGGAAAAAAATTTGGATAATTCTTAACAAAAATTTGAGTAACTCCTAACCAAAAAAGTGTAATATGGCTAGCTTTTGACAACAATTTAGATAAACCCATAATCAAATTTGTGTAATTTGGGTAGCATTTTGACTAAAATTTGGTTAAGAGTTATCCAAACTATTTTTTGGCCCATATTTAGGTATTATATGATAAGTTTATGATAAAAAATCGTTAGTAATTTATATGTTGTATGCTTGAAAAATCACATAAAAATATATTAAATATTTCAAAAACTAAAATAATGTAATTAAAATATTATGTACCAAAATAAGATCAACTTCATACCTTAGGGGACTTGACCTCTAGTGCAATTAACCCTATAAATTAATTATTATCATATTTATCTTCGTCTTTTTATACAACATTGGACTGAACTTAATTTGTGAATCTAATTTTTTAACCTAATTCAATAATATTATATGAATCTCATTTAATACTTAAATACATTGTTAACTCAACGATGACAATGATCATTACATCAATAAATTATATCCGAATGTTCAAAATCATGCTGACGTAATTAAGGCGGATTTGGATTATTGAGGCGGCACGGAATCATGATAAAACTCATAGTTTCCACAGGCATTGCTGCCTTTTTTTACTTGCCTGATGATTTTTCTAGACGTTTGCTTTGTGTAGATAGCATTGTGTGGCCTTGAAAGCTTTCTATTATTTCTTTTGAGAAAAATCCTTCACTGTTGGACCGCATAAGGCTTGAAATAGTAGGCAAACGCCCATTGCCAGAGTCTGACAAACACTCGCATACTAGCCGGCCTTCAAATATCCTTGAAAAACCAAGACAAAAGTTAAATTTGGAAACCCGAAATAGTATATAGAGACTTTTTGTTTTCATTTTCATTGTTTTGTAATGATAATAATCTCAATTTGCATTTTTTAAACATATAATTTGAATGAAAATTTTAGATGCACAAAAACATTATTAACGGTTAGGAATGTTCGGGTCAGTTTACGCGCACTTCGTCTAATTCATTTTTTGGTCGTATCAAAAGGCATTCACGTCGGGACTAGAATATTTATGAGGGACAAATTCTTCATAGTCTGTCCCCAAGATTGTCAAAATTCAAACTTAAAACGCCTAAATTTTACAAAGTATCCTTATTACTACTTGAACTATCTTAATATTAGAGCAGTGTATTTCGGGGCATGACAACAATGAGAGCATAAAGAGTATTGCAATATCACAAAGCTCAAAGACACCTGTTGGTGTCTATTGCATTTGGAAGCAATGAGAGTCTACCAATCATAAAAATAATGAATTAATTTGATTTTTTTATAAATAAAAATTTATAGGTTCAATATTTTTTACGAGCCCAATCCCTCAGTCATGCATTAGCACGGTAATTTAAACTGACTCGAATTTTTGAGGTCAAGTCCGAGATCGAGGATGCAAAGTTGAATATTCTGTAATTACAAAAAAATAAAAATAAATAATGAACTTAAAAAGGGTACAAAAAATATCGGAGTGGGTGCCCTGCTTCATACAGTTGCTCCGGTTTAAAGTAACATTGTGCTGAATTGACCACATGGGTTGTATATACTTAATGGCCTCCTCTGTTGAACGTGGACTCGTGGTACACACAGAATGATAAATGTTATTTTTTATTTTATTTTATTTTTTCGCACATGACAACGTCACTCGGTGTAAGCATTAAAATAGACGGAGCCGGGTTTGAACATCTTTTTAGTCCAATGCTGTCTAATTTAAATTCGTAATTTAAATTTATATTTCAAACGAAGAGATCATTAGATCAGCGGGGTCCTATTTAAAAAAATTGATAGGATCCACTAATATAATAATTCCCTTCATTTAGAATACAAATTTGAATTAAAAATTTAAATTACATAATATTTTCCAAAAAATATATTAGGTTAACCCTTTGTATTCAACGCTTCACGTTCAACCATGTGAAGAAATATATGCCTCGGAGTACATAACTGGCAGTCCAGATTCCTCAAATTTGCACCAAAATTTGAGGGGTGAATTTTACGCCAATTCCTTCTCATATTTTTTAAAGGTTCATTATCTATAGCTTTTTAGGAACATATTTTAATTCAATTTAAACTACGGTGACAAACTGTTAAATTTAAGAGAGTAATTAGCATAAATTTAAACATCTTATGGAAAAAAAAAAATTTACAACAAAACTAATTGCATTTTAATTAACAGAGATTCGAGCACTTTCAAGGAAGTCCCAGAGCGCTAATTGCATTCCCCCCTCGCTGCTGAAGCATGGGCAGTCCGAAGAACTTGCTCATTGGTAAGTGTGGAAGGATTCAACGCAGTTATTTGATGGGACATTTTTAGACACTCTTAGATGATGACACATATACTCGGCGTCAATGGAGACTCTCACTCTGATCTCGACACGTCTTTGTCGATTTTCAACCCCCCTGCCCCGAGGATTCTATTCACAGGGATCAAGGATCTCCAAATCACCATGGACCGACACGTATTCCTCGATAGTTTGGGTATATCGGTCCTAAGTCATGCTAGTCTCTCGGCACCGAGGTGTATCTATCCGCGTAGGTGTTTCTATTCCTGCAGGGGCTATTGATGGACAGATCACTAGCCTAGGCTAGGCTAGACTAGTCATCATGGTCTCGTTTTACTCAAATGGTGTTAGAAAGCACAAGAAAACAGAAGGTTCAACCAAAGGGGAATGGGCACGTGGCATATTGTGTCAGATCAGAGACAAAAAGACCAGAATGCTCTTGCTGACATACGACTTGAAAAAACAAGTATTTAATGCACCATTCCCTTGATGAGACAACATTTAATGCATGAGAGCTTAGAAGTGAAAGGTAATAAATGTCCCAAAGCCTGGGCATTTAATACACCCCTGCCGAGGGAAAATCATTAAACGTTCGACAGACCAAGGAGAAGGCATTAGTTGCTCGGGGTCCTGAGCAGTTAAGAATAAGAACATTATTCATAGAGATTGGTGTGCACACTGCCCACCTCCAATGATTATCTACTAGCTACGCTGTCAGCAATGATAAGTTTTTAAGGTATAAATAGTCCTCACAAACACAAGAAAGGGGTACGCAACAAACCCTCTCTCAACTATCATACAATGTTTTCTTATTTCCTCTCTCAAAGAACTGACTTGATCGTCGGAGGGAATACGACGGAAAACACTCCGGCGCCCTTCTAACTTGTTTTTCTCTGTTTCAGGAGCCTCACAGGATCATTCAGGCGACTTATAAACACGATTCATTATCCTTCTTGGGCCACCTTCGACCCTCATAACTTGTTCCAAGTAGCAAGATCGACCACCCGATTGACAGACTCGTGTTCACCACAGAAAGAAATTTATTATAGTGTTTATATTGTGCAGGATCGTGCACGCGCATTATTATTGAATTGGACTCAAAAGCACTAATTGACAGCCTCTCAAAAGGCACATTGAAGACGCTAAGAGACATTGAAATGGTCTAAAAGGATATATGACAGTACATGAGGACTCTTCCCTCAATTCGATTCCAAGCAGTTAGAAGGAAGGAGAACCAACTGTCTCACCTTATAGCCTCCATGACCAGAAATTGTTCCATCCCTGTACATTGGGCTGTTAACCCACCTGGTAGAGTCATACAACTAGTGAACAAGGGAACCAGAGAAGGAATTGGGTAGGAATGATGTTGATGGTTGGATCTTACTTCGAAGCCACTTCAAAGTCTTTGTTTTAGCAAAAAAAAAAAAAAAGAAGAAGAAGTCCCAGAAATCGTGTGCGGAAGTGGCCAAATCTTTATTACTTTGTACATATCGAGCTGTTTTGTGCTGAAAATTATTGTCCGAATTTCAGTAATTGAAGACAATTTGTTTAGGAAATGCATTTACATAAAATGTCACGAAATCAGTGATGATTTTTTTTTTTGGTCAATCAGATTATATTTCTATTATTCGAAAAGAATGAAGTTTACAGGAATCAATGCAATTACAGACTACTTTAACAGAAAAACACAGATAAAAAAAAAGCACCCTACAGTAAAGTAAAACATAGGAGCCAAAATCATCCTACTCCCTCATGTGCTTCTTTTTTCGCATATCCTTTCCAAAACCTCAGTTGGCCACCACATCCAATCAGGAGAAAACATATCCCTGATTTTCTATTTCGCAACCCAATGTGCAATCTTATTGTTTTTTCTACTCACATATTGTATTTCAATCTTAGGAATCAAATATATGTATTCCCAAATATCCCTCAGGACAGCCTCAATTTCCCTCAAAAAGCAATTATTACCATTATTCAAAGCATCAACACATGCTTTTGAGTCTGACTCCACTATTAGTGAAGGATACCCTACAGTTATGGCTATACAACAAGCTTGTCTAATGACACATGCTTCCACTATTATGGCTGAGTTTGCAGCAAGCTTACCTGCACATCCATGTATTTAGATTCCTTCACTGTCTCTAAAGACTACTCCAAAGGCCCCTCTTTTCTGATCTTGCAACCAAGCCCCATCACAACTAACTTTTGCCCAACCATTTGGTGGAGCTTTCCATACATCTACTTTACTCTCTTTCTTCTTATCATTATCATGCTCATTCATAACACAACCCCTCCATTCTTCAACGACAAAGATAGCTTGACTTATCACTCCTCTGGGCAAAATATGAACCTGATTATATACCCAGTTATTTCTGCATTTCCATATAGCCCACAACAGTGAAGCTACTAGTGTCTGATGACACAATCCATTCTCACCTTTACCCTGTTGTTTCAGCACCTCCAAAACCCACTCTTCAAACCTTGTTATCTTCCGTCTATCAACAAGTATCTTTAGAGGAGAGTCTTTCCAAACTTCTCCAACCCAGGAACAAAGTAAAAATACATGCTCTATAGTATCCTCCATTTCCCCACAGATAGGACATAAGGGAGATTTCAAAATTTTTCTTCTCCAAAGATTCCAATTAGTAGCCAGGGCATTTGACACTGCCCTCCACACAAACAATTTAATTTTTGGCAGAGCACTGATTTTTCAAACAACCTTTCATAGTTCCCCTGGGATCATATAAGAGGAAGAAGCAGAAGTCTGTCCTTCATTAAGGGGGATAGCCGAAGTCAAACTATTATAGCCACTCTTCACTGTATACTGCCCATTCATAATACCACACCATCTAGCCTTATCATCTTACTGGGTAAAACTAATGGGTAAAGTTAAAATGATTTCTAAAATAATAGGAGAGAAGAGAGACTTAACCAAATCCAGATTCCACTTCATCTGTGGGAAAAGAATCAAATCCTTCACCCAGATCAATTAACTATGCTTTACATTGGGAATTTCCTTAGTCCTCTCGTAGGTATCACCCTTGCAGTTACTTCCTCATTCACTATAAAATGATATTTAACTGTTGAAACACATTGCATCACCATGTGAACCCAAGGTACTGAGAACCCCATCTGTGGCATGAGATCTCTCAAAAAGTCTCATTCCACCCTATCATATGCCTTAGCCATATCTAACTTGATTGCCAGTTGGTATTTCCTGGTCTTCCTTCTTTGTCTCAGTGAGTGGAGAAATTCCTAGGCAATTACAATATTGTCTTGTATCTGTCTATGTCCCACGAAAGCACTCTAATTTTGGGAGGTCAATATTGGCATAAATTCCTTCAACATGTTAGTCATAACCTTTGAAATTATCTTATAGACCACATTACAACAACTAATCGGTCTATACTCCCCCATAGTTTCAGGATGCTGAACCTTCAAAATCAAAGTGACATTGGTAAGATTGAAAGCTTTCAGCATAAAACCTGGAGGTAAAAAATCCCTGGACAGCTACCCCAACATCCATCCCCACAATATCCCAATACTTTTGAAAAAATAAACCAGGCATTCCATCCGGTCCTGGTGCTTTTAAAGCACCAATCTCAAACACAGCTCTCCTTATCTCCTCCAAGTCTGGTAACCTTATGAGGGATTCATCTCCATCTCCTCCAAGTCTGGTAACCTTATGAGGGATTCATTCATTCCACCAGTTACAAGCTTTGGAACATGTTGCAAGATACTCACATAATTTCTGTTTCCCTCAGTGCTGAATAGTTTGGTGAAATGATTTTCCACCACCTCTTTGATTTGATCTGGTTCTGTTATCCACTCATCATCTTCAGTTCTTAATCTTACCATTCTATTCGTTTGCCTCCTTTGTACTGTCGTAGCATGAAAGAATTTGGAATTTCTATCTCCCCATCTAATCCACTTTAATATGGACCTTTGTCCCCAATACTTCTCCTCTCTCCTCCATAACTTCTCTAATTCCTTCGAGATTTTTCCAACTTTGTTTTGGGAAAAGCTGGAAACTTGGGCATCTTGAGCATCTCCGAGCTTTCTTTTTAAATCTTCAATCATCTTTCTGCTATTCCTGAAATTCAGGCCACTCCATTTAGATAATTCTCTACTGCAGTCTTTTATTTTTTGCTTAAGACTGTATAATCTTGACCCCTCCCCAACTTGCATCCATCTATTTGTTATTACCTCTCTACACTCCCCTTCATCAACCCAAGCTGCTTCAAACTTAAAGATTCTTCTAGGCTTCTTATTCATAGGTTCAGTATCCACTACTAAAGGAGAATGGTCAGACCCAATTGCTGCTGAAACAATTACTATAGCATTAGGGAATTTGATCCTCCGGCTTACACTAGCCATAGCCCTATCCAGTCTTTCCCTTACATTCGCATCTCCTTCTCTATGATTATTCCATGTATATCGACATCCTTTGCTTTCTAAATTCACCAAATTGCACCCATCAATCAGATCTCTGAAAGTTTTCAATTTCCTGTTCTCCCTTCCTTTCCTCCCCTCCTTCTCTGTAATTTATGCCATATCGTTAAAACCCCCCAAACAAAGCCAGGGGACATCCAAGCTCCTTCCATGAGTAGTTAGTCTAGACCATTGCTCACATATATGCTCATACTCCGGATGACCATACACAAACGAGATAGCCCATGGTTCTTCCATACCCATCCCTTTACAGCTAATATGTATACTATGCTGACTACACTCCTCCACAGTAATATTTGCTCCTTTGTTCCATAGCAAACATAACCCTCCCAATAAACCTCTTGGTTCCATCACCACTTTATTATCAAACTTTAGTTGTCTTCTAAAATTCTCTAATCTATTTCTTCTCATTTTTGTGTCACATAGCCAGACAACTTCGGGTTTATATAGGACACAAAGGTCCCTAAGTGCTGAACCTGCCAAAGAAGACCCCAACCCTTGGCAGTTCCATGCTACGAGCTTCATTTGAGAATGGGGGGCATGGTTAGGCCCGCCACCTCAGCCATAATCAAATATGTAACTGGTACTTCCACAAGGTTTTTCACTATCAACTCAGTTTTCTTCTTGCTTCGTTTAACCATTTTCCTTTTCTTCTGTCCTCGTTCCTCAGTCTCATTCAACTGAACATTATCTTCCAACACTACTATCTCCCCCCAATTAGATTGGTAATCTAGAACATTGGCCTCCCATTCCTGCCTTACATTCTTTCCCGCATACACACCTTCCTCTTTTCTTTGAGATTTATAAGACAAATCCATGCTATGCTCTTGCACCCTAATGCTTCTTTTAAGATTTAACTGTTTATTTCAGATGAAAGACTCAACTCAACATACCTCTGTACCTCCGCTGAAGCCTTCCCAATCCTTTTCTCCTGCTACAATTGATCCTCGTACTGCACCTCATTCTCTGACAGACTACAACTACCATGCTCCCTAATATCCTTCTTGACTCCAGAAGTCAACTCCCAGACATCAGGCTCTTTCACAACATCTGTCAGATCTTGTATACTCAATTCTAAGGAGGACAATTTAAACTCAATCTCCTTAGCCTTAAGCCGAGTATCATTTTGCCTTTCATCACTTAAACATAGTGGACCCCCTTTTACAAGAGTACAAACTCCCGCATGTTCTCTTTCTTTACTCATACCAGCTAATCCATATTCCGAATCAGTTGCTCTTTCCTCTCTGCTAGTCGTAACTGCATCAGCCACGTCCTCATTGAGTGGACTAACATTTGTTACCAGTTTTTCTTTGCATAAAGACCCACACGCCTCCCACATGCTATCGGGTACCAATTAATCACGCACTGCCCTACTATCACCATGGAATTCATATTCATCTGATACAGGTTCCGTTATACTCTGCAACTCTTGCTTTCTATCATCACTGGCTCTCTCCTCCACCCTTTCCTCTACCCCAAATGAAACAGATTCGACCACTCTCCTGCCATTTCCTTTAAGGTTATCCACATTTTTTCATGAAGAAATAGGGTTTGTAGGGGATTTCCCTCCAATCGCCCTAAGATCCCTACTAAACCAACAATCCTCCTTCGGCTCTGATTTTCTTTTACAGGTATCCTTATCATGATCTAAGCACCCACACACATAACAGAAATCTGCAAGTTTCTCATAATTGAAACTTACCCATACTTGCGTCGAATCTTCATTCGCAATGAAGAAACCCTTACATAAAGGATCTTCCACTTTAATCATCACTCTAATTCGAAGAAAAAGTTTCATGTGAAGCCTTGGATTCTTTACATCATCGATCTCGATCAACTCACCCAAAATTTTAGCAATCTTCACCAAATTACTCTTCGTCTTCTTCCTCACAAGGAGGCCATGGATTTGAATCCAAAAAAGACTCCTATCAAACTCCACCTCATCAATATTCTAATTTGATTTCAACTTTCTCAGAACAAGTAATTTCCCCATTACTGACCAAGGCGATAGACTATAGATTCGATTACACTCTTCCTCTGTGGTAAAACCGAACAGGAAAATATTGAACCCCCATTTTTCCACCGAAATTGGACCTCTGGTTCTCCATGCATTATTCATTATGTTCGTGATCCCAATACGGTTTATAGATCTACTCATAATAACTTTTCCGACCAAACAATGCTTCTCCAGATCGAATTCGATATCAACATCGTTCTCTAACTTAATACACTTCGATCCATCATCCTGGCTTAAAGGACGCAGATTGCGAGTCAAATCCTGTCCAGATCTCAAATCCTTCATTATTGCACCAGATCTATATCTCAAAGACAAAAAAATAATTCAGACTAATCGGCAAACAATTTGAAACAAGAAGGTCAAGAAGCTAGATTAGATCAAGAAGATGACAAAAAGCTTTATGGAAAGTATCACCAGCCAGGTTGACCGACAAACCAAAGAAATTGAGACTAGAAAGTTCAGAGAAAAGACTCCTTAGAGAGAGAAGCTCTCAAACGAGAGAAAGAGAACTCTATTAAAACCAATGATGATTTGAAGTGCTTACAAATGTAGTTAGGTGGGACACAGAAATGGGACCCCAAAACAGCAATAATAAAGTTGAAATGAACTCCTCCGCTACAATTGAATTGACCAACTTGCACTTGCCCAAAAAAAAAGAATTGACCAACTTGCAACTAACATTGAATTATCAGGATTTATCTTGTAGATCTCTCCAAATATGAGGGATCATTTCTAGGAAGACAGGTACCAACATGCATTTTTTATTGCTTCCTTGCAAAAATTGTGACCAGCAAAAAAAATATATATATATTCAATATATATATAGACAAAATAGAAGTAAGGAATCTAAACATCAACTTTTTGACATTTATTTAGAACAAATCAATGAGTGATTATATGGTTATAAATTATTATCAAATCTGACCCTACCACATGTGGCAATAGGTAGATATGTCAAAGACTGACATAGGAATCCAGGGGGGCAACCCAAGCGGGGCAGTAGGCGAAAATGTTATTCTCTCCGTTGTTAAATATCTGTCGCTTAAGATTTTTACACATAAATTAAGAAAATTATTAAATAACTCTAATATGAGTAAAAAATAATTACACAAGACTAAAATATTTTTATTCAATACATATTGAAAAGACAAATAATATGAAAGGTACTTAGTCTACCCTTAATCTATTAAACACTTATTGAAAAATAGAGATGAGGATAATTTGAAAAAAAAATATTTATTATGCTTTGGTTTCATAAAATGACAGATATTATAGAATAAAAAAATTGTGTAAAACGACAGATATTATGAAACAAAAAAAATTGTATAAAGCGACAGATATTTAAGAACGGAGGGAGTATATGAGACTCTATTAATATTTATTTATAAATAATTATAATATAAAATATTTATAAAAATATAAAAATATGTTTATTTAAAAATTATTTATTTTGATTTTTGAGATTCAACATACTAATTAAATTTGAAATCCAATTTTACAAATAAAAATTGTGTTAATTGAAGTTAAATTCAGAGATCAAATATAATAATACATGCTATTTATTTAAGATAAATTAAAACACAATTAAAAATTAGTTTAACTAATAAAATGAATTTTTTCTAAATGAATATAAAAATAAAAATTTATACATGTTGATTTGTCATAAAATAAATGAGACATTACTAGCACCTGTAGAGAAACATGACTATATTTAAATAAGCAAATTTAGTGAGACAATTATGGTTAATTAATTTTAGATAGTGCACTACTTCTAATTATTTTATTTTGTCGTCATTTTGTGAATTATAAAAAAAAAATTAAAAATTGGCCTCAAATATAACTTATAGAAATGTAAAATTATTATTTATACTTATTCTATGATAGACAATTGATTTTAATAATCAAACTGTAAAGTGATAATACATATAACATAAACACTAGGTGAGATAAAAAAAATTAGGTTAAACGCTAAAACTCTAAAATTTTTTCAAAGAGGTTTTTAAATTTTTACAATAATGCTACATATAGTTAATTTGAGGACTAAATAAATTAAATAAATAATAAATTTTATTTAATGCTAACACTCACCGCCAATTCAAAGGTTAAAATATATTGAATATTTAAATTATATCTCAAAATTTAAAATTTATACTATTATTTAAAATTTTATTTTGAGACCCTAAATTTTTATTCCAATTTAGGCCCTTAGGCAATGGCGTTAGTCGCATATAGGTTGGGCCGGCACTCATTGGAGTAACCAAAATGCATGATCGAAGAAGGATAATTAGGTAAAGGAATGGTTTCGTACCCATACCATACCCATGTTCCCTGTCACTTTGCAAATTTTTTAATTTTTTTTGACTCTTATGAAAATTGTCATTACAGTAGCCTAAGTGAAAATAGAGAGGAACGGTAAAACCAAACGTCTTAAATTTAAATTTTAGTATTGCCTTGGGGTTAAGATACGAATAATTTATTTCTCATGAATATTTTAATTCTAGAATAGATGGCTTGTCTTTGACCAGACTACGGAGAGAATTTATTAAAATATGCGTGAGTCGATCTGAACACTCTGACTATTGAAAAAAAAAAAATTATCATTTTATCCTTGTCAAGAAGAATAATGTTAAGTGGAAGTTGCTGATCCATTTTGTTGTTTTTCATTAGCTTGACTGCAGATTTCATCCAATATTGTGACGCATTATTACTTTACTCACAGAATGAGATTTTTTTTTATTTTATTTCAATTGTTAACGATGAATTTTAAATAGTTGATTATCCTGTGATGTAATGTCCACAATTGACCTAGGCTTTGTTTTGGCCCAATAGTCAGTAGAAGCCCATGCTGTGATTATTGTTTAGCGAACCCCAACTTCTTGTACCCGCCTTGATCAGCTTTTTCGTCCTCAACCAAGTTGAAGGTGGCCCTAAAATAAATAAAAGGTCATTTTTAATTCTAACTCAAACTTATATCTAAATTCAACTAAAAATGAGAAAATAATTTTTCAATAATGCTATTTCAACTTAAAAATATATCTTAATTTGCTGACATATTGATGTGGCTTTATAGGAATTATTAGATCAACACTAAGTTATAATGTTTGATATGACTTACAGTTAATCTAAAGGTCATTGTGAATTATGTCAGTAAATTAAATCTCAATAATATTGTTCTTGAGCTCAACTATGCTATATATATAGACTTAGAGAGCTTTGTAATAAGTTTAACCTACCTTTCAATCTGAACCAATGATGCCAATAGCTCAAGAACCATACTTTATCCACTTGAATGAAAGTATAGTATCACATAACCTAAAATCAATTCAAGTGATAACATGAGTGATTTGTAAACTCAGACACTTTGAATTTGAATTTTAACAATTATTTAGGATAAAGTCCAGGGGTGGAGCCACCTTATGCCCAAGGGGGGCACATGCCCACTCTCAAAATTTTTGTTTCTAAAATTACTTATATATATTTGAAGTATTTTTTCAATATATTAAATTGTGCACCACCCCATTTTTTGATCAAAACTAGAAAAGACATGATATATCCATGAGTTTACTTATAATTTTAACATTTGTTTTAATAATTATCATCGACATGATAGAGAATATATTTTATTGTATAATCGAATGAATGATAAATAGTTAAGTGATAATGTGATTGTGGATATAAATAATAATAATAAAGTTAATGCAAGACTTTCAACGTATAAAAATTTATCGAAATCAATTCTAAATAGTTTTGATTAGTCTTTATTTGGTAAAAGGATATAATTAGTATTTTTTTTTATTGTCATTTGTATCTACTATACTTAACAATATTAGTCTTTTTAATTTAATAAACTTTTATGAATTAAATAGGATATAATTAAAAATAAATGCATTATTCTATTTTTATCAATTACAAGAAAACAATTAAGCTCGTTAAAATATACAGTGCCCACCCTGAAACAATTTTCTAGCTCCGCCCTTGATCAAGCCATGAGGAAATTCGTTATGAATATCCTAGTTTCGATGTAGATGACTTATTTTTGATCAGACTGAAGAAAAAAATTAATTAAAGTACACGTAAATTGATTTAAACATCTCTAACCGTTAAATCCAAATTTCCATACACATGCAGTGTCACACACGGAGGTATTCCTATTGTTTCACCCGCCGTCACGTACAGAGATCCAAAATCATGGATGTGATCCACAGGCTATAAATATATAATGGAAAGGAAATAAAAACCAAGCTAAAATGATATGGGCCAAATCCTGATACTATTGTTAGTCCAATTATACCAAACAAAGGCCATTGCCCTGTCTAGAACCTGAACTGGGATCATATTCTGTTGCCACTTCAAGTGGCACCTATTTTGTCGAATTAAACTTAATCTTAGGCTTCCGGCGGAGTTATCGAGTTACATGTCAGTCATTAATCAATGTTTTGTGAAGGGCTAAAGCCTATTCTCGTGGGCCGCAAGATCTCTCAAATACATTCTTTCTTTAACTTCTTTTTTGACAATTCTCCCGTCGTCTATTCAAGTGAGATTCATTGTATATAAGTGGGTCTCTCACTTATCAGTAGCGAGTTCATCACTCATTAATGGTGAATTATGAATCAAAAAATAAATTAAAAGAAAAGTGTATTAGAGGGGATCTAAATCCTTTCGTGAGACGATACGAAACCTAAGTAAAATAATTTTTTTATTTGAATATCCTATTAGATATTGGTGTCAATCGTGTTATATCATATTATTTTTATGTTGTGTCACTTTTGGTCCGGTTATTTTCAATTCGTATCATTTTCGTTAAGTTAAGTGTTGTGTTCATTTTAATAAAAAATTATTTAATTTTACAACGTCTCATATGAAAATATACAAAAAACACTTTTTTTTCTACCTACATTACCCGTTAATAGTGTCTAATCTTATTTTAACCCATTTATCATTCGTGTCAATTAACCGTGTCATTTTTAAATTCTGTGTTGGAACAGATTTGTGTCGACGGATAAAATTGACACCCCTGCCATCAGAAGTACCAAACATAGCTTTTGATCCAGCTTAAAGTTGCATAACTCACATGAGACGGGTCAAGTATTCGATAGAAGACTCAGATGCTCCAAGAATCTCGGTCAAACTCTCACGTTCGGGCGGGTGGGGCAAGTTGAAAAGCCAACTTGGGATTAATTATGTTGTAAAACTTTTAACAAAGTATCCTAATCTGACCTGACAACTAAAAATTGTTGTTCAACTATTGAATATTTTGAATTGTGTTTGGATGAACCAGCTTAAATTATTCATTGCAAATTGATGCTGTAAACAACTAAGAAATTGTGAGATGGGTGACTTGTTGATTAAGCAAAGTGAATAAGTAGTCAATTAAGAAGAATAAAATGTAAAAATTTAAGTGGTTCGTGTTGCTGAAGAACAAGAATAGTCGACTGTTTAATGAAGACTCTTGTTCCTATTTTGTGCATTTCTCGAGGAAGAAGAAGATGCATCATAAGGTTTCCTTTAAGAAGAACAGGAGTAATCCGCTGTTTAATGCAGGCTCTTGTTCTTGTTTTGTGCATTTCTTGAGAAAGAAAAGGATATATCATAAGGTTTCCTTTAGAAAAAATAGGAGTAGTCCACTGTTTAATGAAGACTCTTGTTCCTATTTTGTGCATTTCTTGAGAAAGAAAAAGATACATTATAAGGTTTCCTTTAGGAAAAACAGGAGTAGTCCACTGTTTAATAAATACTCTTGTTTTTGTTTTGTGCATTTCTTGAGGAAGAAGAAGATACATGATAAGATTTCTTTTAGGACCGTACTTTAGTTTATCATTTTTTTTCATAGTAATTATTGTTTTATATAACATAATTTGTCGGTGAGAATTTGGGAAATATTTTATTGTTATGAAACTTTTTGCTAGGGGGCGGCCCAATGTAATTGTGGGTCTAAAGCGAAATTTATAAATGAGGTCAAATTAATATTTAATAAAATAATAATAATAAAAATATTAAATATTAAATTACATTCATTCGAAATATATATTTTTTGCTTTTCAATAAAAACTTTTTTTTTCGTATTTCATTCTTAATAAATATTACAGTTAAGTCATTTATAAATTTTTAATTATGGGTCTTATTAATTTTTTAATTAGATTATATTCTTATAATACTTTTTTGCTAGACTTATACATGCTATAAATATAAAACTTTAATATGAATTATTAAAATAAACAAAAATTTGAGGCCTTCTTCGATCTGGGTGAGGCCTATAGCTTTGCCCACGACATGGTGTAAGTTTCTAGAATTGCATACTCGTCCAAGGTAAGGTTTACTAATGAAATTTTCCTGTTGTCATTTCTAGTAGTCGCATCGCATGCTGAAGGCTATCTTTGACAGGTTTCATGACCCTAAAAATATATTTTTATCTTGGAGTGAGGCTGGTCAGCTCGTGCAAATGATGTGAATAGTCTACCTAATATGAGTCGTCCATTTTATTCCAGGTATCATTGCAAATGCGTTCCTAACTCATTCATTACATCGAAACTTCATTGACAATTGATATGATGAACCATATGAAAACAATGAAAATGCTAGCTGTGAAATTTGCCAACAAGACAATGAGAATGAACGGCAGTAGGTAAGGAGTAACGAGTAGGGAAACGCACCGAAAAAAGTTTCTATATTTCCGAAAACATGGGTCTTTGACTCTGGAGGAGTCAGACTGAGATCCACGTCAGTATTAAGCTGCACCATAACTTACTCTACCCCTTCAATTCTTTTTTTCTCCATTTGTTTTTATTAAAAATAAACATATTTATTTATGAACATTGTTGTTCACCACCACACAGTTTTCTATAGGAGATTTCATCGCACCTATGTCGGGACTGAAGTTAAGGTTCCATCGCATATTTTGAGCACTAAAAAATATATTTAATCTCACGAGCTATCGTAATTATGAATATTCGAATTCAAACATTGTGTGAAGAAATTCGAATTCTTACTTATTGGGCTAACCACTCATTAATTTTTTTTCTCAAATTTCATTATCGCAGATCATCATTTATTAATTATGAATAAAAGATCAATTTATATATAAGAGATTTCACTTAAATGTATAAAAAATGATTCATCAAAAAAATATATTCTAAAAAATATCACTCCTAAATATTCATGATCACCACTTTTGTTTGCATTTTTTTTTTAATTTAACGATCAAAAATTTTCGAATTAGTTTATGGGCATCTTAATTAATCTTTTTCTTGATCTAGTAAAAAAACATATCATTTATCCTGATGTTAGAATATTTATAAAAAATAATTTTTTAATAATTTAATTTCAAAAAATTATTACGATTCAAATTTAAGGTCACTTAGCCTATTAGTATTGCACTTGGTTCTTCTGCTTGAACTGGGACCTACATAACCTCGTCCCACCACTTTGTGTTTTTTAATGAAATGATCCCCGCTCCACAGGTCTGTGAGATAAAGACAATCCCACAAAGTTGACTTTTATCCTGAACCCATTATTGTTAACGTTCCCTGAAAGATCTCTTTTCAACCACTAGTGGAATAAAACTTGCAGCGAGACAAATTTAGTCTAGAAAATAGGTTTATTAAAAATCTTAAATAAATTTATAAGACAATTTTATATAATTTAAAATTATTCATAACGAATTTTGTCATGTATTTATTTTAATTATATTTTATTTGTCTATTAATTATATCGTGTACACACTTTTTATAAAATAAGTGATATAAAAGAAGACTCAGAACTCTTTAAATTGATATCGTTTACCGCATTGTATCCTAGTTTGATATTCTAGACTGTCAAAATCATGAAAAAATATTTAAAAATTGAATTGTATTAATAATGGGACACCGACGACCACTTCTCACAGAATCATCGATTTATTCCCGGAAAACTACGTAAGTCCACGCAAACCACAAACAGAAGCAACCAATCCCGAACCATAAAATATGGGACTAGAAAATTAGATATAACGACGAACTCCAGAGCTTTGAAGGCAAATTTACCGATGGATTTGCTCAGCAAAAGCTTCAGGCTCGAGAGAGGATCGTCGATGAAAAGGCTGGGAAAATCAAACAGCTCTCTTCTGGCTTCGGAATTGGCGTCTTCTTCTGAGATAGCTAGAATTACTGCATATGAGAGGCTTTCAAAGTCTATGAGGTTGACCGGCGAGTCTAGCGGCGGTAGGCGGAGGAGGAACAGAGCATGGGCGTTGTTGAGTAAGTTCTTCTGTTTGAAGAAAATAGGCGACGATCAGATCACAGTGCAGCGTGCGGCGAAGATCAGGGCCAAGCCGCCGACGCAAGTGGTGGCGGAGGAGATGAAGAAGAAAAGGCAGTCTTCTTGGCTTCCTGATCCTCACCGGCGATGGCCTGTTCAAGGGTGGTGATACGAAAACTGGAAGGTGGGTTTCAATTGGGTCATGATGATATGAGAAAGCTTAAATTCTTGGGTTTCTGGTCATAAGATTGTCAATCGAAAATGTACATCTTTTTCTCGCCTCTATTAATTGATATGTTCAAATTGAAGAGATCTCATTGTAGCAAGTTGGATCAATAATTATACTGTAATTTGTTGGCCACTTAACTAGGTCATTTACTACTCTGGGGCAACGGCAAGGGCTGTTCTTTGCTAGTGTTTGGGGTTGCTAAGCCGTTTGAGTGAAATGGGAACTAAACCCAACTTTTCTACGGCTAATCAGAATGTTTGAATACACTTGATTGCGTCTGATCAACAAATTGGGTTGATCTTTTAAAATTGGATTGATCTTTAAGATATGTCAGTCAAACAACTGGAGCTAGAATCAGATTCGAATTAATTTTAGCTCGATTAAATTGAAAAATGAATTAAATTTAACCAAGTTTTTAGTGTAGAACAAGGTATATTGGTTGCCTCAAATAGCCTTACGGCGAGCAGGGGGAGCCAGGTTTCTAGTTGTGAGGGCCAATATATGAATAACAAGTATACAATGTTGCATAGGTGAAGAAAAAGAGAATAGGGTAATTTATAAATTTTGGCAAAATAAAGGGGAAAATGTGTCAAATTGGGCAGAGTTTTGTTTTACTTTTTGGATGAATAAAACCCGAGCTCATTTTGTACCCTCAAATATTAATTTTTTTACATTGCAACGTAGCCTTATATTCCGTCAACTTCAAACCCATCGAATGGAAAGGCCTGCAAAAAAATCAAAATACACATACTAACAAGGATAATTAGCATCAATGTAGAAATTCTAATGGCATTGTTATACTGTAATAATATAAAAAAAAACAGTCAGTGATAAGTACAAATTAGAGGGCTTATGATTAATCTATAACCAAGCACATCGGGTTGATTTTTTGTTGTTCATACAGTGGATGAGGAATTATAAAGTAGAGGCTTCACACTAAAACACTTCCTAATATCGTTGTTGGGTCTGGGTTTCCATTTGAGCATTCATCAGTGTCTATCTTCTGCCACTCTACAAGATGAAAGGTCCAACCAATTAGTCTCATGGGTTTGACTACTTTTTGGGATTCATGATTACCGAAAGCATGCAATCTGCTTAGCTAATGATACATACCTGGAGGTTGAAGCTTTCGGTCAGATGGCCTCTTTCGGTTTTCAAGGAAGGATACCGTTAGCAAGAACCTCTGTTTTCCAGACTAGTTCTATCAAACTGTTTAAGGGGAAGAAAACCCCAAAAGCAACAAATTTGAATGACCAATAACGATTGCACAATAGGGGCACACCAGTATAGAGTAAAAGATGAAAATAGATCCGAGTGGATTCGAACCACCAGCCTCTCAAACCAGGAACAGACTTGAGCGCTCTTCCATTTAGAGCTAACGGATCTCACGGAAAGTCATGGGACAATCAGTAGACCTAATTCATTACAATCAATCTAACAGTCAATAAATTAGGTTTGAATAACATGACTCTGTCTACAATTCTTCTTCGTATGGGACCATACAGGCTGTGAGACCTCAGGAAACAAAAAGACGAAGGTGATTCAGACCTGATGTAGTGTCGCAAATATCTTCGTGTACATGCTGTTAGGATCCACTCTCGGCTAACATCAACTTTATGTATAGTCTAGAAAATGCAAGTAGGATTTTTTCATGCCCAAAATAGCAAAATATTGCTGAATACCATTAAAAAAATAAAATAAAGGGTGTTTCTGGATTGGATTCACCAGCCTGAGTACTCGCTAATTTTTTTGTTTTAGTAAACCAAATAGCAGAATAGGTTGAAGAAGATTAGCTGCCTCGTTTTCCACAAGAGATGGGGGAACAGGTTTCCTCCGAGCCTCCCCAAGGGTGCAAGTCTCGATCTGGCACACTAACATTTAGCAAATTGTCAACCCATGAACATGAAACAATCAGAGAGGTTCATTTAGTAGCGCAATGTCAAGGTGACAATTGGCTGAAGACAGCTTAAGCACCAATTACACCAAAACCTCCACCGAATCCATCACCATATTTTTAAGGTAAATGAATCTCCAAAAGATATCAGTGACCACTAAAAAAGGCTCAAATTTAAGAATATAGATGAATATTAAAAAAAATGGCCAACCAACAGCATGAAGCAATCAAGTGCACAAGACTCCCACCACGTACTAAGCTGGCAAATGCCCATTTCCCAACTGATTACCATAATATTGCTGTCCAATTTTTTAAAAATCAGAGTTCACACAGCAGAAAAATCTGAGCACCTCTCTGAACTGTTCACAATCAAATCTTTTACACGTACAGCAGCTGGTTGAAATTCCAAATTCAAACACATAAATTAACTGAAAGTTACCCCCCCCCCCCCCCACCCACATATTAAAAAAAACCCAAAAAATGTGCAGAAACTCCCTAAAAAACCAAGAAAATTACTAGGTAGAAATATAATAGCCTTAACAATTGAAACTTCTACATGATTCTTCAAACACTCGCTAATACATAAACGTCGTGATCTATTACTTTAAAAAAAAAAAAAGACTATTTTACACAGATGAACCAGAAAATATCAAATGCCAAGATCCCAAACAGAAAATCCAATCGAAGTAGGCAAATTCTTAAAACAGTGTAGGTATTTCTGTTACAATAGAAAGAGTTAGCTAATAAATAATGTCGATTTCAGATGTAAATGTACCAAGTTCCAGAAGAGAAACTGACAAAACCAACCATCAACAGTAATATTTAGGTCGCAAAAGAAATAACATGGAAAAGGAACCAAGATTGGCATTAAAAATTGATCATTGAACGAGAAAACTACTAGGAAATATGAAGAAAGAAGTGACTAAAAGTTGGCAGTTACATCATTACCATCTACTTGCACAAACAATTTATCTTGTTCCAGTCGAGTCTAAAGCTGCACAATTGGGCAACACAACAATGCATGTACCTCATCTAAACTACTGCCAAAAAAAAAAAAAACAACGCAATTACAAAAAAAATAATGGTAAGTAAATCAATTCCTTAGTATTTTAATACGACTACCTCAACAAATTTCACTGTGAAAAATGTATACCGAGTGATATTGGCAGCAGGATCAATAGAGCAAAGACATTGTCACCTCAAATAATCAAAGCCTTGGACCATGAACAAAAGCAGCAAGCCATGGAATATGAACTCCCATGTTTAGAATAAACCATGAAAAACCAGCTCCAAAGGTTAGAGAACTCTGATGCTCCCAGAGCCATAAGCAGCACCTCATATAATCAAAGCCCTTGGACCATCAACAAAAGCAGCAAGCCATGGAATGTGAACACGCATGTTTAGAATAAAACCATGAAAACCAGCTCCAAAGGTTTGACAGGAACTCTGATGCTCCCCGAGTCATAAACAGCACCTCCGACAATTGGACACGAACCCAATTGCTCGCCGAGCTATAAAGAACAAGCTTCTGCAGAGACCATTGACCTCCAACATATGAAAGAACAACAGCTATCTTTGCTGCCATCGTTGCTAGAAGAAACCATCTCAGAAAGCCAAAAGTGAAAGCCAGGTACAAGACCATTCAAATGAACAATCACCCTTATCCCAAATACCAACCATCAAACAATACAAAACTATGAATCCCACAACTATTCTCCAAAACAATCCTCAAGTCATATGGTAAAACTATCACAAAGCTCTTTCAGTTGGGCCTTTACATCAACAGTACAAAATGCAGAAACACATAGAAATTGGTAGTGTAATTTTGAAACCGCACATGAATGGATCAAAGAAAGGGATGATTGTAAAAGGTAAGTAATTCCCCAAAAAAAGTGCTAATATCATAGGGCTGCTGAATGCACTCCATTTCTTTTACCATGTAAGCGTACCATTAATTGGAGCAAAACACACAGTATAGCTTCATGAAATTTTGAGACCACCAAAACTGAATTTTTTTTTTTGTAATATTGAATGAATGACCAAATGGAATTAGCATACAGCAAAGCTGCCGTGAATTTTGCACAACCAAACACATCAGAGAGGGAAGCATAACCAATAAGATAAGCATGATAATGTCATTAAGGAATCCAGTTATGACCCATTGTCTCCATGTAAGTGGTTGGTGCTTTTGTTAGCCGATTGGGGTAAGTTGGGGCAATAGGAAAGGCGATGGATGGGCAAGGTTCAATTTGTAATTCACTTGTCAATTCTGCAAGTTTCACTTCATGGCCTTACAATGATGAATTCAGTTTACCTTCCTTAGGGTACATAATTTGCTGACCTAATTCACCGTAACCTTTAGATTGACGATAGGCTCCATCAAACATTGGAACTTGATATTGATCAAATGATTCATATAAAACCACATCATTATGTCAGCAAATTAAGTCAAATTTTAAGTCCAAATAACATTATTCTAATAAAAAACACCATCCTGGTTGATACAAACTAAAATACTCAAAGAAAACAGTTACTGGTGGTGTATTTCTCAGGAGTCAGGTGTCTATCTGACCAAACAAATTACTAATTAAATAATAGTTTCAATGGACATGTAATTCTTTCATATTCCTACTGAATAGTAACTTAGTACACAAGGCTACCATAACTTGAAAAGGCTGGCCCTAACAAAATGGATTTTGATGTATCAGATACTCATGAAGAGAGAAATTCTAAAATTATGAAGCCACCGATAGCTTACAGTAAATGGAGGGCTAATACCAACTACTCAAATGTAGGTAAGAAACTTTTTTTGATGGGTAGGTATGAACTCAAGGGCATCTTTAAGCCTTATTCAAATCTTGACTAAAAATACGTTAGAAACAAGTTTGTCTTTCACTCAAACTCATGCCAAATGAAAAGTATTGTTACTCAAATAAAAAAAGACTCAATTTTTTTTTTTCAGATTTTCAATGGTTAGATTTCACTCTCAGTTTAAAATTTCAATAGTCATATTTTACCCTGCTTGAAATTTGAGTTTGCCCTGTTTAAATTTGAGTGCCTAATATGTAAAGAGATTCGTAAATCAGGATGCTGTAACTTGCATTATATATAAGGCTGGAAGTGACACGACAACTTAGATGTTGTGATGGACTAAACGAATGCATATTTAGGAATTGAATTGAAGAGATATTCGGTGTGTACCTCCGGAGGTTCGGGAGCTTTGAATCATTTGGCCGATGATGATGCCCGCAATTGCTTCGATTGTGAGATATATCATACATGTTCAAGCACATTAAAAGCACAAGCAACACACGAAGCACCACATCAGGGGGGGAGAACCCGGGAAAAACCCCGTGCGATCTCGCCCCCAAAACCAAAAAATCTCATATTTTTATTATATTTTAGGTGACCTGCCATGCAAGCGCACCTGTCATGGCAAAGGTCTGATGACAGAAGATCATTTTTTCGGACTCAGACCCCCTCTTTGTCCTGATATGTCTTTTTACATCTTCACACAACTTACCCTCCAGATTTGCCAGACCACATCCTAAGATTACGCGTCAAACTGATCATTGACATGAATTTTCTTCATCAGTGCACTGAATTGAGAAAGTCCAGAAGACACTTAGCCACAGGAAGACCTTGTCTGAGATGGAGGCAACACACGAAAAGTCCCCAAAAGCCTTCGAGCTTCGCAAGAAAGTAGCGTCGATGAACACAGAACAGAAGAACATGAGCAGCTGATGCACAAACACAATAAATCATACGGATTACATCCAAAGCACTAAAAATCATATCAATAAAACAACCCTAGCAAAACGGCCATCCAATCGAACCAACCGCAAAGAAATTTATCCAAAAATAACTCGGATTAGTATACCGGTAAGGTGAATCACACATGTACTTATCCCAAAGTTGCAAATCTGAATGAGTCATCAGAATCGAGCTATGATAATAATCACCAAAGGATGGATCAAGAATATCTCAAACTAGCATAAGGTTTACTGGGATCTCATTCGGAGAAGAGAAATCGACGAAGGAGGCCAACAAAACCACCATAAGAAGGTAAATCGTCTAACGATTTCAGGTCAAACCCGAGCCATGGTGGAGGGGGTAGCAACATATTTGGGGAACACAACGGCGCAGAGAGAAAGAGAGTGCGGAACACCGGGAAACCACAACTTTATATAGGAGGGACAAGAACAATGGACGGATAATATTAAGAGATGCATAGAGATCGACGGTAATCATATATCCTATTTGATCGATTCTGTTCCTTGTTTCATGTGAGGCGGTGGTCACTGGTCCTTGTTTGACGGACCGCAGGCGCCTGGAAATCGATGGATGCACCAATGGAAGATTGCCACGTGTTATTGTTACGTTTTTTTTTTCTTTACTAATCAAAATACCCAACCTATAAGGAGTCCCATACGAAAAAATATTGGAAAAAACACCCGGCAGTCATACTTCTTAGGAAAAATTTTAACGACACCTACCGCATATAGGTCTAATTTCAATAATATTCTTTTTCGATTCTGTAATTTTACTGTATTCATTTATAGTTCATATATATATTTCAATTATACCCTTATGGTGACAAATTATTATTGACAACTAAAAAAAGTTGATATCATCCTATATTATTTCAAAAATACCTATTTTACCTCTTTCTTCTTCGCGTGCCTTTTTTTGTTTAACAAAAAAAAAAAATTGTTTATGAACAAACCAACATTACAAGAACCAAAAGGAGAAAGATAAACCAATCTCCGTAACAAGCAACAAAAATTAAACAAAACTAGGAAAAAACTATTCTATCCGACAATCCCTTTGCTTTTTCCTTGTTACAGCACTCCGATTGTTGCAACTGAAGCACTAGTAGCAGGAAAAGAGAAGAAACTCTCAACAGCAACCCAGAGAAAACAGCATCTCCAGCACAAAGGCTTCACCGAAAAACAGCCACTTTGTTCAGCACAAAGATTTCAAACAGCAAAAAACCAAATCAGCCCATATCATCAAACACAACAACCTCTTCCTTCGTAGCACTGGCAAACCCCTTTCATCCTGAAGAAGAGCCATTCTAACTTCACAAAGCAGCCGCAAAACCTACAGAAAAATTTTCAGATCTACCACATTTTACTGCATAATTAACCAACCTATCAGCTACAACATTAGCCTCTCGAAAAACATGAACCAGCTGAAAATCAATTTATAGCAACATTTCTGAAATCTGACCCAGCAACTTTTGATAACGCCAAGCACACTCACTCTTCCTCAAGATAGAATTCACCAAGGACAAAGAATCACATTCAATAACAAATCAGCAATTACATAAACCATACTGTTTGATCAAGCAATGGGCATCAGCTAAAGCTTTAAACTCAGAATACATATTAGTACACACTCCATAAAAGAAAGCCGTTGCCAGAACCACCCTTCTCCATTCATTTCTCAACACAATTCCGCCCCCACCAACACCAATCCACCACCACAACCCTTGCAATAACACCCATCACTAAACCCCTAAATCAATTTGATAGGTTTTTTTGCTCCTATCTCAACATAGCTAGAAAGGGTTTGCCGAGAGAGTTCAGTTTCTACTCAGCCCCACACCCATACCCAATCTGTTCCAAACCCACTTGACATCAACCACTCCCACGATGTGCACGCACACGCACCGTCAACAATCAGCTTTCACATACCCAACACCACCAATCCACCACCACAACCCTTGCATCAACAACCAGCACAAAACCCCCAAATCAATTTGATATTTTTTTGCTCCTATCTCGACACAGATGGAAGGGATTTGAGGGGACAGAGAGAGATGGGGGGGGGGGGGGGGAGAAAGAGAGAGTAAGGGGTGATGTGAAGAGGGGAAAATAAAAAGAAAAAGAGCATCGTCTTTCTTTGTTTTCCCACCAGGCAACAAAACATCTCCTGCAACCAAACACAACCCATTTCGGTCTTCTCTTGTCAAAATCAACCATGTTAAAAACCAGAATCTAATACATATACCATGAGACTCTGACCAGAGTGACACAAAAAGAAAAAGAAGAGAGGGGTAAAGAAAGAGAGAGTAGGGGTGATGTGAGGAGGGGAGAATAAAAAGAAAAAGAGCATTGTCTTTCTTTGTTTTCCCACCAGGCAACAAAACATCTCCTGCAACCAAATACAACCCATTTCGGTCTTCTCTCTTCAAAATTAACTATGTTAAAAACCAGAATCTAATACATATACCATGAGACTCTGACCAGAGTGACACAAAAGTGTTGAAGATCGCTTGGTGAAAATTACACAAAGATCACCATTTTCACCTTCGAAGATGCAGATCAGAACTGCAGCTCTGTTGGATCTCAATCTTTCAGATTGGTTCGCAATTGGGTTTGTCGCAAATTCGGTTTTCGAATCGAATTCTTTGGGAAACAACTTATCTGATGTGTCTCGAGTTGTTGGGTCTTCATTGGGATTCTTGTTTTTGGTGTCGTTTAGAGGGTGAAGAGGCTTGTAGAGACTAAGCTGTTGCGCTAAGTCTTTCAACCCCTGGGATTCTCCATTGCAGTTACTAAAACCCATCAGCTATTTGAGAGAGAGAGAGAGAGATTTTTGGGGAATATGATCATGGACTGAATATATATATATATATATATATATATATATAGATAGATATAAAGTTTAAGGGTAAAGTGATAAATTTCCGTCGCGTCGCGTCCGTTAAAAATGAGAGAGTGTAGTAAAATTTCAGAATAGATAAAAGATGTCATTGAAAATAGAACTATTTATATGAGGTATGGATAAAATTTTTCTTACTTTTTATCCTAAAAAATAATTCAATTCTATCAAATTTATAATTGAACAATCAAGTTTTACTTTTCCTAAATAATTCTAAAGAAGTATTAATTTTTACTATATTTTATTTTTATCCTTTTAATTGAAAATCCACCAAAAAAAAAAAAGACCATTAGGAGTTTTGTTCCAACCCTACTGACAATTGCAAAGAACATAAAAAAGGCTCCCGTTGCTCTTCGATTTTTAATTTATCTACCTATATTTATATCTATATCTATCTATACTATTAATAAAAATAATTTTAAAAAAAAATTGATTTAATATTTTACCTTTATAAAAAACTATAAAGACAAACATGTCTTTTTGTATTTAGATATACAAATTATCATTTTATCATTCTATACTTAAATAACAAAATAATCTCTATCATATCATATAAATCTTTCTATTTTTGCAAAAAAATTTAATGGTCATGTTACTCTTAACAACATATATATATACTACTTATAAATGTTAATATTTATGAAAAAATTTTGATTTCTTATTTTATTATTAATTATTATAATAAATTCAATACCTTTGTGCTTTCATTTAATTTTTATTTTTTTACTCTTATTTAACTTTCAACTTGAGGATTTTTAAATTTTTTTGAACTCATTTATTAGTAATGTAATTACATACAATTTTTTATATCTATATGAAGTAAACTCTTATATATGTTAAATTATTATACACATGTAGTGATCAGATTTAATTCAATGACCAAATATATGCTATATTTTATTTTTGATATATAATAATATTATAAGCGATCTAATAAATATATTTAAAAAAATAAAATTTAATAATTATATAATATAATTAGATGTGAAAATGCCTAAAGTGATCAAAGAGATATCTAAATAAATGATAGATTAGATACACAAAACACTTATAGAATAAATTAATAATTAAATTTAGCAATAATTAAAATATAAATTATTCAATAATTAATTTATTATTAATTTAATTATATATATAACTCATATTTTTTTATAAATAAATATTATTTAAGTTTATTTAAGTCCAACACACATTGTGCATTGCTAGTTCAAATAAGTCCATCTATTCTTTGTGGTTGAGAAATATGTATCATTTTCTTAATATCGAAATAACTAAATCTGTGAATTAACCTACATCAAATTAACCAAATTTGTGTGGGTTGCAAAGTGCCTTCACGCATAGGATGTTTGTCTTAGTTTTCTCTTTGAATGTCTTGATGATAGTTTTTTCTTTCCGTGTGTGTTGTATTTGTCTTGAATTTAATAAAGTGAACTAATTACACGTGGTGATTAGTTTTTTTTAATGGAATGAATGATTGTCTTGATAGTTGGGTGGTTCGGAGTAGTAATTTTGGAAAGAATTTTATTCTTTTGTATGGTTATCAGCTATGAATTTTAAGTTTGATTATATTGTATATTTAAGAGATGCTGAGTTGTATAGAGTGGTTCAGATTTTCTTGGGCTCTTATATTTAGAAGCATGCTCTTTTAAAATAATTCCCAAAAAATATTTAGGGACTATATTGATTTTAATTTATTTAATTAAAATAAATTAAAATAATTTTTTTTTTCAAATTAACATATTGGTTTATGTTACACCGTACATTCAGGTATGAATTACTCTTGATATAAAATATAAAAATTATAATATGGCCCTGAAAGTTAAAATTTATATTTTAACTCCCAAAATTTGTAAACTTGGTTGGTACGATATCATTTTTCTTTTCTTCTGTACCGTAGTCTTCTTCTTAGTTTGCGTAACGAAGACATGGTTTTGTTTTAGCTTGAATTACGCAGACAACCAGCAAGAAACTGCGTGGTAGGATGAATGAACACGACATGATTGGCTGTCATTTGGGATTTTCTTGACTAGCAACACATCTACTCGTTTGGGTTGTTATGCGTACTCTAATCTCTTTTTACGCAGACATATCCACCGCCAATATAAACTTTTAGAAAAAATAATATTCAGACCCTTAAGCTTTGTTATTTAATTATTTAGATTTTTTAATATTCGAAATATTACATATAAATTCCTAAAATTTGTGCAAGCATAATATTTACACCTTTACCATCAATGCCTATCCGTTAGTAAATTATACCTAGACCCACTGAAATTTGTAGGCTTATAACATTTAGACCATTCAAGTTTAAAATATTACCCTTAGACAAAAAATATTTCAATTAAAAATAGCATATCAAATATTTTAAATTTTACAACCAAAATTTGTTTTCTATTATGTCATTTATTAAAATAAAATTAAAAATAAAAATTCAATTTTTTCTTACAAAAATTATAATTAATATTGTTGATGTCAAAATTTGAATGACCTACACATCAATTTATTGAGTTTCGATCACTTGAAAAAATAAGGCGGAGACCAAAAGGGAGCTTCGGAGGTTGACTTTCTGATGCCTAAGTCAATAAGTGACTCAAAGATATGAATTACGTATAATAATCAATATAAATATATTAAAGAATTCAATGCAACACTCATTTGCATATAATTTTACTATCTATTATAATAAAATTAAAAAATTAAATAAGAGGTCAAACTGTAATTGACACAATATCTTCTATTTTTAATTAGGATAATTTTATTATTTAATAGATTTTGTAAGTTCCATAACTAATAAAGTGTTTAAGTCTAATATTTTAAACTTGAAGTGTCTAAATATTATATGTCTATATATTTTAAGAGGTTTAAGTATAATTTACTAATGAACATTGACGATAGAAGTTTAAGTGTTACACGTATATAAACCTTAAGAGTCTATGTATAATAATATTTTAAATATCATACAGTCTAACTAATTAAGTAACAAATACGGGGAGGAGAAGTACATATAATTTCCCAATCTTTCGAACTTGGGTAGGATAACATTCAGTTTAGCTTTGATTGATCGGATTCTACTGCCAATATAGGTATTGTAGATTAGCTCAAGCTCCAAACTATACGAGCGAATAGGCTTATTAATCATTTTAGGTGAAGTACATTCGTGTAGAGTACAGGAGAGTTAATGAGTTCACGTCAAAAAAATAATTTATTTATACTTGATTCTTTTATAAATTCATATATAAAGAATCCTATAACTTTAGAATCGAATTGTGTATAAATCATGCATATTTAAAATATAAACAAATAGTGTCTTATATTTTTTTTATTGATTTCATTTATACCTAATTCGTTTATTTATAGTGTATATCGGGATCCATTCGTTTATAAATCAGGTAACTTAAGAAAGACATAAAATTCATATTTGTTTCGTGTTGACGAATCTCATGATTGAATGATTTTTAGCAACCTTAAACACCAGCAAGGTTCCTTCCCGTTACCCAGAGTAGTTAGGTAAACATAAATTGAAATCAAGTGGTTAACAAATTTTAGAATAACTATTGATCCATCGTGTACAATGAGATCTCTCCAAATAATAGAAACAACGGTAAAATATTCAAAAAGGTAGTTCAAATGATAGATGTAAATTCAAACGTCTTCGGTTTGAATTTTGATAATTTATTAAAATTAAATTTTTTATGAATATTTTAATTTCGATATAGATAATCTATTTTTAACGAGACTGGAGACAAATAATTGAAATAAAATTAAAGTAAGTTGACACATATACCCTAATTGTTGAAAAAAAAAAAAAAAAAAAGAATAAAATGAACTTTTTCATTGACAATACTGTGACCAGAAACCCAAGAATTTAAAACACATGAGTTAAAATGGGAGTGGGAGTGGGAGTGGTATTCCAGAACAAATGAAAAGTTTTCTCATATCATCATGATCCAATTTAAACACACCTCCAGTTTTCGCATCACCGTCCTTGAACAGGCCATCGCCGGTGAGGACCAGGAAGCCATGATGACTGCCTTTTCTTCTTCATGTCCGACTCCTCCGGCACCACTTGCGTCGTCGGCTTGGCCCTGGTCTCCACCGCACCCTGCCCTTTTTTCTCATCGCCGCCTATTTTCTTCCAACAGAAGATCTTACTCAACAACACCAATGCTCTGTTCTTCCTCCGCCTACTGCCGCTAGACTCGCCGGTAAACCTCATAGACTGAGAAAGCCGCTCATATGCAGTAATTCTAGCAATCTCAGAAGAAAACGCCAATTCCGAAGCCAGATGAGAGCTGTTTGATCTTCCAAGCCTTTTCAGCGATGATCCTCTCTCGAGCCTGAAGCTTTTGCTGAGCAAATCCATCGGAAAATTTACCTTCAAAGCTTATTAAAATTTGAAGAAATGAAGAAGTAAAGAAGAACAAAGAAGAAGAACCAGAGGGGAGAGAGAGACAGAGACAGAGAAAATGAAAATGTATTCGATTGAACTAACTACTCCAGTTACTGGAGGATTACATTTGCACCGCCTCACACTTATTAACAAACTAACACACACCTAACAAGAGTCTTAACTAATTAAATACATTTTGTAACTAATTGTTTAACAATCTAGGCAGCTAAGCACAGCTAAGCAATCTGCGAATTGCCTCGCTCTGAACATGGCCCTCAAGATGGAGTGTGGATCTAGTGCCAAGAGGTTTTGGTGAAAACATCACCTAATTGATTGGAAGAGGTGACATCTAGTGTCTTGAGAATGCCTGTTTGTATTTTGTCCTAGACAAAATGACAATTGAGTTTAATATGCGAAACATTGGTTTTGCTACAATATGTAGGACAACCTGATTGTCACAGCTGAAAATGAGAGATCTGAAGATCAGCAAGAGGGCAAGCAAAGAAGTAAATTCGCAGCCTGACCCTATACTCTGCCTCAGCAGATGATCGAGCAGATGTGATTTGTTTCTTGGACTTGCAAGAAATGAGAGAATTGTCTAGGAATACACAGAAACCTATAACAGAACGTTGTGTATCAGGGCATCCAACCCAATCAGTACAACAAATGGATTTAAGATGAATTGGAGATGTAACCGAAAAGAAAAGGCCTTGTGCTGAAGTTGTTCTGGATTCAAAAAAACCAGTCTTATAAAAATTAGATCTTTCTTAAGTTCCAGAAAATACTTCAAAGTACCAAGATATTTGATGGGAAATTGATTGCGCAGAACAAACTTGAGATCATTTGTAGCAGTAGGATCATTACTAGCTATAACTATGTCATCAACATAGACTAATATAGCAATAAAGGAAGATGTTTGCTTGGTGAATAAGGAGTAATCAGACTTGGATTGAGTGAAACCATAACCTATAACAACAGTAGATAACTTTGTTCAATCGACAGATCAGGTAATTTCCTTGCTTAGGAAATCCATGATGAAGACTCATATACACCACCTCAGTAAGGTACAAAAAAGCATTATGCATATCCATTTAGAACGAATGGTGGCCGGATAAAAAGTCTCAATGTAATCCAAGTCTTCTTATTGAGTATACTGGAAAGGCCTGCAAAAAGAACAAAATACATAGAAAAGACGTGTATTGGGGTAACATAAATTGTAATAGGATTGTATTTCTCTTTCCGATCCATGTTTAGTGAAAGCTTCTGCAATCTCCTTAGCTAAGTGCATTGCACTTCTGAACGCAATATGTGGTGGGGGTGGTGATCTCTTCTACGCCATCTATTTCCTTGAGTAAGAGGACAGAAACTGTTTTAGTTGAAACTTACCATTGTTGGCAGGACCCAGCCAGGTGTATCCGGGAAATGCAGGCATTTAGGTATTGGAGCAAACATTACATATTGCAAGACATTAAGGAATGTGCATACCTGTGCCAGTAAGGTTCCATTCCCGTTTGCATCAGTGAAGTTACCATTGACATTAGTTGACAGAGGAATCTGGAGACTGATGAAGAGGAGCATTTTCACTCGCAAATTGTGGAGTCATTTGATCTTGGTTGCCAAGTTCTAACCCCTAGTGGATTTTTTATTTTTATTTCATGACCACCTCACTAATGTAATCGCGATTTACTGGAGCTGACTACTAGGAATTCCATGGTGAAAACACAGAATTATATATTTTTTTTATGAGAATACCAACAGTTGCATTAATGCTTAAATAAAATTAAGAACACCTCTTTTTCTAGACTAGTTCTACTAAAACTGTATTGAGGCTGGAAAAAACCCTGAAAGCAACAACTCCTATTGGTCAATAGACATAGAGACCAGTACAGTAGGGCAAAGATGGACTAGATCCGAGTGGATTCGAACCACCAACCTCTCAAATCAGGAACAGACTTGAGCGCTATTCCATTTAGAGCTCACGGATCTCTTAAAAATATCATTTGGTAATCATCAGAATGTTACTTTTTAGGCTTGCTGATACACCCACACGACTTACAGCTCTTCGACCATACTTTATTTTTTTTTTTTTGAATTACATATATCTCAATTAATTTTCTCCCGATTCAGTCGAAAACATGTCATCTATACAAAAACTAGAATATTCATAAGAGACAAATCCATACTAAAATTTAAACTCAAAACGTTTGAATTTATAACTTATCTCTGTTTTTATTTAAGTTATCCTTTAAAATTCCTTTGGACCATACACAACTTATAAAACAAAAAAGACAAATTATAGTTTCTACCTTAAAAAATTTAAGAACTTTTATTTTGCATCTTCAAAAATTAAATTTCTCACATTATATCCTCAATATTTTAAAAGTGTTATAATATGATCATTTTTATTAGTTTCCATTACTCACCTATCAATGTCAAAAGGATGAGTTTAACAAAATAGGTAATAAAAAGTCCATATATTACAACACTTTAAAATATATTGAGAGTAAAATGTAAAAAATCTTCTCTTTGATAAGTGCAAAATAAAAAGAGACTCCCTCTAACAAAAAAAGACAAAGGTAGTTCAGACCTGATGTACTCTCGCAATTGTCTTCGTGCGTAAATTTTTAGGATCCCACTCTCAGCTAACACCAACTTGATGGATGGCCTGTACGTTAGAAGTTTGAACCCCTCAGTCTCTCTGTTTAACAGAAAATGCCCGCACCTAACAAGATGGCAAAATATTGCTTAATGCCATTTAAAACAGTCGTACCTGGGATTTGGATTCACCAATCAACCCTGAATATCATTTTGAATTAAACCAATAGCAGAACACCGCAAAATGATACTTATATTTAAAACTAAGAAGTATAGAGTTGTTTCAATCTTTTTTCATCCCGAGATGACAAATTATGTGGCGATGTCAAGGGTGATAATTGGCTAAAGGACACAGCTTGCACACCAATTACACCAGAAACCTCGACTAGATCCATAACCATGCCCTCAAGATAATTGACTCGAGAGAGAGAGAGAGAGATTAGTGACCTATAAAAAATGCTCAAAGTTACAGACAAGATAAATCATCCACATTTAGACAGCATAGATAAATCAATTAAAAAGTGGGCAAGTGCGAGACTCTCCCAACTACCAATACAAAAGTCTCGGATGATTGAAAACAGCCAAGTACACGACACTACCACAACTTAAAAATTCTCAGATGGTGGAAAGTAACAAAGTAGACAAGACTCCCACAACTACAAAATCTGAATGATCAAATATACTCAACCTAACTCTGCACTCTTTGCCACAACTTAAACCCCCCGGACGTTTCAGCACAACAAAACACCTCATTACGTGATCCACAAGATTATTGTCCAGTATTTAAAATATAGAATTCACACAACAGAAAAATCCTTCTGTTTTTTTATTCGCCCAATAGAAAAATCTGAGCACATTTCCAAACTTTCACAATCACATCTTCTACAAAGTACAGCAGCCGGTAGAAGTTCAATATCCAAACATCTAAACTGAAAGTTGAAAACACAAAACCATAAAATGTGCAGAACCTGCAGAACCAAAAACCAAGAAAATTGCAAGGAGATTAAAAGAAGGCAGCCAAAAGATTTAGAACTTCTACATGATTTTTCAAACACACTAAAACATAATGTTGTGATCTTTTTTTCCCTCAAATACTAGTTACTCAGATGGACCAGAAATTACCAAATGTCAACACCACAAACAGAAAATCCAACAAAAGTGGCCAATCCGTAAAACAGCCGTAATTCCTTTTGTAACATAGAAAATATTAAAAAGTAAACCAATCAGTGAAAATTTCAGATGTAAATGTATAAGGTCCAGGAAAAAAAAAACCAATACTATCATCAATGATGTTTCGCAAAGGAATCAACACAAAAAAAAACTGGATGGGCATCAAAAAATTAACCATTCAAAAAAGAAAACTACTAGGAAATACAAAGAAGTGAGTAAAAAATTGGCAGTAACAACATTAGCATCTACGTAAAAGAATAACTTGCATTTGCCAGTCAAGTCTAATGCTGCAAACTAACAAAATTAATGGTAAGTAATAACAAATTTCTCAGTACTAGTCTAAGACTACCTCAACAAATTTCTCTGGAAAAATGGATACCGAGTGATATTGGCAGAGAGCAGGATCATTAGAACAAAGACATTGCCACCTCAAAAAACCAAGCCCTCGGACCACGAATAAAAGCTGCAAGCAATGTGAACTCCCATGTTAGAATCACCCCACAAAAAAACCAGCTCTAATGATTGGACAGGAACTATGATGCTCCACCAGCAATAAGCAGCACCTAACACTTGGACACGAACTCTGATGCTCGTTCAGTCATAAAGAACAAGCCTTTGCAGACTCCGAGCCTCTGCCTGCTTCACCGCACAATCAGGATGGTCGTCAATTTTATTGCAACTTTCCGTCTCCCACAAATGTAAAAACACCATCAACCTCTCCCCATTCTTCGTGATGCCATCTACCCAGCTGCCGAACCATTGATCTCCAACATATGAAAAACCAACAGCCATCTTTACCGCCATTGTCAGTATAAGAAACCATCTCAGAAAGCCAAAAGTAAAAACAAGGTACAAGACCATTCAAATGAACAATCTACCTCCTCCCAAATACCAAACCATCAAACAACGAAGCCGACAACTATTCTCCAAACAATCATCAAGACAAAGCTCTTTCACTTGAGCCTTAACATCAACAGTACAAAACTCAGAAACACATGGCAATTGCTCATGTAACTTTGAATTTTATAGCATCTATTACTTGAAGCAAAACACAGAATATAGCTTCATGAAATTTTGACCTCACCAAAATTTATGTTTTTGTCTGTGTAATCTTTGACTGAATGACCAGACTGAATTAGCATACACTAAAGCTGTCATGAATTTGGCACAACCCTTTCAAGCACATCACAGAGGGAAGCATAACCAATCAAACACGCATCATAATGTCATTAAGTGGTTGGTGCTTTTGTTATGCGAATGGTGTAAGGTGGTGCAATAGGAAAGGCAATGGAGGGGGAAGGTTCAATTTGTAATACACTTCTCAATTCTGCAAGTTTCATTTCAAGGCATTACAAAGATGAATTCAGTTTATATTCCTCAGGGTAAGATGAACCCAGATATATTCATTGCAGCTGCATCTTTAAATTAACATAGCCAAAGTGATTATAATGTCGATATCTCCAAATTTCCAATGGATCGAGCCTAATTGATACAAGACCAACATATTTCCTAGGTGCCTATCTCACCAAACAAATTACTAATTATATTAGTGTGAATGAACACAAAATTATTTCATATTCCTACCAGACATTAACCTTATAAACAAAGGAACCATAACTTGAAAAATCTGGCCCTGACAAAATGGGTTTTGGTGCATCAGTTAATTAGGTGAAGAGAGCAATTCTAAAATTAACCTGCCATAGCTAACAGTAAAATAATAGGCATGCCATTGACAAGTCATTCTACTAACACATGGTAAATAGGTATGCAAACCAAATTCTGAGTGATTTGAATCGAAGTTCAATTTGATTTGAAAACCCTATCGAAAAGTCAATCATGTGTGTGTGTGTGTGTTCATACCAATTAAACAAAACTACAATCAAGTTAAATTTTGGTATATCCAAATTTAAATACTTCACATAAGTTGGCATATTCGAAGATTGTTTTGGTAACTTAGTGTGTTCCGGTAGAAAGAAAAGAGATAACTATAAATTAAAGAGATAATTGTGAGATTAAGTTATATGAGGGAACTTTAAGTCTTAAGTTTTAGTTTATGAAAAAAAAATCAGTGGGGACAAGATTTGAAAAAACCTTACAATTTGAAACTAGCCCCAAAAGTTTTTAAGATTTCAGTGGGGGGCACTTGACCCCACCCCCCCTCCTCCCCTGGATGTAGGTACGAACCTTATTTCTGATGGGTGGGTATGAAATTATTACCAGGTAAAGAGATTAGTATAAAATCAGGATGCTGTAGCTTACATTTACTATATGACTGGAGATGGCACGAGTACTCAGACGTTGAGATGCACTAAACGAACGAATAATTAAGAATTGCATTAAAGAGATATTCAGCGTGTACCTCTGCAGGTTCGGGAGCTTAGAATCATTTAGCTGATGAATGCCCGGGATTGCTTCGATTGGGGTATTTGGTCGAGCATAATAAAGGCACAAGCAACACACGAAACACCACACCATGGGGGGAGAACCCGGGCAAAACCCCGTGCGATCTCGCCCCCAAAACCAAAAAATCTCATATTTTTATTAACATTTTGGGTGACCTGCCATGCAAGCGCACCTGTCATGGCAAAGGTCTGATGACAAAAGATCATTTCGGACTCAGACCCCCTGAAATTAGGGACCCCCTCTTTGTCCGGATATGTCTTTTTACATCTTTACACATAACTTACCCTCCAGATCTGCCAGACCACATCCCAATATTACACGTCAAACTGTATCATCGATTGTTTACAAGAATCAGATCTACATGAATTTTCTTCATCTGAATTGAGATTTGCAGTCCAGAATAAACTTAGCCACAGTAAGACCTTGTCTGAGATAGATGCAACCAACACACGGAAAGTCCCCAAAAGGCTCCGAGCTTCGCAAGAAAGTAGCGTCTCCAGCAACTGATGATGAGCACAGAACAGGAGAACAGGATCAGCTGATGCACAGACACAACAAATCATATGGAATTCATCCAAAACGCCCAAAAAAATCGAATCAATAACGCAGCCCTAGCAAAATAGCAAACCAATCGCAAAGAAATTGTTCCAAAAATAACTCGTATTAATATACCTGTAAGGTGAATCACCCATGTACTTATGCCAAAGTTTAAGATCTGAATTGAGTCATCCGAATCGAGCTATGATATTAATCACCAAAGGATGGATCAAGAATATCTCTAACTAGAACAAGGTTCCTGAGATCTCATTCAGAGAAGAGAAATCGACGAAGGCGGCCAACAAAACCCCCACCAGAAGGTAAATCGTCTAATGATTGCATCTCAAACACGATCCATGGGGAAGGAGGAGCTACAACAGCTCAGAAAGAGAGAGAGAGGCGGATTAGGGAAACAGCTGGAAACCACAACTTTATATAGGAGGGACAAGAACAATGGACGGCTAAGATTAAGAGATGCATATAGATCTACGGTAATCATATATCCTATTTGGTCGATTCTGTTCCTTGTTTCACGTGAGGCGGTGGTCCTGGGCTTAAAAATTGACGGACCGCATGAGCTTGCAATCGATTGCTGTTTCAATGGTAAATTGACACGTGTTATGGCCTTGTTCTTATCCAAATCGAATTTAAAAGCATCTCAAATTCTTATTTCCACCAACACACAGACATATATATATATATATATATATATATATATATATATATTTTAAGTCTATTTTTTGAGTCTATATATACCGGTGCTCATAATATAATAAATACTCTTGTACGCCACAACCTTGTGCTTTAATATATATATAGATAAAAAGATCCCAAGCATCTGTAAAATCTGTTTGATCACACAGCAGGAAACAGACAGCAACTATTCCTAATGGATACCCGGAACTCGAACATTGATATAAAAAAACAAAACGTTGAAGAAAATTTACGACACATTCTTCTCCGTCATGATAGTATTAACACTTTGCTAATGGATAATCTTGTCATAGATTGTACAAAACAAAATTGCATTCACAATTAATGACACATGTAGGATAGCATACACTCGACATACATTGGGTTCAAAATCACCTTTTCTTTGAAGTTTTGCCCACAACTCACTGCACCTCCCATGCTCCAACTCTTTTCTTTATCACGAACAATCACTCCGAGACTCAAATCCTCTTTTCTTTTCTTTACACGCCTACAAAATTTAGAGGATTTGAGTGTAATTTACTAATCGATAGACAAACGGGTGTTGACGTTAGAGGTTTAAGTGTTACGTGCGTATAAACTTTAGGGGATTTATGAGTAACATTTTAAATATCAAAGGATCTAAGTGATTAAGTGAAAATTCTCAAAAGATCTAAGTTTAATTCTTCATAATTTAAAAGATTATTAATTAAATCACATGTATTATAAATTTGGAGGGTAACATACACCTCTACCAAAAATTAAACCCAACCAACACCAAGTGGTTGAGTTCACTATTTCTTCACCAAAAATTATCAACACTTTGTAATATGGTATAGATAAAATAAAATTGCTTCGAACACGGTTATAACCAAAAAAACCCATCTTATAGAAATGGGTTCAAGTTTTGCAATTACTAATCATCAAACTAAGTAAGATCAAAATTACGACTCATAATTAGGTCAAATTACTCGAGTTTATATCAGATTCGACTCGTATAGAGTTTGACTCTATAAATGAACCGAGCCTAAAAGTGTTCAGCTCGAACTTGTAAAAGTCGGCTCGTTGACTTTAATTCTACAAGATTACACAAGTAAGATTAAAATTAGAACTTATAATCGAGTCAAGCACCTCAGGCTCATGTCGACTCGTATAGAGCTCAAATCTATAAATGAGCCGAGTCTAAAAATATTCTGCTCAAATTAACAAAATTAGTCTCATTTAGATATAAAATAGTCAAACTATTCGGATTTGGTATATTTTGAACTCCATTATCTACCCTAATCGGAATCACGTTATGCAGCTTTGTGAACTGATAGAAGTAGTAGGCCAACAAAACATTCAGAGGAGCAGTAGGCCCAAACAAAACAAAACAGTGAAGGGGAGCAGGGGTCGAACAAAAACTCAGTGGAGCTGGGCCTTGGAACCGATTAGTTGAACTAGGATCAAAATCTTTCATGTTATTTTATTTGTGGAAATTTGTGAGCAGATATTTTTTAAATTTCTTAATTGTGAGAAAATATTTTGACTAAAATTTTTTATAAATTAATACATTTGACTTGAAATGTATTATAGATAGGTACTCATTGGCGGATTTTCAATTATTTTAGTCACTAAAATACCATTACAAGGCCTAAGAGTCTCATTTTTTGTGGAATTTGATTTATTATATTAATAATTTTTCTATTTTAAGAGGTTGAATTTATTTGAAATTTAAAATTATACCACATAAAATATACCTTAACAGTTTGACCCAAATTTTAAAATTTATTTTTTTATATTATTTTTTAATGTTAAACGTCTCTGATTGTTCTAAAATCTAACAATAGTGTCACTTTGCAATATTACACTATGATGTGATACTGTCATTCATTAAAAATAATATATATGAATGTCACATTATGTGATGCATACTATTTAGATTGTGTATGAATCAATGAATATAATTTCCCGACTTTTTTATTAGTGATTAAAGTTTAATGAAGTTGTTACATTGTCATGTATCATTATAAATATCACATTATCAACAATTTGAATCGAAATAGAAGGAAAATCGGTCTTCAATGGTGCTTCAACGTTCGTGTTATATTTTTTTGGTTGGAAATTGAAAGATTTTATAACATATATTTTTTTAAAAATTTTGAAAACCTATGTTTTAAGGGATTTGGAGTTGCCAAATTTAATGGGATTATTGAATGATTTATGACAATTTCTTTATTCACTTTTTACGTCAAGCAATTGTTATTTTGCGGGCATTTCTGTTATAAAAAAATAATAAAAAGACTAATGTACAAACATTTTGTACTGAGTATTTTTTTTCATAATTAAGTGATAAATTAAATATAGACTCGCAAAAACTTTTATTTAAATCCAGGTTTGGACAATTAACATCTCATTAAATTGTGATCCGATCTATATTTATAACATTATGTTATTATCGCTTACACATAATATTTTCATTTAAAAGGAAAAAATCAGAAGGCTGATGTGAACTTCACTTTAATAGCTAAAGTTATTATATTGCACTGTGTGGAGGGGGGGGGGGCGCTTGGGCGGGTAAATTCGAATTCAACTGGAGTCCAATCTAAAAAAAATAAGGTTTGAGTTAAAATTTTTAATAATTGGGTTGGATCTAGATAAAAAAAATTCTAATCCGAATTAAATTTAGACAAGCATTAGGTTGAGACCTCGGATTGTTAGGTTGAATTTGAGTCGTGGCCTTATGCCTCCATCACTCCTTTTGTGTTCAGGAGTGAAGGACCTAAACACAAAAGGAGTGATTATTAAATTATATAAATTTTATCTATTTATTTGCTTCTTTATTTTTTAAACAATGACGCTCGTGACAATAATCACGTGATTTCTGAGCAAAATCTGGAAAATAGATAACTGAGACGGTTACCAAATGACTGAGCCGCCTCAAGTACGAAAGAGTGCTGTGAAATTTGGGGGAGACGAAGTTTGGGGGTAAAGTGGTCACAGCCGATATAAAGGGAACGTCACAGTGTCTATCGCCTTGGTGGAAGTGTGGAACCATCTAACCATTGGAGCAGTGTATGACGTCATCAATTCAATTCAACCACCGACATTGAGAAAAGAGTTCTGACTCATACGTTTACATAGCCATGCACGTTTTTTGTCGTTTTGAAATTGCGATAAAGTGTGTTTCCGTCTGAACGTACCTCACTTCCATTAATCTCTTTTTTCTTATTATTATTAATTCGGATACAGATAATTGTGACCGAAATTATGAATTTTAATAAATAATAAATTTCTTATTATTTGACTTCAAAATAATTATAAAATTTTGAATTCAAAATATTTATGCCTGCCGGTAGTTCTTGTCTTGAATTAAAAAAAATGCATCATATATCAAAAATTATTAATAGTCCCAAATCTTAATTTAATACATTTTTAATCACTAATTTTTAAAAAATAAATTTTAATTGACAATATGAAAAATATCATATTTTTATTAGTAAGGGGCACCCTTTGTTCCATGAAAGAAGACTAACTAAGCCGCCCCAACTCCTCTCTGTCTCACATAGTTCTGAAACTGCTGCAGAGAAGTGTCAGTCTGCAGGGCGCAGAATAGGCAGTGTCATATTGGAAAGGTAATGGGTCATGCGTCACATTTTCACTGCAGATTTGTACGAAAAAATCGACAGGCTTTAGCCTTCCATAGCTATTGCCAGAACTTCATCTACACCGGCCCAATTTTAGGCAATTGGTACACCGAAATTCAGTCTAGTACGAATTCTGGAGTTTTGGCCCAACCTAGAAATAATAATGGAAAATTTATGAGAAGATACATTTTTTTAAAAATATTTATCGTCCAAACTTTTAGGATAATAAGTATATTTTTGATTTTTTTTTTTATAGAATATGTGGTGGTGAAATACATATTTTCAAATTTTTATATTTTAGTAATACTTAAATGTTCTTACTTATTTTATACAATATCTAATAGTTTCCTTTTCTTTTCTTTTCTTTTTTGATTCTGTTTTTATTAACTAAGGGGTTTCTTATTTTAATGGACAATAATCGTTTAAATTTTTAAAAAATTATAAAAATATATTTGACAATTAACATTTTTATTGTATATTGATCCAAATTATAATCATTATTTTTTATGTCTTATTTTCCATGTTCATCGTTTTCCAAACGACCACCGATACTTATTATCGATATTTTACAAGAGGGGTCATCAATTTTTTGATATTTGATTTCACACTATTTTTAAAATTACTTCACTTTTTAATGTCACACTATTTTTTAATTATGACAGACTATTTTTAAAATTATATCACCCTTTGATATCACATTATTTTTAAAATTGTATAAGTCTTTGATGTGACATTATTTTTTTAAGTATGTCACATTATTTTTTAATTATATTACTCTTTATTATGTTAATTCACTATTTAATGTCATTTTTTGATGTCACGCTATTTCTTAATTATTTACAAATTGAAATTCAGGAGTTTTTGAATTTTTTAGGAATTTGAAAGTTAATAAGTGAGAAATTTTTAAAAAAATCATAACATTTTAATATAAGAAAATAGTTGTTTTTGAAACCTAAGTAGTTGCATTTTTTCATGAAAAGAATTTCGGTTATACATTTTTATGGAAGGATTGTATCAATTAAAAAGTTTTTCCCTTGAATCTTACTTGAGCATTCTGTGATTGAAGGAGTTTGAATGAAACTCCATTGAAATAGCAACTCAGTCAATAAATTGATTTTGTTTCTTAATTTGATTGAGATAATTCAGTAAATAGATAAATTAAGGGTATTAGAGTCCTTTTAATCCGAAATGTAAAAAAATTGGTGATTTAACTTTTTGACAAATAAGTTATTAAAAGTGTACCAGCCTACAAATATCTCAATAACAATTTTACATTTAACGCTCGTTTCGTTATAGTATTAAAAATAAATAAATTAGATAAAAAATAATAATTTAATATAATATAAGGTGAGATTATTCTCACTCGACAAATCTCTATTCCTACCCATTTAATTTTTTATTATCAAACTATTAAGTTTATCTTTTTTATATACTCCATTAGTAACTAAGTCCACCCCATGCTACTTACACCCTTTTAAAAAGTAAACTCACTTTATATTTTGTTATAATTAAAGCTTCATTGTTTATCTCATCTTATGCACTCAAAAAAAAAAAATTAATATGAATTTTTTCAGTAAAATACAGGTTAATATTATTCTTCAATTTAATTATATATTTGATTTCATGTTTGTTGTATGAATTTTCATTATTTCCGTATGTTTTGATATTTTTGTCAAGTTTAATAATTTTTTTTTTAAATTTATATGTGTGTATATATATGTATACTTTCAGATTATTTGTTCTTTTTTATCTTGTTTAGGTTTTGCATCTATACTTTTTTTATTTTTTTTCTTGTTCGGTTTTGTATATGTGCTTGATGTTTTTTTTTTTCATGTTTAGTATTGCATTTTGTGGTTTTGCGTCTTATAGTTTTGCTTGTTCCTTTAATCTTTATTGGTTTTTTTTCCTTCTTGTTTTGGTTTGCTTCTTTTTTTTTCCCTTGTTTTGTTCTTTTCTTTTTAAAAGGAGTGTATCTAACATGAGGTGGATTTAGTTATTAATGTGGTAAGTATAGATGGAGTAGACTTAATAGTTTGATAATAATAAATTAAATGGGGTGAGAATAGAGATTTGTAAGGTGAGAATAGCCTCACCCTATAATATAAATGAACAAAATACAATACTAAATGAGGTATTAGAATACTACATAATTTTAACAAATATAACATAAGCATTAATAAGTAGTTATTTAGTTCAATCCATTATTTGGTAAGAAAACTATTTCATCATATTAATATTGAATTAATAAAAATATCATCAATCAATTCTTATGGCAGCTCGATCTTATTGGTTGTAGGGTTATAATAGTAAATATGTATGATAATACATTTGAATTGGATTATAATATTATTTTTCCATTTGATATTTAATATTTTCATAACACCGGTCTATCATACAAAAAAAAATGATAAGTATACGATCAGTATATATTTTAAAAATTAATACGGAATCAAATTTCTCTGCTACACAAAGTATTAAACCCGATTAAATTAACAATCGTCCAATACAATATTTAATTCACTCATAATGTGTTTACTAAATAAGCCCTTAGAGTAATTCCACCACACCCAAAAAAAAAAAATCTATATCGTATTAAAAAATATTATTTTTAAAGATCCATTTAATTTTTTAAAGATAAATTTATATTTTGCTTGTAATTGATAATCGTTTATAAAATATTGTGATCGATAAAAATACTCACTAATAACTTATTTTTTAAAAAATTTTACTCTTATGATCAATTATAACATTTCTCAAAAGTCATAAACTTAGAATAGACAATTTTTTTTTTTTTTGTTGCACTAGTAACTTATATTTCAAAAGTTATACATTCTAGTATGATATCATACATAGAATTCGTCTTTACTTTAATGCAATATTCAACGTCTATTTGTCTTTTTTTTTTTGGGGGGGATTAGTCAAATGCACATCATAGCCCTTGTGATTATCTCCTTAATCAAGCACATTTGACGTTATCTGGATATCCACGTCTGATTCCGCAGGTGATCTCTCACATGCGGTTCTGTGATCAATACATAAGATTTTTTCGATTTATAAATTCAAATATTTTGAATTTAAATCTTGATAATTTTATGAAGTCATGCCATGATAGAATTTTTTATAAATATTCTCGTTCCGACCAACGTGTTTGCTTTTGACCGGACTTGAAAAAAAAGTAATCGACGTACACATAAATTAACTTGAATACAAATAACAATTGAACTATAAAAAAAAAAAAAAAAAAAAAAAGACTATATCAACTCCATGTTAATATAGCCCAATGGTGTCAGGCTGAAGATTCAAATCGAGTAAATTTTATAAATGACCCTGAATTATGACTTTTGTTTTAAATTGCCCATTAAATTTTAATTTTTTCAATTTATCCATTGAATTATATAATTTATTTCAATCAATCCCTTTTGTTAACTGTTATATGTTATAAATTTCATTAAAATTAACCATAATTTGTTTCAATCAACGGTCATATTAACGAAAGCTTCTTCGAATCTGTCTCATTTAATTGCTAATCTTAATGGAAGAGATAGATTGAAATAAATTACAAAATTCAAGAAACAAATTACAACAATAAAAAATTCAGGGACAATTTAAATAAGAAACATTTATGAGATTTATTCATTTAAATTTATTAGGGCATTACATATATAACAATACCGATGTATACGATTTGTTTAGATAACAAGAAATTGAATCAGAGACATATTAGCCTTTTAATCACAATTTATCAAATGAAAATCAATTCAATTTGATTATAATTAAGTCAATTTAAATGGTAACTCCACTTAACTAAGTTGTCACATTCAATAAGACGTCAAAAAGTCATAAACAGTTGACTGTGGACTCAAGTTCAGTATATTGGACGCCAACTAAGGATGACTGATGACTGATGACTGAAGAATGACCCAGAAGTTGAATATGGACAGGGCTGACACAAAAAAACCACCGAGCCATTTGTTTGCACACAGAGAGAGAGAGGTGGAAAGGGTCTAGGTCCTTCACTCCCTCTGTTTCCATCCGTCGTAACAAGAGAGAGAGAAAAAGGCATGGTTGATGCTACGCAGAGCGAAAGGGACGACCCATTAATTCCATTACCAATTACAGAAAGCCCATTTAGAGTGGAGAAATTGAATAATCTTTAGCAAAACAGAACACATTCGAACAGGTAAGCTAGCTTACATTCTATTTTCCCCACCGCAGAAAGGAAGAAAAATTACAAGGCACAATGATCTTCCAACCACTAGGCATTTTTTATGTACAATTCAGCCACAATTGAGAGCAAAAATAAACACAGCTGAATAGACATAAAGATTTCAAAATTATATGCACAATTACAAAAGGTCTTATTCAAGTTAAGAAAGAACAGTTCCTCATCACCCCCAATCCTGAAAATTAGATATAGGAAAGTAGTTTTTTTTTTTTAAAAAAAAAAAAATACAGAGCAAAGCATTAGTAACCAAACCAATATGAACAGAGAATTCAATTCAAGCTGTGAAGTTAACAAGCTGTTTTAATTCAAAAAGACTCCAATACGATCAATTCTATACTATTGTGATCCTAATGCTATATATTGAAAAAGAAAATATCTGCAGCTTGAATCAAATTAGACCAGGCTTCATAACCTATCAAGAAGCTTCAGAACAGCCCATTCGAGGAAGAAGAAGACTCAAGATTAAACTTATGTGAACTTCAATTCCCATACCCATCAAGAAAAAAAGACCAGGTAGTGGAAATCTAATAATCAAATTTAACCACAACCCAATCAACGCCACGATGAGACAGTGAGAACAGGGAAATCATTCCAAGCAAGAGAGAGAAACCCAAGTGAAGAATCAACCAGAGAATATAATTCACTGTAATTGTAGCTCCAAAGTAGTATTTTTGCTTGACTCACTGCGTAATGGCTGAGTGCTACCGAGTGGAAACCGGCTCTTTCCATTAGTAATCTCCACTGTTCTTTGTCCTCCATTCGTTCTCTTCGGATTCCAGGTTCTTCCGGTCCCAAAACTCCAGCGATTCTCCGGCCAAGTAATAGTCTTTCCACTTGAAGCCTCTCAGGTGAGTTCCGTGACAAGTTGGGTTCTAGAGAGTCGAAAACGGCCGAGTAATATCTCAGTGCGTTCTTGAATCGATGGAGAAATCCAACTCGGTTTAAACTCGCTTCGTACTCACCCAATGTGACTATGCTCGGGTTCAGCGACTTGGCCAACCGAAGAGCAGTCTCAACGGCGTCGTTCCTCTCGTCCAATAGGTTGTACAACTGAAGCATGAAGTTAACGGTCAAGAACTCGTCCGTTTCGACTCGGAAACTCGACTCGTTAAGCTCCTGGAAAGGCGTGAGAACCGGGTCGAACTCGAAATTCAGATCCATAAGCTTCGCGAAGTCACCCAATCGTTTCCCAGTGGCTAACAGCGATGCTGCCGGAGATTTCCCCAACGCTGGCGCAGGAATACCGGAGATCCGAATCCTTGTGGGTTTCCCAGCGGGCCGATTCGTCAGAGCTTGCAAAAGAGCCGCCCATTGAACACCTTGAACTATACCAAAGTCGACGATGTGGATTTTCTTAGCATTTTCAGTGGCTTCGAGGATTGCTTGGTTGGCTGTCAAATGGGCGAACTTTGAGTATGGGCAAGCGTCGTTGAAAGCTTTGTACGAGAGGGTGAACTCTTCGGAAGTGGTTTCGAATATTGTTGGAGTATTCTCTGCTTGATTCGAGACTCTACTGTAAAGAGCTTCTGTGAAGTAAAAAGCTACTCGCTCAGTTGGATCTCCGTGTTCGGAGACTGATTCTCTGAGTCGAATCAGTGATTTTACAGCATTTTCAGGCTCAGACTCTGCAACTCGAGCACAGTCGATTAAAGCTTTCAACAATGGTTTCGAAGACAATGTTTCTGGTGAACTAGAGGAAGCACCAGCCGCTACGACATCGTTTTTAGGTGAAAAATTGGCTGCTTTGGAATCTCTAACGGTCGTTGCTGGAGGTGGAGGAGATGCCGGTGGCACCCAATGAATGGTCTGAGATTGAAGAGGGTTAGGGTTCTTTTGAGTTTCCGACAAAATCACTCGGTTAAGATCGGAGGGTGGAGATGAACCTATACTGAGTCGACTCGGGCCGGTAGTGAATGGATCCGCACCATAGAGATCGAAATCGGAGTTGGTTTGCCACGCGTTGCAAGTAGAATGAAGATTAGAACTCTCGGTTGAATCTCCACCGCCCATCAAGCTTTCCATCCACTCATCCGAGTCGAACTCAACGCCAGGCCCACCACCAAAATCAGCAAACCTAAACCCACCCGAATTGTTCTCCAAATTCGGGAAATGAAACCCATGTTCCCCACTTTCCGGCCCTCCAGCGACCTGAAAAGGGTCGGGAAATCCAGGTCCTGTGAAGCCATACCCCATAGTCGGACTATTGGTTAGGCTCTGGTGAGTAGTGGTCCATGGACTCGGACAAAACGTGTTGACACCCACGAGTTGTTGCTGCTGTTGTTGCTGCTCTTGCTGTTGCTTTTGCTTGATCACTTGTTGGGCAACTGCCATTAGATTTCCACTGTCCGTACACATATATGCCATTCTCCGACCGGCCAAAACTTGCTGGCCAAAGATCTAACTCACATCACCAGAACAGCATACGAGTGCAAAAATGATAATCGAAAAGTCCAAAAATATGAGGCATAGGATAGAGGAAGAGTGAAAGAGAGAGTAAATGTGATTATGTGGAAAGTGCCAGCTTTAAAGAAGTAAAGTTCAAAAACACAGGTCCAGCAGGAAAAAAGGTGGATTACACCACTTAAACAATCCGTCTTTCGCCATTCAGGGCCATTTTAGTAAATACGCAATATCAAGACTTCACTTAGGGATAAATTGGTAATTTAGGTCACCGGCCGATTACAAATGGTAAAAGATGCAGGACCAGCCTGTCAGGAAATATCCATCAATCTCACCGTTATTAAAAAATATTGTACGTTACACAAAATATAATCATCAAATGATAAGATATCATCTGAATAATTGAATTTCACATATTTTAATAATTACTTTAATATATTACTTAATAATTATTTAAGTAAAATTTACCTTAAACAATTATAAATTTATAATTAAATAATGATATCATGTGTCAACGATAATTTGGTGTCACCGTTACGCTAAATATTTTCTCATAGTTAGCATGACAAATTTACGGTACCAAAAAAACAAAAAAATGGTATTGTATTGTCATTTATTATTTTTAATTATTTTTTATTATTTTTGTGATAATTGTTTTTAAAACTTTTATATTACATACAGTTGATCCCAAAAACTTATAATTTTTTTTGGTTATAAAAATACCCATTAAATTAATAAAATTTGAAGGTATGGTAGCAAATTTTTTTTGTACCGTAATCAAGTACTACTTAGGAAGTTCAATAAATTTATAAAAGTATAAAACAGTTAAAATTAGTTTAATTTTCATCTATTTGAATTTAACAAAAATTTTTTTACCTAAAAATATCATTTTCTTTGTCGATCTCGTATGTCGGAGAACTCAACTAATACACTATTTAATGTCAGATAATCCTATCAATATACACTCACATCTCTCTTATTTTTTCTCCGTTAACTAAAAAATATTATTATTATTTAAAGTATTACCAATTAATATTCGATTTTTAATGCTACTGAATGTATTTAGGCATGAAATGTGTCATAATTATGTTATACTGTGTTAAAATTTTATTTAATTATTCATAATTATATATAATATTGAATTTATCTCACATCCAAAAATATACATAAATTGTGTTCAACAAATTTATATCTTACTAATTCATTGATTTTCTAATTAGTGCACTTGTTTATTAGTGGAATTTATTAAAATTGAATTAATACAGCTAATTAAAATATATATATTTTGAGGCGATTTTGTATTAAATTAGTAGATAGTAAGTATATCATGCTATGAGAAGGCCAAAATAATTATAGTACTCTGCCCTTTTTAAATTATCTAACAAATTTTGTCATTGGTCTGTGACACTGTGTCTCAGTCACGCTACCTTAATGTGTGAATGACGTGGCATTATTTAGAGGTGGGACCGAAAAACCTCGATACGACAACACTAAGGTCGTGAACGCCCACGTGTACCACCTTTGCCTCCCGCTCTGTTCGGGAATACTGTGGCCAGTGCAGAATGCGGTGCGGGGACCACCGTGAACTTTTCTAATTTCCTGGCGACACGTCGATATACGGCGCGTCTGTCACCGTCTCCGATGACGTCATCGGCTGTGATCTTTTGGGAAGTAGCGAAGTTTCATCGTCACCGTCCGGTTACGGAATCGAATGGCCAGGTTTTGATTTCTTCGAACGTATTGAGCGGGATATATTATTGTCGCCGCACCTTCTCTGATATTATAAAGGCCAAGGCGCTGCCACCTATTGACACGTGGTACTTAGTGTACACTTGATACCCCAAATTTTACACTTCACTTTTATTTGATCTTCAACAAGGAAATGTAGTGTTCAAAAAAAAAAAAAAAAACAAGGAAATGTAATAATCAAGTCCTTAAACTTTATGATTAGTTTCAAGAAACTCCTTATATCAAATTTATCAGTAATTATGGTAAAGTTTAAGAATTTATTTTTTAATTGATAGAACCAAATAGAAATCAAAATGTAAAATTTGAGGGTATAAATTATAATTTTTCCTTTTTTAAAATTTTTGATCAACATGGACACTAATTTAAAACATCTTCAATAATACTCTATTTTAAAGAGATATTTTTTTAAATAGAGCATTTTTTTATAAAATTTAAAAATAGAAAAAAAAATATTTTAGACAACTCGAATGAGCTCTTTATTCTAGTAAAAAAAATATAATCTTATAATCAATAATATTTAATGAATAATGTACATGTGTCATTTTTTGTGGTTGATTTTCTTAAAAAGGGTAATGTTAAATAAACCTTATTTAGTAAGAGCAATGTTGTGAGGAACTAATTTGAGAACTTAATGATATAGTTTTAATATAATCATAAGATTAATTGTGAGTTTTAATGTTAAATGAAGCTTATTATCAATTCAATTGTTGTATTGAATTAGGTTCCTATAACATTGGTCTTTAGTAACTTTATTTGGTGATATTATCATTAGCGACCATTAGATTAACAATGGATTTACAATTAATTAAGATCCATTATCGATTTAATAGCTGTGATTCTTCGTGTCACTAAATAAAATCAATAAATTATATACGAAAAGTATTTCTCGTAAAATAAAGAATTGAGTTGGAATACAAAGTGAGCAATGTTATTGTGATCTAATTTATTAACCTAATTCACCATGACATTTACATTAATTATGGGTTCTATCAAACATCAAACTTAGTGTTAAATTAATAAATTATGTCAAATTTTTATATTTAAATACTATTACTGAGAGTTAATTTTTATTTTGATAATTTTTCTCAAATTAATTAAATATTATCTAATTTCGAAGTACAAAAATATTCAACGCAAAATCAAATAAATAAAAGACAAGTTTTAGTGGCCTCAATGTTTTCAATGTAAAGGTTAAGTTTCCTCCGGTTCCCTCATTGTCGTGCCGACCCAGCTCGTACGTTGGTTGATTTGATTTTTAAAAAATAAAAAATTAATAGATTAAGAAATTTAAACAGGAAAAGACTTTTCTAGCCATGCATTAAATAAATATCTAATACTATGAATAATAAAACAAAAATATTTCATATTTATATAGGGGCAGAGGTACGAGTTATGCACATGGGGGCAATCATTAATTTAAAGAAAATGACCGAACAAAGTTAAATTTTAATAAAATATATTTTAATTTTAATTTAATTTTATTAAATAATACAAAATTAACCTAAGGGTCTGCCAGACTCTAGCTGGACACCAAAAGAGTGACGGTTTGACTCCCCTTCCTCCTATAATAATCTGACCAAAAAAAAAACCTCATAAGATTCGAACAAACATTATTAAAATTTTCTATTAAAACTTGGCCAAAATTTAATGTTTTTTCTCACTAAATTTAAAGATTCACATTGAATATTAAACATTAATAATTCTTTTTTCTGAATTAATTATTTAATTGATATAAATTTAACCCAAACACCAGATAGGAAATCATTTTTTGAAAATGGACTTGACTGTGTCGCTGAATAAAAAAAATGGGTTTTGTACCTCTAAAATTAACTTTGTTTGTATGTGTTTTTATAATTTTTGTGAGTAATTTTACAACAAAAAAATTTATTACTTTTGCTAGTGATTTACTATTTTTGTGTGTAATTTTATTATTTTTGTAAGTATTTTTATCACTGTTATAATAATTATTTTTTTGATATAAAAAAATTATTTTTTTTATAAATATTTTTATTATTTTTATAAATATTTGTACCGCTATTATAATAAAATATCGATACAATACCAAATTTGTTTTTGGGTGTAGTTAACGGATGATATATCTCAAACGGCTCTCTAATTTGTGAGTCAAACTTGAATCGCTCGCTGATTCGTTGCCCAGGGTGACCAACGCCTCCATTTTGGTCAAGAGTCCACGTGCACTTCTCGCACCACCGCAGTTGTTTTTTCACTCTTTTTTAAGTATTTTTATCATTGTTATAATAATTATTTTTATAAATATTTGTACAGCTGGTATAATAATTATTTTTAATATTTTTTTTGATACTATAAAAATATTTAAAATATCGATACAATACCAAATTTGTTTTAGTGATGTTAGACCGATCAAATTTAAAGTTTAAATGACATGACAGTTGATTATTTAAAATTTTTATCGGGACCCAAATAACATGACACCAATGATAGAAGCCCAAGTTAACTGTCATGTCATTTAAACTCTAAATTTAATCTCAAAATTTGATAAATGTAGTATTTTTCGATTTGTTTATGGTCGTAGTTAACTGATGATATATCTCAAACGGCTCTCTAATTTGTGGGTCAAGCTTGAATCGCTTGCTGATTCGTTGCCCCTGGTGACCAACGCCTCCATTTTGGTCAGGAGTCCACGTGTACTTCTGGCACCACCGCAGTTGTTTTTTGACCCTTTTTATCTTCTGGTCAATTTTCTTTTATTTTCTGATCGTGACAGCTGGGTAAAAAGTTAAAACAAAAAGAGACGAAAAGAGGTTAAAGAGATATGTTATTTAATTGTGCAATAAACCTATTGTTCCTAGTAATATTAAAAACAAATAGCTATAAATTTTATTTTGATTTATTTATAATTATTATTAAAATAATAAATCAATATATTATAAAATAAAATAACTTTATATTTATTTTATTTTTTTAATAAATAAAAATATAATATAATAAAGATCAATGCTACAAAATTCAAATAAATATTAAAAAATTATAACTCAAATGCATATTATCTCTTAAATGAGTAGATTCCATCAATTTTTTCAGTGGAGTTCACTCATCCAAAAGATAATATGTATTTAAATTTAAAATTTAAAATTTAAAATTTTATTTAGATTATATAACATTTTTCTACAATAAAATAGCTCTTTAGAATTGAGTTGAGCCCTAATTGTGCGCGCTCTACTTCTACTTCAAACTAAAGGCAAACAATGGGCATTGCAAACAAATAAAGATCTTTCACTCGTTTGACCCGTTGTGAGTTGAAAAGCGTACCGATAATTTGAGTCGAAAAAGGGCTACTTAATTTTATTTTTGATTTTAAAATAATAGATATAATTAAAATATTCTATATCGATCTATGAACAATAAATAAACAAGATATGATCTTATATATATTAGTTATTGATGTTAAAAAATATTTTTAGTGAGATTCACTAATTTTAAATATTTAATTTCTCGTAATTGTGAAATGGGTCGGGAGAGAGAGTAGCATCTGTATTTGCCAATTAGAGGCCGATCTTTTTGGGCGGTTTTGGGCCCACATGGGACCCAACTGCCGCAGACTAAATGGGGCAAAAGGTTGACAAACGTGGGCCACTTAAGGCAATATAGACCAACCGAAGTGCACCAACTGAAAAGCAATTTGACAGGTGAAGATGAAACTCCATTGATAGCAGCCCAGCGATAGACATGACTCAAAGGTGGTGGAACCCACCCCCCCGACCTGGACTCCTAGTCATTTCACTATCGTTTTAGCTTTCTCATTTTTTTACTCTTATAATAAAAGTGGCACTTCGTTATGTAGCTGTTTATTTTTTAAGACTAATTTCCATTCATTCTCTAAGTAGTGTGTTTGGAAATAGGTTTTTTTTTAATGTATTTTATACCATCACGCAAAAGGAAATTGTTCTATTATGAGATAAACATCACGAATTCGAATCAAAGAAATAATTTTTTCACACAAACTAAAGTTATTTATATCCGACTCTCTCCCAAGATATGATAATAGAGATAGAGAAAATCTTGTCCGTTCAATTTTTTATTCTTTGGTGTGGGTATATGGGAGAGGGAGAGGGGGGTTTCTAGTATACATGCATGTGACTGGCTCATTGGCGTTCAAGAACTAAGTAAATCAGAACTAATGACCAAAAATCTTTAGCAAATAATTACAAGGGCGTTCGAATAGTCATGTGGTCTGTGTCAAAGGGTGATGGGTAATCTAGGACCACTTTGAACATTGATGGCATGATAATGGTCATTTCAATTTTGGAGAAAACGATGTGCCCGCTTACATTGAATTGTGGCACTGCTCTTGTCATCGTCTACCTTGAGAGGAAATTGCCAAATTAAAGACACACTGTGGCATGTACCACATTTGTGAAACTATGGGAATTGAAGTTGTCTGGTTTTGAATATGAATCAACTCCAACCAATGATAGAGGGGCCTTTTTTTCCTTTTTCCTTTTTCCTTTTTCCTTTTGTGTTTGTGTGGGTTGGGGGTTGCTTCAAAGAGTTTTGTAGGATAATTACTTTATATCGTATTGAAGTTCCCTCAAATCGAGTCAAAATTACTTGATAAATCGATCTAGTGTCCATCCAAATAACTTGGAGAAGCCGATCCAAACTTTTTAAGATGAATTCCCAGAGTTTAAGTATCAACTTCAAATTTTTGAACCACATTGAGACAATATTTGATTTCATTGATAGTAATTTTTCCAAATCTTTTTAATCCCATCTCAGACTACTCCTTCACTGACAAGCATGAATTCAACAAAGAAATTCATATAAAGCTAGGTAGATGATTTATACTTGATAGCTAGGAGATTTCTAGCTCAATTCACTTTGAATGAAAGATTATAAACTCAGACGTTCTGAGTTTAAAAACTTGACAATCTCTTAAGGCCGAATCATGAAGAATTTATCCCTCATGAATATCCTAATCCCGACATGGATAGTTTGTCTTTGACCAGACCGGAGAGGAGATTAATCGAGATACATGTAAGTTAGCTCGAACACTCCTAACCGTTGAAAAAAAAAAAAAGAAAGAATGAAAGGTTAAAACTATGGAATTTTATCATCTCAAAAAAAACAAAGATGTCATAACTATGGAAGCTTATATTTTATTTTAGAACACAAAAAAGCACACAAGATAAGAAGACGAAAAATGGGAATTAACGTCGTAATCTGCAATCAGTTGACAGAATTGAAAGAAATCAAGGGGCTCCATTGAAGGCTAATCTTCCTTTTTGGCCCTACAAATGAACCTTATCAAGAAGACTCCCACCAATTGTCTTTCACACTACTTTTTTCCAGCTCCCCACCAATCCAAGCTTCTTACATACACCAACATCATTGTTGAATATCTGTTTTGTTTGGCGCAGGGGATAGAATTATTCCATCATGGTCTAGTTATTAAGTGTTCAAATCGTAAAAACATCTTCTTTGTATGCAAATATAAAACTGTTTACATTTGATTTTTCCCGAACCATACAGTAGCCAGAGGTCACGCAACGGACCGCTCTTTTGCTGTTCTCAGTCTAGCTATAAATAGACATATCAACAAATCAATTTGAGTCTTTGAATTCATTTCATTCTATCCAAATATCTAACAAATTTTATATTCACACTTTTCTATATCTGTATGCATGACAAATAAAAAATAGGATCCAAATATCTCAATTAAATTGAATTTTAATAAATCGATATCCAAATTTAACTTCAAGTTCATCAAATAATCATTTAATTTTATCACATACACATACATGCATATATACGTATAAATATAATTCAAATCAAATCACAATAAAATTAGATATTAGTATATCCAAACCTAAATTAGTAAAAAATAATATAATAGATTTGAATGTCAATCTATACCTATACCTGACCTATTGGGTTTAACATCCTTTTAAATCCGCATAAAAATTCGATCGATCAATTGATAGTCCTAGTCATAGGCAAAGATCACACAGTTCGCAAAAAACCAATGAGAATGATCGGTTCATATGGCGGTAACAAAAGGTTTTACCAGTCATTTGAGTTAAGACATCCAAGATTTTAACTACTTCCCATGCATTTTTGTATAAGAGAGAGATATCATTACTCATTTGAAATTGTACACACAAACAAATCAAAAGGTTTGGTGGGAGCCTCGCCACTAGTTAGGGTGTAGGGGGGTTGTATAATCAATAGTGGCCGAAGATGGATAGAATGACAAAACACTACAAGTCTGTATTATTAGGCGCAGCTTATCACAAGTCATAAACCACCTCAGATATCGATCATAATAATAAACAGTGAAAACTGTAAGCTAATAAGACAAAAAGTAAACAAACTATTTATTAAATCCCCAGAGTTGAATAGATGGTTTAACGGTCAAGAATGCACGCACTAATTTTCATGCATTTTGATTATTTTTCTATCCGGTCTTATCAAAAGTAGGTCATTTATGTCAAGATTAGGATATGTATGAGAAATAAATCTCTCGTAACCTGACCCTAAAGAATTGTCAAAATTCAAATTCAGGACATCTGAATTTACAGTTCGCCTCTATTATCACTTAAGATATCCTTAAGGTTGTTAGACTAAGATTGTTGAGGCATGAAATGTGGCTGAAAATGATCATTCAATTTTTACTATTTTCTTTCAGAGCCGGTTACATGGAAAGAGACATCAAGGGTTCAAGTCCTCCTTCCCCCTCCCAATCCCAAAAAAAAAAAGTTATAGCTACATGAATTAGATTGTGTTGAACACAATCACATTTAAAAGTTTATGCTATTAGAGAGAATATAATTTAAAATATTTATACTTCAACATGTTCTTTTACGTACTTGTTATATTTTAAACTTAGAACGAGAAAATCATTTAATATTTAGGGCTGTGACGAGATTTGAATATATGACCTCCTGCTGTGATTCAACGTTAAACACTATCCCATCTAAAAACTTAAGCTATTAGAGTATGCGTTTTTAGACTCTAACCATAAACCTCAAGGGGTTGAATATAATTTCTTAAACCACGCGGAAATGAGTGTTTTTAAATGTCAACATAATTAAATTAAAATTTTAATATGCAAAATGACATAATAATAAGTTTTCATGTTTTGTCTTTCGAATGACCTTTTCAATGCAATTGCTTGGGAATTTTCATAATTTAAAATAAAAAACAAAGACGAGGTGAAAGAGGCACTTGAGAGATTGCAAGAAGTTAATACCGTAGGTAATTGGACAAGCGTATTTGGAGTATTGATAAACATTTCCAAATGAACAATGACAAGGGCGGCTGTTAGTCAAACTCGTAATAGAGTGTTTTATTGATCCAAAGACTACTTTAGTGGAACTAATGGGTTCTTGTAGTACGTAGAAGGAACAACATATCGACAAACTAGTGGCCTTTGACTGTTCATGGTTGGACTTTTGGACATGAAGACGTTGGGAGTGGGAGACACTGTACCTTTGACAAATCTAATAAGGTACTCATTAGTTTCAATTTTTTTTTTAATAATTTTTAGATACGAAGAAACTATGCCTTGCCCGTTAGCCAGATAATTACGATGGCCAATATATAATTTATATATGCTAGTAATGCATGACGTATTTTGTATTTGAATATATTTAAATAATAATATTTATAAAAAATTTAACTTATATTTGTAATTTATTTGAATAATAAATTATATGTAGAATAATTAATTATAGAATTAATTGCATTAGAGGTCCCCAAAATTTGAGGGTTGTCTCATTTTGGTCCCTAAAGTATTGAATATGTTTCTATAAGTTCCTTTAAGCAAACAATGTCTAAATTGATAACGATTTTTTATCATAAACTTATCATGTAATAGTTAAATATGGATAAAAAATAATTTTGATAGCTCTTAAACAAAATTTGGATAGCTTTTAATAAAAAAATGTGTAATATGGATAATTTTTGACCAAAATTTAGATAGCTCGTAATCAAAACTGTGTAATTTAGGTAGGTATTTAACCAAAATTTGAGTAAAAATTTGGTCAAGAGTTATCCAAATTATTTTTTTATCCATACTTAAGTATCATGTGACAACTTTATGATAAAAAATCGTTAACAATCTGGACACTGTTTACATGAGGGACTATATAAAAACATATTCAATACTTCAGGGACCAAAATGATAAAATTAAAAAATTTGGGACCAAAATGAGACAAACTCCATACTTTGGAGACTTTTAGTACAATTAACCCTAAATTATATATTAATTATTACGTCCCTCTTTGAGTACCTCATTTGGCATTTTTTTAGGTATCTTTCCAACTTCTTTAAACATTTTATTTTTTGTTTATTGTGGAATTTCATCGTAAGATTGTCATTCTTTAGTATTTATAAACTATTGTTTATATTATAATATTATGATATTGTTGTATAAAAAAAAAAAAACAAATGCGATATATATTTGACAATAAAATTCAATTTGTCAACATATATATAATAACAGATAGAATATTGATTGGATTTTAATTTTTTATATAAATAGATATAGATATAGAAACTGTATATATGTCTATTACTAATAAATGAGTCCATAAACATTTAGAACTCAAATGCTACTAATAAAAGAGTTATTGTAAGATTATTATGCTTAAGTATTTGCACATCTAAATATATTATTCTATTTTTTGTCAAAGAAATTGATTAAATTATAAAATCTTGTTTGTATTATAATGTTATGATATTGTTACATACAAAAAAATCAAATATGACAATAAAATTCGATCGGCCAACATGTATATAATAATATAATGTAGATTAGACTTTATTCGTCCAACATGTATATAATAATATAATATAAATTGGACTTTATTTGTTTATATAAATAGATATAGAAATAGAAATTGTATGTAAGAAAACTACTAATAAATGACTACACAAGAATTTAGAAATCAAATACTACTAATAAAAGAGTTCAACACTCAAAAATAAAAATTAGATAAAAGTAATATGTGAGTAGAATTGACTTTATAATAATAATTAGGAATCAATTAGAAAATTAATTTTTTTTTACAAATGCTGACATTTATAAACATTATAAACACATATACATATAGTTAGTAAATTAAATTCTAATTCTAATTTTAAAAAATTCATCTTGAATTTTTTTTTCTGCTCAACATCATCTTCTTTGCACGGCTATCAATGTAAGACAATTCAACTAATAGTCTAATACATTCTCCATTGATAGATAACTCCACTCACCCATACCTAGCTCTCTCTTCTCTCTCCCCTATATCTCCTTCTTATTTTTTTCTTTGTTAACTTTAATTTTTAATTTTAATTTGCATAACTAAAAAATTTGTTTTTTAATTTTTTAAAATTTTTAATTTTTTTTTAATTTTTTATTTTGGGAGGACAGGAGAAAAGAGGACTTGAACCCTTGACTTCAAGAAGGCAAAACCTTCACAAGGCAAAGAGTACCATTGGACCAAAAATGTGATTATTGTTAATATCTAATATTATAGAGTATATTCAGAGATGTGATTATTGTTAATATCTAATATTATAGCTAAAGAGTTGAATTTTCAAATTATACAAATATAATAATGGTCATGGTTAATTCAATTTTCATTTATTTTAATTAAATGATATAAAATTCATTCCAAATTTTTTTTCTTGCTCAAACATTTTTCCTCTTCACGGCCCCTAATGCTGACAATTCAACCAACACACATTATCCACCGCCAAATAATTCATTAATGAACAATTACTTTTATCTTATTTTTGCTCTGTCCACTTTAATTTCAAATTACATAATTAAATAAATAACAATAATAAATTACTCCTTAAAATATAAATATTGCATAATCAATGTTTGATTTTTAATATTGCAGAGTGCCGGGGTTGTTGCTGGTATACATAGTACCTTACTAATGAAGATATTTGCTTCAAAATTTATGAACAATTGAGGTTGCATCAGATTAGCAGTGATGAATACAACAATTATTATCAAAACTTGTGCTATTCAGATAATTTATGGCAAACTTAATATTAAACAAATCACCTTCTCAAGTCACCAACCACTTTCTGATGAGCAAATATGTCAATACACACGAGCCTTTGGCGGGAATGACTCCACCTCATCATCTAATGTATGCAGGTGAACTGGCCTGTAGTCTAGCCGGACTTCCTCATTCTCCCAATATCTGCAGATCATAGAGAACATTACATTGTTCACATTTTTGGGATTTTTTTATTATGATGAATTGTTGGAAACTTCTAATTTACTTCTCTAAACTATGTATGACACTACGACTCTTAAACAAAATCGAGACCAACAAATACCATTGAGAATAATTCGAGATTTTAAGACAAAAAAGATTATCATACCTGGAGCTAGCACAGCATACCTAGCTACCGACATTTTACACCAATTCGATATAAAAAAAGCATCGTTTTTTAATTCTAGGTCACTTTCTGGGAATTCGCTCATCATAGCGCCATGATACTCATGTGGATCACCAACATATAACTTTCCTAGTGACATCACTTTGTTTAGCAAAAAATAAACAAATAAATAACACCACTCTCTTCAATCTTAACGGCATTGTCAAACCTTCATTTCTTGGGTAGAGTGTTTTCATCATAACTAGTAACCCAAATTCTTAAAATACCATGAGTATATACTATATACCAACTGCAGAAGGCAACTTTTCCTGGACACATTCTACAAAGAATGGGACCATTTCCCTGTGGCTACACTAGCCCGGCACCAAGTGTATCTCTCCCTCTTTGTTGTTTTATCTGGTAAGGGACTAATTGTCTAGTACAATGGTAAACTTTTTGTGCTAATAACCATGAGATTGTGAGTTCAAATATGAAGGCAACCACTTCTTGAAAATAAAACCAAAGGTTAAGTCTGCACCAACCCACTTCTCTCAGTATCATGGATAATGGGGACCAAAACGTGCAATGACCCCCCGTGACCTTAATAAGTAAGCTAGGCACCTAAAACTTCACCTTGTGTTTTACTTCCTTTATTGCTTGTCAGTTTCAAATTATAAGTTGGCCACAAAATTCCTTCATCCTTGGGCCAAATATGAATGCGACCATTATTTTATCCTTGTGGCTTCAAATATGAAGGCAACCATTATTTGCAAATATTACTACAGGTTAGGTCTATACGACGTCACTCTCCCAACATTGTTGCAAATATTGCTAATAAGTAAGACAGACACCTAACATTTCAACTTGGACTTTTTACCTTTCCTTTTTGATTTCATGTTATATATTGGCCACAAAACTCCTTTATTCATGCTCAAAAAAGTAACAACTCATCAAGTTAGATGAAAGATTGTTATTGCCCAATATGATTCGTATCAGAATTAAGAGCTTGAGTGGTGCAGTAACAGTTGGCATTTGGGGCGGAGGGGGGTATAGTTAAAGGGCATTGGTAAGAAAATGAAGAAAAAACTAGTTACCCCAATGTATGCTTCATCCAATTCTCATCGTCTCTTTTCTGCACAGCCAAAGTATTTCGTTTCATTATTAAAGAAAGAGGGGAGACAAATAAAAATTATAAACTACTTATGAACCTGACTAACCGGAAAATCTTCCCGAGCATGTGCTCCTCTGCTCTCTTTCCTAGCTTCAGCAGAATGCATGGTGATACAAGCATTGATCAAAAGATTTTCTAACTCCATAGTTTCTATCAAATCTGAGTTCCTGGCAAAAAAAGAGCTCACGTTTCACACAAAGCCAGCAAAATATGGATAACTCTTGTACAATAAATGTCAACATATGCAATCCTTTTACACAAAATTTACCATATCAGACTTCGGTCCTTCAACTTAACATCATGAAAGCTCTCCCATGCTTTGTCAATCAACTGACAACCTGCAACAGCAACAAAGTTACACAGATAAGCAGGGCAAATAAATTATGGTCATTTTAAATAAATAAATTAAATCGGTAGTATTACTTGTTTCAAGCCTGTCTCTTATTTTCCTAAAAAGAACTGGTTCTCAAAACTGGTATACAGACAACTGATTACCAATGTAGCTGAAGAGGAAGAAAAGTCTGAATATTCACTTTATCCAAACATACATTATTGGGTGTAATGGTGACACCACGTCACCATTGTCATGTGGTGTCACCATCCCTATAATAAACCCCACTTGGTGGTTATCAAATGACATGGAGGGATGGTTATTAAAATATGTGGGATCCACTTGTTGAGTTGTTATGTTCTTAGTGGATGGTGACATCACGTGGCAATAATGACGTCATGTCACCGTTACATCCAATATTTTTTCCATTGGGGGAGGGGGAGGGGGAGGGCGTGGTGTCATAGTTTACCTTCCTCTAATGTCTCCTGCGTGCGGAACACAGCAGCATTAGTTTGCATTATTCGTTGCATATTCAACCTTATTTTTGATGTTGGAAGAGAACCATTGGAATTCCTTAGCTTGTCCAACCAAGCAATAGTCTTCTGGCCTGCATCCTTTTCCAAAGGTTTTTGTTTCTCCCCTGCACAACAGCAAAGTACAGTCTTCATTTGATGCACTACATGGTTTACAAAGCATATAACCATAGAGGTAATGAAGAATAACTACCCGGTCTATTGATTTCTGCAACCCTGTTTGCACAAGCTCGACCAAACACAACAATGTCAAGAAGCGAATTTGCCCCAAGTCGATTGGCACCATGCACAGATGCACAGGCTGCTTCCCCAGCAGCCATTAGTCCAGGAACCACTGCATCAGGATCACCACCTTTAATGGTAACAACCTGGGGAGCAAAAAATTTTCACTGGTAAGAAATACAAGGCTTTCAAGTTTCAACACTATCTAGAAGTTAAAATCAAAAAAGTCACGATGAGAACTTTAGTTATTTAACTTAATTTTTACCTCTCCAAGGTAATTTGTGGGAATTCCACCCATATTATAATGAACAGTGGGCAAAACAGGGATTGGTTCCTTTGTAACATCAACACCAGCAAAAATGGCAGCAGTTTCGGAGATACCGGGTAGCCTTTCCTTGAGGACCTCCGGGGGTAAGTGATTCAAGTGTAGATAAATGTGGTCCTTGAGGGATCCTATTGAAAATAGACAGGTAAGAGCGTTAAAGGTGTAAGAATAAGATAACTGAACACAAAGTCCACCCAAGAGGTGTCCTGTTGCCCTCCTCAACCAACGCAAGCTTTGGAGCATACAAGAGATAATAAGGAAGTAATGAAAGAGAGATTGTTTAAAACAAACAAGATGGGAAATTTTTTCCACAAAGAAATATGTTAAGATTTATGGTAAACTGCACATTGAACCCTAAACTACAAGGCTGAAATGGGGTATGCAATCTTGAACTTTAAACTTAGTCAGGCGGTTAGCCAATGGACCCGAAGAATTTGTGCTGTGACAATGAATCTTTAACCATTCAACAAAGATATAAGATACTTATTTTGTTCCTCACTTCCACTTTGCACCACCATCACCAATCCCAATCTCTATTAGTCACCATAGAACCAACCATCTTCACCTCTACACTCTATCCACCATTTTCGTCTCAACACCTTTCCTTAACTTTCTTTAGCTTATCAGCATCAGAATCCCAAATTACCATATCAATACCCTGGGACCATCACTAAATCTTAAAATTACCAAGGTTACTAGATCTGGACCTCTGGTAACTCTCTCTCTCTCTCTCTCTCTCTGTTTTAATTTTAATTTCTCTTCTCTAAACAGATTGGGGCAAAGACACAATAAAATTAAATTCCAAAAAATAAGCAATATGAATTAAAATTTCCGATTCTAAAATCCAGAACAAAAGCAACAAAATTGATAACTAATTGAACCAAAAGAGTGGAGATACATATCTTACAATTACCCAACAATTCTAGTTGTCAGAGTCCTTTCATTTTCTGTTATTAAACTGTTCTTTTTATAACACAAAAAATAGTCTCAGCATTGTTGGCTAGACGATGGTCACCGGCTGTGACGTAATACAGATGGTGGTGAAGATGGACAAGAGGGTAACAGGTTTGGGTGGCAGTGATGCCATCAGCGTTGTGATGGCAGTGATAAAGATTACAAGTGGAGTTCAAGAGACACCCCTGGGTTGACATACTCAAAGCAATACTCCAACTACATTTTGTGGAATCTGATACTAGTAATGAGATCTTACCTACACCACGACCTTCTCGGATTTCCATAGTCATAGATCTTGAAACAACATCTCTTGAAGCAAGATCCTTGGCTGTTGGGGCATAGCGCTCCATAAATCGTTCACCTTCACTGTTCCTAAGAATACCACCTTCACCACGTGATCCTGCATACTAGAAAAGAATAATTAGGGAGGGAAAGAACCATCATAAACTTAGTACTCCAAATAAAACTGCATCATTTAGAGAACCAACTAAGCCAAGCATAACGAAGAACCAATCAAACATAGATTCCACTGTTCAAAACTTCAATGTAGACAGCACCAACCTTCAGTAATGAGGCAACCAGCACCATATATACCAGTTGGGTGAAACTGCACGAACTCAAGATCCTACAACAAGAAGAGAATATAAAAACTGGAATACACGACAAATTCATTGGAAACTAAATTCAATAACAAAACACCAAACAAACCTCAAGAGGAAGTCCAGCACGTGCAACCATTGCATTGCCATCTCCAGTGCAAGTATGAGCAGAGGTTGCAGAAAAATATGTTCTACCATAGCCCTGACACAGGCATTACAAACACGAGCTAAATATATCATAAGACCCTTAACTGAAGTCCAAAAATAAAGACGTGATACCCCAGTGGCCAGAATTGTTGAAGCAGCACGGAACCGATGCAGGGTGCCATCCTCCATATTAAGTGCAATTACACCTTGGCAGCTACCTGATATACAAATCAATGATCAAAGAATTTACCCTCAAACATTCGTTCAATGCTAAGAAGCGGGTCCATAAAGGCAAGTGGAAATACAAATATGTAGGAGAAAATACAGGAGCATATGCACATGTGTGTATCTATACACCCAAATACATATATATAATGTATATGTGCATAGATATATACGTATACGCATTTATGTATGTATATGCATACTTTGATTCTACAAGCACTGAAAATCATATAAAACACCCAAGAAAAAAGGGGCACTCACGGAACCATGGAACGAGCTACGAACATTTGTTATAGGAATTCAAGAGTATATTATACTATATGTGGTGAAAGTAATAATTTTGAATTTTTGCAGTCAAAATTATTTACAGTAAGTAAAACATATGGATAGATGTCCAAAATAATTGACAGTCCAAAGCCCCAATACTGAGTTTTATGGATAACGATGGTAACTGAATAACCACCAGTTTAGAATATTCGAATTTCCAAGCCGAGAAGCATTCTGTGACAGTAATATTTTCTTCAGGTGCACAAAAAAAATTAGTATAAATTTGTATTCTCCTATGTTTCTAGTTGTACGAGTGTGACACATTGTTTCAATCATTGAACCACAGAGAAATGAAATAGAATAAATTATAAACCTAAGAGATTTTACGAGGGGAAAAAGATACAGTTTACATACCATCGTTAGCCATAAGTAAATCCAAAGCAAAATATTCCACAAAAAATTGTGTATTATGTTTCATGGCCTGGCCATAGAGAGTATGCAATAGAGCATGGCCAGTTCGATCAGCAGCACATGCACAACGATATGCTTGTCCACCTATGCAAATAACACCATTACAGAAGCCAAAGTTAGTTAAATTTTCACAGCAATCAGGTAAAATTCCAATCACAAACTAGCATCTTCATACCTTTCCCAAAGTTCAGGCTTTGGCCACCAAATGCCCGTTGGTATATTTTTCCATCTTCAGTCCGGGAAAATGGTAACCCATAATTCTCAAGCTCTATAACTGCCTTTGGTGCCTCCCGACACATATATTGAATAGCATCCTGGTCACCTACGCAAAAACAATAGCACTCTTGTTAAGATGGATCAAATATCATATCGAAAATTTTGAACATTTCAAGGTTTTGGTGCTTTAGCAACAGCTAGTTTTCTTAAACAAGATTTGAGGAAATCAGGGAAAAGAAAACCATAACAAATTAACGCTGCTCGATTTTCATGCATGTAAAAGACAGGCTAATATGCACATCAACTAGAAGTAAAAAACGGAGTCTAATTTTAAGAAACATTGTACCTAGCCAGTCACTTCCCTTCACTGTGTCATACATGTGCCACCTCCAGTCATCCTCAGTCATATTACCTAAAGCAGCATTTATTCCACCCTGCCAATGAGTTTTACCATTCAAGATTAGACATGTCCAACTTCTGGTCAAACAAACTAAGCATGGATGCATGGATGCATTAAGCCAGTGCATCTAGATCCTAAGAAGCACAGACATGGACACGGGAAACAGACACGTTGAGAACACGCTACCGATAACTGTGTTATATATATAATTATATAATTTATCACAACTGTAGTGAAAAAATATTATTCATTCAAAAAATATTAATCAAATTTTAAGTTTTGTTAAACACATGTTTATTATTTAGTAGTAGACACAATCTAAAGAAGTGTCAACCACGTCACTAAAGAAGTGTCGAACAATCGTCCGAGATTAAAAAAAAAAATCCACTTAATTATGGACACGGATAGAAGAATATCGGACACGTGTCCGAGAGTATCGATGTCCGACACGGATACATCACCTTCTTGAGAGTGTCTATGCTTCATAGTCTAGATCCAATATGTTTGCTACAAGCAAAGAAAGTAGATATCATAACATCCAAAGTGAAGGTGAAAACCTGCTAAATGACTTCGTAAACACAACAATGTACAAAATACAAATTTTGTCACCAAGAGAAAGGCACTAAAATGTAGTCAACCCCAAAATGTTAGGATAAGGCATTTAGTTGGGATGAGTTGAATATAAAAGCACTATTTTGTGCACAAGTTAACAAACAGACAAAGGATTGTCTTCAAAGTCTCAAAAAAATTGAAAACAAATATGCTTAAGAGTCAAAAATGACAAATGTCATACCATTGAGTTTCTGGGATTGGTTTATGTCAGCAATAGAACAATCTTTTATCCACAAGGAAAAGATGAACAAACATTCCCACAATCAGTGCATAAACTGTAAATTTCTATAATGAGAGGCCAGTAGAGAAGTTTGATCCCCCATTATAAATATGAAGCAATTAGTTAATGCGAGCAAACTTCCTAAAAAGTAATCATTGAGTTCATACAAATCGTTAATAGAGGAAGAATTTAAGGTTGCCATACAATTGAGGTAATTAAAATAAATGGGTTTGCCTTCAGTATTTGAGAGAATCTATATTAAAAAATCAACTAAGACCACAATCTAATGAATTACAGTCATAAAATTAATCTACGAGTGGAATTGATACAAGGACGTGATCAGATATCATTGAAATTTATGGAAGGAAAAATTTTAGTTGCCCAAGCATCGTTATTAATTCTAATATCCCTTTCCATAATACTACTTGAACCTAACTTAGGAACCTAATGCCTTAGCTATTGGATTGATAGTGACCCCATCTAATGTTGGACTCAACCCATCTGGCATTGCTATAACCCTTTTGGTATCCTAATTCATCCCAATCTTATATGTGCCCATATTCGAATTAGCACATCCAATCAATTCAGATGAAATCCAATTCATCAAATAAAATAAAAAATAAAAAACATAACACCATAACAAATATATATACATCAAAATGCAACCTGACAGTGCTACACCATAAAGGATTGATATGAATTCAAATTTCCCACACTAGCATCCCTCCAACATACAATGTAAAATTTCTAGTTGTGTAAGCTCAACCACACATCAGCTTGCATATAGACAGCAGAGATCAACATTCACACTTACAGCAAAATTCAGAGAACACAACAAATAATTGAAAGGTACAAAAACCTATAGTCTAGTAAATTGTGCCACAAATTAGGATACATACAATGTGCATCAACAAAAGTGGATTTTATATAACATGCATGAACAATTAGATAAACTGGCCCACATATATTCAGAGAGTTAAAGTTACCATACCTGAGCCGCAACGGTATGTGAACGAGTAGGGAAGAGCTTTGTAATGCAAGCGGTGTTGAAACCATGGTCAGACAACCCTATCGCCGCTCTGAGCCCAGCACCGCCTGCTCCTACCACAACTGCATCGTAGGTATGATCAACGACGGTATATGATGAAACTCCCACATTCTGCTAGACACAAATCACAGAAACAAAAGATTACTAACTACGATTCTCTCATACATTTTACGGAGAACTAAGCTACGTAACGTAAACGCAAAAGTATATATTGCAACATATTTTTTATGTATAGATAGATTGTATATAAATTTTCAAATTATCAAGTACCGTATATTAAGAGGTGTAACTCAGTAAGCAATAAACGAAGGTAAACATCAGTTACGAACTTAACGAGCCTTGTGATCATTAAGAGCATAAATTTAAGGAAAAAAATGGAATCTATGAAAGATATAAATCGATATAAGCATTAAAATCCTGAGATTCGAGCAGATGAGAATCGAAAATCGAAGCGAGAGGTCGCACGGATTGTGTGGAGAAGAGTCTATCAAAGTGAGGTCCGAGGGATTCGCCGGAGATGGATCTCGTTGAAGGAATGCCAAGGCGACGAGACACGCACCGCCACATCTCTCTCTCTCTACTTCGCTGTACGTATTTTATATGTGACTCGTTGTCTCAGAGATCGCAAGAGGAAAATGCGAATAGAATGCAAAAATGTGGGATCCTTGGAATTGGGAAAGGGGTTGTTGGAGAATTGGAGGAAGGTGCCGGCTTTAGTTCGAAATATTTTGTACAACGGCCCCTGTTTTTTTGTACATAACACAAAAATGCCATTTCCTAATTGTTTGTCGTTTCCAAAATAATAAACATTTATAGTTTTGAATACATAGAGATTTACACTAGCTTGTAACCTTATGGTATGTTTGGATCGCAGTATAAAGGTAAATAATTATAATAAATAGGATAAAAAAATATATGAGATATATTTATCCCACATTTGATAAGTGAGTAAAAAAAACATCAAAAATTTTATTCGAATTTTATTCTGATTCGATTTAAAAAATTAATTTTAACCCATTTATTTATATTATTTTAAAATATCAATATATTGAAAAACATTTGTTTTGTCATCTTTACCCTCCAACAAAAGATGATATTTTTATCCTTCAAAATTAATTGGATATTAAACCTTATTGATCGCCTCTACTGGTTCCTTTTCTGCTATTAACAGCAATTCCCTCTCTCTCTCATGAGCATTCACTGGCCAGCAAAGAACGGTCAGTCTCTCTCTCCCCTTCCCCCCATTTAATAGTCAGTAAAAACACAGCCGGCCAGTTTCCCTCTTTCCACCTTTCCCATCTCCCTCACTTTAACTTTAATGCTCTCTTAGTGACTCTACAGATTTATAACTTCTCCCTAAATTGGTTTAATCACACAAACATTTCCACAGGTTTCGGTTATATCTCCTTGTATCATTAGGTTTTTTCATTATAATTACAAACTCTCCAACAGGCTACTATCTCTCTCAATCCCATAATATATCTCTCACTTAACTCTTTCTCTCTCCCTCGGTCTCTTCATGCCACCAACCCGCATGCCACCCACATCCAACACCACCCTATAGCCACCACTGGACCGCCTTCACCCCCATCATTCTTTCTCCGAACCACCTAGCGCCCACTTGCTCCTCTACTGTCTATGGGTTTACTTTGTATTAATGTGATTGGTGGTAATGTGTTTGTTTGTAATGCCACTATTTCAATTTATGTGAAGTGTGGTGCTTTGGATGATGCACGGCTCATGTTTGATGAAATGTTGCATAGAAGGGTAGTAGATGTGGTTTCTTGGAATTGAACTATTGTTGTAATCCAGCCATAGAAGTGTGGTATGTACCATATGTTATAGATAAAAACCTCTCTTCTCTATTTATATATAAATACATGCATACTTTATTAATATATTTAATTAAATATAGTTTTATAATTTTGTTTTTTTTTGCTTGATTTTTTTTTTGGACAACTCAATAATGGTGATTGGGGTACTAATCCATTTTTTTTAAATTTTAAAAAGAGTATTAGTGATTGTCTTATTGATGCATTTGCTTGCTTTTGTATTGCTTTACAGTTTTTGGCAGCAAGGTATTTGCTTCATACAGATCAATGGAACAAAAGTTTCGGAATTCTAAATAAAAATCAAGAAATTTGTATCAAGGTAGTATATTTATGTTACCTGAAATTAAACTTTAAAGTCTCACTCACACTGGTCTTATTGTTAACAGGTTCTCTTAGTGTAGCGGTATCAACAGGCTGTGTCAATAGGTAAAAATTCTCTCTCTGCTTGAACTATATATCTGTTACAGATCTGTTATAGCCATAATGTTCTGGTTGTGTTCAATTGCAATATTTATTATTTTAGGAAAAAAAAAACTATGAGGTATGGAAGTGTCCAGAAAATGTCTGATGATAGGCAAAATGCCTATAAATGTCCACCCCACCCCCTCCAATTGTTTTATTTTTTATTTTTTATTGGAGCTAAACCTCTTCGAGTTTCGAACTGGAAATTGTCAGGTATGCCAAACTTCTAATCTTCGCACAAAGTTATTTCTTTTCTAAAATGAATTCTACATTTTTGTTCGGGGCTTCCTATACTAGAATTTGTTTCTTCTTGTGATTGAAGAGATTCTGTTGATAAAGGTGAAATGTCAGTTTTTTTAAAGAAAAAATATAGGTTAAAGCCTTAATTGATAATATGTTCAATTGATTTGCTTAACTGTCAACCACTACAAGATTAACCATGCTAAATTATTTTGATTTGTGTGTTATGGAATTTATCTGGTGAACTACTGATTGGTACTCAGATTAAACTTCCTTGTCAAAATGCCTACTGCTGATTGTGCTTTTGGTTCAGCATAGGCTTCTTTGTCAGTATTTGTTGTGGATGCATCTTTGTGGTATTTGTATATATATTAGCTGATTAATAATGGGGAACTTTTTAGCATTGATATTGTGTGTTGGATTTGCATTGTGAGTCTAAAATCAAGTTTTATCTATTCTCAACTGTTCTCGAGCAGATGAGGCCTGATATTTACTTAGTCAGCATGCTTCCTTCATGCTTTTATAATTTTGCTTTAGAATTCTTCATTTCCACTTGAGATTCAAATTTTTCATTCAGCCTTTTTTCCTAATATGCGCATCAAGGATCAATGAAATATCTATTATAGTTTACAATATGGAGAGAGAACAAACTTAGTGTTGGTGACTATATATGAAATTTATGACTTGATGGACTGCAAGAATTCAAACTACGTTAGTTTGATTATTTAGGAACTTCATGTTGTCATTGTTGAACTAATAAAGTGGATCCGCAAGACTCAATCCCTTAGCTTAGAACAAAGCCACCAGTTCAATTTTTTTTTTTTAAGCTTTTGGTTCTATGGAAACTTTATATCTCTTTCTCTTGGTTCCTATTAGTGAATTGTCCACTAAACTAAATATCATACTAACCATTGTGGTCTCAAGCAAAAGGAAGGACAATGCCTTTTCACTTTACAATCTTAATTTTTAAAATATCCCTCTTTTTTCACTATCATTGCATCAATACAATAACGTACTTTGAATGTAAAACGAGCGACACATAGCAATACTATAACATAAATCCAAGCTTAAGTTTTTGATGCTATGATACAAAAGTCCTCTAATCAATTCTATGAAAATTTCATTCTTCCATCATCCTCGGGTATTTATTATAAAAGACAAAAAATAGTAGTTTTTTTATCTAACTACAAGAATTTTGTCCTGGCTAATAGAGCAATTGACATATAAAGCCATTGTAGAACATTAATCTGAGCTAATTTTTTCAATGGTTATGATTCAAAAGGCCTTAAATCAAGTCAATAATTGTTGGTACTTACACTAAGAGTGAGCAATAAGAGTTTTATTTATTTATTAAGAACATCAAGCATTCCAGATGAAGGTGTATTCTCTCCTTTATTTGATTGCACTTGTGGAAAAAGAGGGAGATTGAAACTTGGTTGTGTTTGATTTCACCATCGTATCTATTACATATTTGGTTAGATGTGTCCTTTCAACAAAGGTAAACAAGGAAAAGGGTTTTCCCTTTTTTTTTTCCCAGTAAGTAAAAGGAGTTTTCCTTATTCTATGGGGGAGAGGAAGTTGCATTTCCCTCGTTTTCCTTGGTTCTATATAAAATAGAACCAGATATCTTATTCTTTTTATTTCACTACAAACTTTATTATAGAATCAAAAAGATTGAATGAATATGAAATATGAAATCCCTCTTCCTTTCCATTCATTTATGCTCATGGAACAATCCCTCATCTTTTCTTTTCCCTTTTTTTTTCTTTCTCACACTCTATCCTCATAACAATTAGACCATAAAAGTTGGATAGAACCCATCTCATTGTTATACATAAATAGTGAACAAGCAAAATTCACAAATAGAAAATAACTCTCTCAATCAAACTGGATAGTTGATTGGCATTAAATATTGACCTACTTCCGTTTGTATAATAAACAAAAATAAGTCAATTTTGAATGATTTTTTGAATTTTAACTTTTGAATTTTTTTTTTATATGAAAAAGGTAGCTTGAGGGTAGAATTGTCTTATTTGATTTTACTTATTTAAACTCAATAGGGAGGAGGTTTGGTATATTTTTTGTGTTCCATTTACCCACCTTCCAATATTTTCACTGCTAACTTTCTGGGATACTATTTCATTATCTTTTGTTTCCCTTGAATTCATTGAAACTTGATCAATAACATCTTGCAAAAAAAAATGTGTATTTTCTTTAATTCATTAATAGTGGATTGATTATAGGCGAGCAAGAAACCACTAAATAAAGAAGAATTGACTGAGAAATGAAGTGGATACATGGAGGCAGATAAAATTCTTTAACAACACATCAGACTAACTTAATATTGAATGTAGATAAGTAATTTGAGGAGCACATGAGTATACATATAATTTATTTTGGAACTTAATTATTGGTATTTTGCTTCCATAGGAATTTACCTTAAGCCAAAATGTTGACTCACAAAAGAATGTTATGCTTTTTTAAAGCCTATGTAGTGACTTGGTTCTAAAATGTATTTGTACTATACTTTAAATTTTTTAAATAGTGTCCATCCTTTATGTTCCAAAGAAATTTTAATGATGGTCAGCGATTATTAGATTTGAGAGATCTCATGCAAGAATTTACAAGTGACATCAACTCTTTTTTTTTCTCAGTTATATATCATTAAATTGATTATAATTATCATATATGAAAATTTTCATGTTTAATATTTTATTGGGCACAACACATGTCGAATCTAAATCATTCACCAATTCGATATTTATTAATATTATGAATTTTGGAGAAGTGATCTACGTCTGCAAAAATCTAATATTTCATAATCAAATGGTTTAGGTGCAACGCACGTGTGCATCAACTAGTATGAGTTAAATGAAAATCAAGAAGGAATTGAGATATTTTTATATAGTTCGAATTAATGAAAAACATTACATTTTTGCCCAATGCCAGTACGTTCAAAATTCTCTTTGCCGAATTCCTCTCCATTCAAAATCTCTTTGGTCTCCGACCAGTGGCGATTTGTTGATGCAGAGATCTATTGAGCAAATAAAACTTCTTTTTTTGGGAATTCCTACATGGTCAGTGGCGTATACAAAATAACCAACCAATTCAAAATACAAAAGAGTCCAACATTATCCACTCCACTGAACAAACCAATAGCCACTACATGGATAACTACAGAGAGCATCCTATGATATTTTGATAAGATGTAATCTAGTTTGTTATGAATTTTGATTCTTTCTATTGTTGCAAATATTATATATACTCAATAACACACATCATCTGGTATTAATTCGAACCAGACTTACAAACTCTAACTTGGTATCAGAGCCACAACTAGACTAACACCTCTTTCTATCGATCCCCAATGGCCCTACCTAGAGATCCTGCTGCTTTTATCTTTCCCAACATCACTCCCTTGGTTTCTGTCAGGCTTGACGGAACCAATTATCTGAATTGGATCACCCAATTCCTTCCTCTTCTACAAAGTCATGATCTCATTGGCATTGTAGATGGCTCCGAGCCATGTCCTTCTAAGTTTGTCACTGATGCCAAAGGCAAACTTACCACTACCATTGCTCCTGATTATATGCTATGGCAGAAAAAGGACCAATTCATTTTGGCATGGATAAATGCCACTCTCACAGAAAAGGTTTTGTCTACTGTTTATGGACAAACAACTTCTCGACAGGTATGGACTACTCTATCTAACAGATTTGCCCCAAATTCTCGATCCAGAATTTCCCATCTCAAAAGACAACTGCAAACTCTCCACCAAGGATCCAAGTCATGCACTGACTATCATCTTGACACCAAAAACTGGTCTGATCAACTTGCAGCTGTAGAAAAATCTGTTGATGATGAAGATTTGATCTCATATGTTGTTGGAGGCCTAAATCCCTCATATCATCCATTTATCACCTCTCTTAACTTTGCCATTCAAGAATCCTCTATTACCTTTGCTGATTTTCAAACCGAGTTGCTCAACTATGAGCAATTGCTAGAAACCCAACACAAAGCAATACCACCAGATAATACCAACATAGCCTTCTTCACTCAGAAAACCAAACCCAAGTACCACCACAAAAGATCCAACAAACCATTCTCCTCCAATAAACCCTCTGGTTCCAGGCCTCCTAATAACCTCAGTTCTCCTGGCAAAAATCAGAATTCAACCTCTAATCCATTCTTTCAAATCTCCAAACCTCCTTGTCAGATTTGTGGCAAGACAAGCCATCAAGCTCTTGATTGTTACCATAGGATGGACTACTCCTGCCAAGGAAGACACCCCTCCTGCACAACTGGCTGCCATGGCTGCTCATACACATGTCACACCAGAAGATGATCAACCTTGGTTCCTGGATAGTGGTGCCAAGGTCCAACTCAAGTGACCGTTGGAAATGGGGGAGGTTTGATCACAAGTAACACTGGTTCCTCTATTCTTCAAACAAAAAATAGTTCCTTGCTTTTATCTAATATTTTACACTGTCCTCAGGCCTCTTCTACTCTCCTTTCAATCCAACAACTTTGTCAAGATAATAATTGTTATTTTGTGCTAACTGCTTCATATTTTGTTGTGAAGGATCTGCAGACCAACAGAATACTCCTCCAAGGTCCAAGTAGAGCAGGCCTCAATCCAGTTCATTTCCAATCAAATAAGTGGCAGCAAAGATCCACCACCAACTCTTCATTTACTGCTTTCCTAGGATTCACAGCTCCTGTCCAGACTAGGCATGCGAGATTGGGTCATCCATCCACCTTAATTCTGCAACATCTCCACCGTGATGCTCTTATTTCAGTTTCTGGGTCTCACAAGTTAAAACAAGTTTGTGAATTTTGTCAAATGGCTAAAAGTCATAAACTTCCCTTTCCTACTTCAATTCTTCAGTCAAGTCATCCCTTCGAACTTAATCATTCTGATGTCTGAACTTCTTCAGTTCTTTCAATAAGTGGCTGTAAATTTTATGTTATATTCATTGATGATTACTCTCGATTCTCATGGATGTTTCCTTTAAAGCAAAAGTCAGATGTTGTCTTATGCTTCATTAAATTTAAATGTCTTGTTGAGAATCTATTCTCCTCCAAAATTAACCAGCTTCAAACAGATAATGGAGGAGAATATATTCCCAACTCATTTAAAACTTTTCTAACATAAAATGGCATTTTGCATAGGCTGACATGCCCTAAAACCTCTGAGCAAAATGACATTTCTGAAAGAAAGCATCGACATATAACAGAAACAGGCCTTACACTTCTAGCTCAATCACATCTTCCACCTGAACATTGGGTAGATGCTTTTCTTACAACCACTTACCTTATCAACAGAATGCCAGCAACTGTTTTTGATAATCACTCACGTTATTTTCTCTTATTTCATAAACAGCCAGACTACACCCTTCTCAAGACATTTGGTTGTGCTTGTTACCCTCTTCTAAGACCTTACTCTGCTCATAAATTGTCATATAGAAGCAAAAAGTGTATCTTTTTTTGGCTATGCTGCTAATCAGAAAGGATATCGGTGCTATGATGTTCAACCTGGTCACGTCTACATCTCTCGTCATGTAGTATTTGATGAAAATACTTTTCCTGCTGCAAACTCTATTTCCAATTCAACACCTCCTGCCAGTACATCCTCATTCATCACCAATTCCATTCCCACACCTATTTTCCCTGCTACTACTCACATCTTGGAGGATATTCCATTGGATACTGCTGCTCCAGTCACAACAGGTATGTCTCCCTCTATCTCACCTACAAACACTCCTGTTTTCTCTAACCCTGTTGATACAGCTCGTGCAGATATGTCTTCCATTGGCAATGCTCAAACACAAGATCTTTCAACCCCACATTCACCCTTACTTATGTCCAATTCCTAGTCACCAGATCTCAAACCAATTCTCTCAAATCCAAACAATTTCCTGATTATCACCTCTATACCTCCACAAAACATCCAATTCAAGCCCTCTCCTCAATTATGCTTCCATCTGAACCACGAACCTATAACCAAGCATCTAAAGATCCCAATTGGCAAGCAGCCATGCAACTTGAGTTTGATGTTTTCATTGCCAATAAAACTTGGACTTTATCTCTCAAACCCTCTGATAAGCATGTAATTCAAAATAAATGGGTCTTTAAACTCAAACAAAGGGTAGATGACACCATTGACAAGTACAAAGCAAGGCTTGTAGCCAAAGGCTTTGAGCAAGAACATGGCATTGATTTCCATGACACATTTAGTCCAGTCATAAAACCTGCCACTATTAGACTTGTGCTTGCTTTGGCAATCCACCACAATTGGGTTATACAACAATTGGACATATCTAATGCATTCTTGCATGGTCATCTTGAGGAAGAAGTATTTATGGAGCAACCTACAGGGTTTGAAGACAAAAATTTTCCCTCATATGTCTGTCGACTTCACAAGTCTCTCTATGGGTTGAAACTAGCCCCAAGAGCTTGGTTTAGGAGACTATCTCAAAGTCTCTTGGAACTTGGATTTATTGGATCATCTGTTGATACTTCTTTGTTTTATCTCCATCGATCTACTGTCACTATTCTTATTTTAATATATGTTGATGATATATTGGTGGTGAGTAATTCCTCTAATGCAGTTGCTATTCTTCTCCAACAACTCAGCCAAGACTTTGCAGTCAAGAACTTGGGGGCTTTATCATACTTTCTTGGCATTCAGGTCTCTCGAACCTCTGATTCCCTTCATCTTCATCAAGGTAAATATATTTTAGACTTGTTGCATGACACTACAATGATAGGAGCTAAACCAGTATCAACTCCTTGCACCTCTGGTGAAAAATTGTCCAAGCACATTGGTGAACCCCTTTTGGTTTTGGATCCATCTACTTACAGACATATTGTGGGAGCTCTCCAATATTGTACATTGACTCGGCCTGATATTGCCTACAATGTTAATCAACTATGTCAGTTTCTTCATTGCCCAACTACAGTCCATCTCATGGAAGCAAAGAGAGTGCTACGATATTTAAAAGGAACCATTGAACATGGACTTCATTACAGCAAAGGGTCCTTATCTTTACATGGTTTTTGTGACTCAGATTGGGCTGGTAGCCCTGATGATCGCAAATCTACTACGGGCTATTGTATTTTTCTAGGTCCATGCTTAATTTCTTGGATGGCAAAGAAGCAACCTGTTATTGCTAGATCAAGCACTGAAGCGGAGTATCGATCAATGACCCTCACTGTTACTAAGTTATATTGGATTCGAATGCTGTTTAAGGAACTTGGTTTTCCTCTTCATTCACCTTCTTGCTTATGGGTTGACAACATTGGAGCACTTTCATTATCCTCTAACCCTGTGTTTCATGCAAGGACCAAACACATAGAGGTGGATTACCATTTTATTCGGGAGAAAATTTTTAACAGGGACATTCTTGCTCGTTATACTTGAACCACTTCCCAACCATCAGATATTTTCACAAAGGAACTGTCCAAGAGCAGGTTCAGTATGCTTAAAGACAAGCTAATGGTTCGACCTCTCACCATCAGCTTGAAGGGGGCAGTTAACCAACCAATTCAAAATACAAAAGAGTCCAACATTATCCACTCCACTGAACAAACCAATAGCCACTACATGGATAACTACTGAGAGCATCCTATGATATTCTGATAAGATGTAATTTAGTTTGTTATGAATTTTGATTCTTTCCACTGTTGTAAATATTACATATACTCAATAACACACATCATCTGGTATTAATTCGAACCAGACTTACGAACTCTAACTATACATTCAGTTTAAAACTTCTACACATATGTATGTGCACATTCATTTTAGTTTGTGATCCTAACATTTGAACACTCATATTTATCTATTAATATATGGTGTTTATGATTACAATATATTTGGAATTTTTTTTTTATATTTTAATGAGCTGTAAAAATAATTGATATAAAAGTGTATTTTTTTTTTGTTTGAAATGAAATAAAAGTTAATTTATAAGCCAAATATGATAGTGTATTTGATACAACAGGGACATAATAGTCAATGATAATATATTACATCACCCTTATCCATGGACTCCACATAAGTGCTATGATCTATCCAAAAAGTGGAAATAATTGGAGATACTTATTTATATTCAATCCACTTCAACTCAGGATGAATTTGGATCGGATAAGAAATAATATTTTTTTAGATATCAAATCCACTCAAATCTTACCATCCAAACATCAATGAAAGTTAAACAACATTAGCTTGTATTGTTGAACGTATATCTATTAAAGAAGGTGGCAACTTGAAAATACAACCCCCCCCCCCCCCCCCACCCACCCAAATAATAAACCATTGATAATTGTAAAACCAATTGATAGTTATGTTTCATTTGGTATGATAAAAAAAAATGAAAGGTTAAAAAGTTTGAATGATGAACAGTTTGAAGAATAGATAAAAACATGATATTTGATAAATGAGAAAAATAGGAAATATGAAAAAATAGATAAATTAGTTTTCTTTTTAACTCACCAAAATCAATCACTCTAAAATTAGAAGAAAAAATAGATGAAAAATTAATTTTGTGTGTTAAAATATATACTATTTATCTATATATCATTTGACATATACATATATTTTATTTATCAATTATATATTATGTATACATTAATTTCATATATAAATATAATAATAAAATATGAATTTATATTTTCCCATCCTTCTACTTTTCCATCCTACTAAACATAAAAAAATAAATCTTCCTTTCTTTCTATTCCTCTTACTTTCCATCATTTCTATCAAATACAAAAAAAAAAGAAGGAATAATCTCTCTCTTAAAGGATATAAAGTGTATCACACGCCCACTTTCCATTCTTCTATTTTTTTTCTTCCATCCTACCAAACACACCTAGTGACTATAATTTTATTTTCTTTTTTGAGTAATTCCATTCAAAAATAAATTCAACAGATAATATTTGATAGTTGCTGTATCAATCACAGCATTTTTGTGTGCAACGATATCAAAAGCAAAGAAAAATATTTAAGAAACACGTGGCTTTTTTTTTTTTTTGTTGACACGATAAAAACCTCAAAATAAAAAAAATTCAATGTAAAAAATGAAAATGAGAGAATAATTATTTTCCTAAAAACCCTGACAAAAATCCATGGCAACTTCCCTACTAAAGGACAGGGATAGGGATGTGCCATCACCCAAGATTAGGAAGTTTAGGCGTGAAATTTGAACTTATGATCTGTCTGGTAGTAGGGATAAAAAATTGTGAGGATGAAAATATACGAGGAATAGACTTTTTATTTATAGAGGAAGGAAAACTTTTTTCTTTTTTTTGTTTGGTAAGATAGATGAAAAGTCAGATGAATTAAATTTTCATTGTTTGATATGGGAGAAAAAATGAAAAGAATAAAAACACATGTAAATTTTATTTACCATTATACCTTCACTAATAATTTTTTTTTTATTGCTCATAGACTTTTCAAGATTTTAAAATGTTAAAAACTCTCCATTTCACTATAAAAAATAATAAATATATACAAATATATATATATATAAAATTTTTCGTCCACTTTTTTTGTGGAATCAACTAAATACCTGGGTTAAAATATAATGCTTGTGTATTTGAGAAATTTATCGAAATTAATTGGTGAGGTATATACTAAAAAATTGTCTAATATATAAGAGTGATAATTATCGACATTATAAGTTTGTTTGGCATGAAGAATGAAAGAAAAGTTAAAATAATTTTTCATTCATGAGCGACAAAAAAAAACTATTTTCTTTCTTTTTAATTTGGTAGGAAGAATGAAAAATAAGAAGATTGAAAAAAAAATATTAATACATTCGAAAAATATAAAATCATTTCTATTGCGTCAAATCATGTGATATAAATATATTAAATGTATGAAAAATGGGAAAAAAAAAGAAAAAGATGTGCATCGTAAAAGCTCACAAAAGTGAACAATTAACCTACTGGTAGTCACCACAATGTCTACACGTGGTTAGTTTTTTTTCATAGTACCAGCCTAAAACACGAGAAAATATTCAATATTTACTCCTAAAACACATGGATGGATATATAAGCTTTAAAGGGCATATTAGTAAATTGACCCAACAGCACTCAAGGTCTCCATTTCTCCCTCCACTTTCCGCCCAAATGTGGGCGGATTTTTGTTGGCGGGTGGAGTGGATTATTTTTTTCTCCTTTTTCCGTTCCACCTTATTTTCTTTTTATACTAAATAAGGGAAAGTTTTTCCTTTTCTCCCATTTTTCATCCACTCTTTTCCATCCACTATATTTACATCCTACCAAACAGAGGGTTAGTCTCACGGACTTTTGGTCCGATATCAAGTCCGATATCAAGTTCTGAATTTTATTATGTCGTCGGTGTGAGTAGAATATATATTGCCGGCCTAATCTAATATATTTATTTCATATAAATTATTGTATTAATATATTTGACATCCGATCCAACTTAGTAGTAACTGATCTGTTAAAAATAACTAAAATATTTCTTTGTAAATCGGACAAAAACTTGACCTATATCCGTACACACTTTTCCAAAAAAAAAAAAAAATCAATAGACATATAAATTGGTGTTATTGCAGTTACATCTCTCAATTTGTCAGTTTGTCAGGTATACCGCAAAAGAATGACATGAATAACTACGAAATACCATTCTGGCCCAATATGAGACGGCTAAATTCTTGTCAACATGAAAAAATTATACAATTCGTACATCATTATTGAAATGCAAGAATTGGGCCTTGGCTAGGCATATGGTTTAGCTACATTCTGTCCTATGGGGGTAGGCCTTGGTCAACATAGAGTGTGTTATTACGGTTTCTGCTAGTTCTGGTCGGACTTGATTGGGCCTAGCCTGTTATATCTGCAAGCCTAGTCTACTTCCCTGGCAATATTATGACGTATCACGCCTGTTAGCAAAGAGACTGCTGGTCCCTGGAAAAAACTTTAACGAATCAAGTGAGAGAAATATATGGGCGAGACGAGGGGTGAGGTTAATCCAATTCTAAGTGTATAATTTTTAACATTAACATTAATCCTAGCTCAACTTCAACCTTAGATACTTAATTTGAGTACTGTTCAAGTTGAATTCGATGCAAGCTCAAATTAAATTTGAATTATTTAATTTAAACTAATTTTATGTTAAAATTTAGATTAAATTTTTTCAAACTCGTAGTCAGCCTATTTTTCTACATTCAACGCCCCCACAAGAAAGTTAAACCAAAACACCAGAGTCACTTCCACAAGAACCACATCACGGCCACAAGAAATTTTACAAAATCTGGAAATGAACCATGCCACGCCACTACCACTGCCCATTGCAAAATCTAAAAATTAAATTTTACAATATTTGAGAGATTGATCAAGGTCTGAGAGGTGCAGATTTGAGAGATCCAAGAGGCGCAAATCTCATATTTGAGAAGTGCAAATTTGATGAAGGTCTTTATTGAGAGGTGTAGATCTAAGAGATCCAGAGTAAAGGTCTGAGTGACACACAGATAAAAGTTTTCAGTTGATCGTTGATGGTGATTGAGTGTTAATGACTATAACGTTGGCTGAGAAAAAGAAGTGTCTAAGAGAGTGAGGGTTTGAGTGAGGGGAGGTTGAGAGAGTGAGGGTCTGAGTGAAACAGGTGATCATTGGAGATTGAACTTAGTTGATTTATATATTTATTTTTAAATATGTTCAGGTTGAGTTTGATTTATATATTTGGGTTGAACTCGATAATCCAAGATTTCAACCCAGATACTACCTGAATTTAATTCGAGATGGTGTTTTTTTGACCAAATCGAATCTAAGTATAAAAAATCTCACTCTTCTCTTCTAGCAGTAACTATTGGCTATAATAAAGTCACACAGGGTCATCATCTAATAATAAACCTACAAGTAAATAAGACAAATCACACTTGTATATTTATTATGTTTTTATTAGATGGTGACACCACATTACGAAGATGATGTGATATCACCATTATACCCAACATTTTCTCCTCTTCTAGGGCATTCATCTAGTTGCTTGCAAATATACATATTCTAATCTTTTATTCATGATTGAAGGCACTATGTTACTTATAAAATTTCAACATACAAAAATAAGATGTTTGAATAATTTCAACATATAGCGATTAGATTGGTTTTGAACATTTTTTGTTAGTGCAATTGGTATTTCATTTTTTTGTTGGTCACTTATTTTTTTTTAACTGCTGATTAACTTAGGCTTTGAATTTTTTTTTTAATTTTTTGAGAACTATAGGTTTCATACAGTAGTGATTATTTTTTGGTATGAATAATAACTTGATGATTTTATTTATGGATTATAAAGACAATTTAAACTTTATTGATTGATAAGTAAGAAGTAAATATCAATCATCGGTACTAAAATGCGTGATAAAAAGATTTACTTATAGTGTACTCTAGGTATGAATCAGTTTGTAATAAAAAGGATGAAAATTTATATAGTAAGTATATAATAGTTTTTAATGAAATATTATACCAAATGTTTTGAAAAAATCGATATACTAAATAACTTACATATTCAAAAATTGTGACATTGTCTATTTGGATACTGATTTTTGTGTTGCAGTGACGATGTGTATGCGGTTATTAGAGTCAAATGTTAAACTATCAAACTTAAAAAAAAAAGCACTAAATTTAAAGATATTATGTATTTTATGTGTGTTTAATAGAAATATTTTTTATTTTATGTAAAATTAGAAATTAAACAAAATCAATTTAAATCAAGGTACAAACAATACACTTTTAACATATAACATTTAGATCATTTAATTTAAAATAAATTCAATCTGAGTTGTTATTATACTTTTTCAAATTTAAGATAGAGACGTATGAGAGATAGGAGTGTAGAGTCTTACGATAAGAGGCTTCTTCATAGACAAGAAAAAAAATTCAAGACTAACTGTAGACCATTAGATTAAAATTTTTGAGATGATCTGAACCATTTTTTATGTTGGGATTACGTTGTCCATTGGATGTGTTTATGCTTTATTTCAAAACGATCTGGATCTCTCTTTGTCATTTGGATTCAAACTTCGTTCTATTTTATTGTATAGATATATATATTTTTTTGCCAAACTAACACTAATTTTCAAAATAATTCATAATTTAACATATTGTCAAAGTAATTCTCACCAGAGTGCTCTGGATGTCACTACAACCGTATAGTGAGCAAAAATATAAGAAAAACACAATTTTTTTCCCCCAAAACGTCCATCTTTTAACCCAATCTCTTCTTGACCACAATTTATCAACACAACGTTAATTAATATAAGTTAAAAACAAAATATTGGTAACTAAAGTAGATTTTAAAATTAAAATTTTTTTACTGAAAATTTCCTAAAATTTGGCTAATGTGAGAAATCACAAATCTTGTGGGCCTTCCTTTCAAAATTGAGGTCTTTTGCGCGATTCTAAGTTCATCCAAAATTATTTTCAATTTTTTTCCTTTTAGATAACTATAAGGGATTAATCCACACTAGGATATTCTCCCCCCACCGAAGAATTCTGACTGACTTAGATTTTTTCCTAGGGCAATCTAGTAGTCTTTACCTCTCAATGCCCATGAGGAGCTCGTTCCACATCGACTGAGAGTCGTCCCCCCGCGCATATAAGCCTACGCTTCATATGTATACAGGGGGGAGACGACTTTTAGTCGATGTGGGACGAGCTCCTCATGGACACTGAGAAGTAAAGACTATTGGATTGCCCTAGGAAGGGGTCTAGGTCAGTCAGAATCCTTCGATGGGGGAGGATATCCCAGTGCGGATTAATCTCTTACAAAAAAGCGTCTTTTGGTGGACAGGATTGCCTCCCTCCGAAAGGATTCTGGCTAGCCTAGACCCCTTCCTAGGGCCTTTACCTCTCAGTGCATATGAGTAGCTCGTTCCACATCGACTGAGAGTCGTTCCCACCGACATATAACCCTACGCTTCATATGGAAGTAGTGGGTACCTCCTCCATATGAAGCGTAGGCTTATATGCCGGGGGGAGAGACGACTCTCAGTCGATATGGGACGAGCACTTCATGGTACTGTCAATCAAAATTCTTCGACGAGGAGAGAATATTCCGGTACGAATTAATCCCTTACGATAACAATTATTTTCCTGAGTGATTGTTGTGCAGTAGTAGCAGTGGTCATCCATAACTTAAAGCTTCTTGTTATCTTCTGTCGGACACAGACGATGACCACGAGGTGAGTGTAACATTACTGAATTCCATAACGTGCAGCTTCCGAGACCACATAATGGATGGAAGACCATGTTTGACCCTTTTGAGTTTGAGGTCAACAAAAACCACCGTGAATCATTGAGAAAGAAGTTCACAAAAACACGTTGGAAAACGAAAGGTGACCTAACTATGAAGGAAAGGGCTGATGGGTATGATCAATCTGATCAGAAAAGTAGAAGCAATCCACTTAATGAGGACTCCTCATCGGATTCAAATGGTACAGTACTGGAGCTCTGATGCTGCTATATCTCTCCCCCCACCCCCTCTTAATTGTATCGCGTTCAGGTTGGTGGCCTCAGGAACTCTTTAGATTTAAGTGACGGTGGCTACCCAGAAAAAAATGTGGATGGACAACCTCCAAAGATTTCTACACCGGAGGGAGAGTATTAAATAAATACTTATGTTACATATCTCTCTAATAATTTAAATTTTTAGAATAAATAATTCTTTAATAATAAAAAAATAATTTCGAGGGTCGATCACATTCACTTTGAATATTTTTTTTTCACATTTTAACAATTTTTTTTCAGAATTCTAATTTTTTATTTTTATTTTTTAGAAATTCTATCTATAAATATGCAGTTTGAGAGATTCTGCACATCTAGAAGTTACGTATCAACCACCAAAATAGTTTTCGTTTGTAAAAGGAAATGATGATCTAACACAAAATTAATTAGCAACCATGGATGGCGGGTATCATGCATTTTTTAGCATAGACATCATATAGGTACAGGGAAGTTTTTTCTAATGTTGATGAACATAGCTGTTCTTCAACCATATGCATGGAAGTGTGCGAAAGATGTTTCACAGGCTTCCAGAGGTATAATATAATGACGAAGAACAAAATGTCCTTGTAGTAGTTTTTGTCAATGCGTTCAAACTTGTGCACCAATGTAACACATGGCCTATTCAAAGTTTATCAGTCAAAAAACACACTCAATAGCAGTCTTCCTGTACCAAACCACTTGATCTAATTCAGTTGCTAGAACCTTTCATCTACTTGCGTCTGGTACCTTACATCACCTCATCTTTGGTATATGATTGGCCTCCCTTGTCCTCATGGAACCCTCATGATTTTTTTTTTTTCATAACTTGTAGCATTGTCATATCCACTTGTAAAATTCTCACCTGGGAAAGAAAAATAAGTAAAAAGGTTTTTAAGGTAGTATGAATAGGTTGACTACTTTAAAGTTTAATCTTTTTACATGGATTTGAGTATTAAATATTTTTATTGAGTCCTATATTGTTGGATTCCCTTCTCTCATTATCGTGTAGGTATCAATGATGAGTTCTAAGAATGGTGTTTGAAGGGGCATGATATTATAATCATGTATCTAAATTAGTATAATGATTCACACACAAGGGTCATGTGCGCATTTAAGGTATTGATGGTTCAAAGTGGTGCAAGACAAGACCGAGTTAATTGAGATCGGGTCAAGAATAAAAGATCATTTATTAGATATGTTCGGTTGACTTGGCCAAACTTGACTAAGATTTGAACAGCTCGATCCTATGTTAAGATATTCTCGATTAACGAGGCCGAGCATCATTAAAATGTGAACAGCTCAATTCATGTTAAGCAAAGTAATCGTTGATCATTCAGCAAATATATATGTGTGTGTGTGTGTGTGTTAAACTCCCTTTCTACCGATACCAAACTACCAATACCAAGTAATAATTATCATCAAGATAAACCTAAGGAGTGGCCTCCCTTGTCTTGACGGAACCTTCAACCTGAAACCACATACAATATGCAAAAACCAGCTTACTTGTACACCTATTGAGTGCTATCCTAAAGGCCACTTATGAGGAATCATATCAAATTATTATAATTCAATGTGGTTTGATAGAATATCTTTTTGGGACCAAATTGAATTGAATCCCTGTCAACAACTTGCAAATCACAGTGTATGTGGCATTTCTTTTTCTGTAATTTACCGTGGTGATCGATTGGTCTTCATTCAATGATATGCTGTAGTTTAACAGGGTTCATGTCTTACTGAAAAAAAAAAAATGCAAATCACAGTGCACAAAAAACCTTGGACTTTTTAACTAGTACGAATTGCACCAGCAAATTTCGTCCTTGCTGGGACTAATCTACTGTACTCAAGTTCTGTTTCTATGGGGAGGCAAGAAGTTTGTGGAGGGAAAATCCATAGTTTTTCGATATTACACTTTTTGATTGTATTGTTTCGTCATGTTTTATCATTTTCGAAATCAATCAATGACTACGATCGACTCAAATAAATATCTACGACCTAGAATAATTTTTGGTACTAAAACAAGTAAATATTTATGACTTAGAATAATTTTTTGGATACTAAAACATTATCGAGTGGTCTATAAATATCTTTCTTTGATATGCAATACTATCAAAGCATGTTCTTGGATGCATGGCCACTTAAGCAGTGGACAAAAAGAATAATTGAGAGTGGTCCTGATAATCTATCAAGAAGATATGATACAGACACACGACCCAACAAGCGTAAACATTTTGAAGTCGAAAATATTATTTGGATTTAATTTTTTCTAACTTAATTGTTGATTTAATGCATCATAATCTTTAAAAATCCAATAACTGAGAGTAATTAAGTCAAAAAAAGAGAGTAGCGAATTAGATCGGGATGGTATTACTCTTTCCAAACGGGTAGAAGCGAATAAGGGACCACAAAATAGCATTTCTTCGCCTCTTGTTTCTGATTAGACTTCACTGTCTTGAATATCATATCTAAAAGACTCACTTTCTTGTAAGCTACAACTTCATTAGAAGAGGTCCCTTTTCTCCACAGCAGTATACGATGAATTTGGCTCTTCTCTGATTAGAGAGGGTGACTGAAGTTGAATGATCAAAATGTCTTTATTAGAGTAACTGAAGTGTAACGATCAAAATCTCTCTATCTCAGCAGATTTCACCCGATCTAGAGTATGATTTCATTGGGAAGAAATTATTGTCGTGAGTAAGCTTGACAATTCTCTACATAATTATAGAACATGACATGAAGTTAGAAGATTTAGATTTAATTTTAATTTATTCAGATGATAAATGAAAGAACTCGTCGAACCCATCAAATAAATAGATTGACACTTATTTGCTAAACACGACATGAACCCAAGTAAACTACAACATACCACTGAATGAAGATCAATCGATCATCACGATAAATTACATAAAAAAAATACCACATACAAATGAATAATTACTGAAAACCCCAAGCTCTGGGCCCAAGGAGGTATGTAATTAAATTTACAAATGGGGATAGAGAGAAAAAAAAAAAAACGTGGTCCTATCTTTATACTGCTCTTTCTTTATGTCATCCCTCAGTTCATGTGAGCTATTACATAAAGTCAAAAGAAACATAAACCTGGCCGTTGGAAAAAGCCAAGAAAACCCATGTTCATCAGACAATACAGGCTTTGTTCCGTTTCTCCACCAAAAAGAGGCTGAGGCTGGCCGAGGCTGAGAATGAGACTGAGGTCTCTTTTGCAAGTGATTTTTATGGAAATCGTTGCTCTTAATTATATAAAAGTGTGGTGTTGGACTCTTATTGGTAGGCCTCTGGGGAAGTCGACAAATGGGAAGGCGAAAGCCTGATCCGGAGCAGCTAATTCCCAGTGATATTTGAGGACTAAATGGTGAATGAATAGAGCCATCTCGAGTTTCGCTAGTTCTGATCCTGCACAGAATCGTGGTCCTCCCCCGAATGGCATGAAATTATTACTACTTGTCATGCTTGCACCAGCAGAACATGGTCCAGGAGTATTCTGCAGCCACAAGAAGATTAATATCAGTTAAAAAGTGGACAAACGAATGGAACTTGAATAATGTTGTTCAACCAATGTTAGTATAGGCGAAGATGGACTACGGTATAATGGCATGTCACAAATGATCTATGTATTGGCTGTGATCTCTTACTCTTAGTGTATGCATCCCATCTCGTTTTGAACTTGTTTTTTCTAAGTTTGACACTTCTTTTTATAAATATTTCAATTCAAATCAGAATAATGTAGTATGTAGATGTCAAATGTGTAAACTGGTAATGGAAAATGCTACATGACATTAGATTGAATACATATTCGATAATGAAAGTGTCTAAAAAAATGTCACTCTAATCTCTCAATTATTAATTTTGTCAATTACATCCTAAAATTTCTAACAAAAAATCACGTCTACCACATAGAAAATGTCAATGCGCTTTAGGGATGTACTTGATAAAATAAATTTCACGCCACACTTTAAGGACTAAAACTGTGAACGTGATATTTCCCGTCACTAATGTATGTTGTTGATAGTATCAGTTACACATAAATTGTGAATTTGAAGGACTAAAGTGATACAATTGCAAGAATGAAGATCACAACAGATTGAAATGCATTTTTCCTTGTAAGTTACAAGTTGTAAGATGCAAACCTATAATATTGCATGCTTAGCACTTTAATCAACACATGAATACTATTCTTTCTTCTTTTTTTTGTTAAACGGTCAGGCCCGTTTGGGCATACATCTTGATTAATTTTATCTTTGGTCCGGTCAAAGAAAAATTATTCATATCGAAACTAAAGTATTTATGAGTAATACATTCCTTACTCCAAAAGGTTGCTATATAATGATATTCATTATGTTGTTAAGAAACAGTTTGTTCTTAAATATGAAGACCTGGAAGGAGGACAAGAAAGAGACGGAAACGAAAAATAGGGAGTGGGGTGTGGAATTTTGTTGGACCAGCACGGTACTGACCCACCAGGAAAAGCACTCATGCACGTGCACGTGAAAACCCCACATCCACATGGGAGGCTTTAATCATCTTCTCTCCCCCACACGCACGAGGGGAGACGGAGGGGGGAGTGTAGGGCACTGTTCGAGCTCATCATATCTTGGTGGCCCGACTCCGTCCGTACGGTGCGAAACATCTGGCCATTGATCATGACAGTTCATCAGGTGGGCCCACAACAATGGATGGAATTTGTTATATTCTAGAGTTTATCCTCTCAGCGCTCTAAACCATTTTTTATTTTTTTTATATCACCTTAATATAGATTATTAAATTAACGGGTACGGTGGTGTAAGTGAGGTGATGAGCAAAAGTGTTCTGCGCAATATTATTCTTTCTTTATTTGGTTCAACGGCAGGGATATTTTGATTAATTTATGTGTATTTAAATTATTTTTTTTTCAGTTGGGTTAAATATAAGTAATTTATATTGAGCATTAAATGTATTCATAAGAGATAAATTTTTCATGGTCTGACTAAAAAATTATCAAAATTCAAATTCAAAACATTTAAATTTATAATTTGTCTTTATTACCACTTAAATTATCTTTTAAAGTTTATTCTTTATCTGTTTACACTCAGATTTTTGAACTCCCAAATTCTTGTATGTGTGTATATAATCATTAATTGGAATTTTCTTATCACTGCGCCTGTCATTTGAGTAGTGTTTGAGACGTATTATTTCAGATTCGTGTAATTCATTAATTTATCAACCATAACTTTATTTGTTTAATTATAATTTCACATGTGTTAAGGTATTTTCGTCGTACTATTAAATTATTTATAGTAAATATTATCTAGGTTTATTTATTATTCGTGTCAATAGATAATGACGTTTTTAGATTTAGTAGAATTAATTTTTTATAACTCACTATTTTTATATCGGGTTTGTGTGAAATTAATTTGTTGGGTGTAAAATTACCACTTGCATACCCCCAATCTTCCACAGTAATTGTGTCCCAACAAAATGAATACTGGCAAAAAAAAAAATCAAAGATAACAATAAAAGCATGCCATGAAAACACTTTTCATCAAAATTGACAGACCTGCCATCTCCATGGATTGAAGTGTTGAGGTTGGTCAAAAAGAGAAGGATCTAAATGGACGGCTGAGATCACCGGAAGCACTTTCCACCCACATGGAATGTCATAACCTTTTAAATCACATAAAAAAAAATAATTAAATTCAAAGCAGTCAGTGTGTACTCATATCTATTGAAACTCTGAATGGGGCACTTACCTTTGTACCGAATATCTTTGATAGCTTTTCTATGGAGAAACCTCACTACATTTCCAAGCCTTAATGTCTCACTGATAACCTTCACAAAAATGGCATACAATCAATAATCTAATATGGTTCACAATCAGGTAAAAAAAAAAAAGAAGAGAAATATAAAGTATGTCTTGGTAAGGATGTTACATGGAAATTAAAGCATTTTAACTAAAATAATCTTTCCACAAATGGGTATCGTACACTAAGTATTTTAGATGAAAGACGAATAAGATAACTTAATCTTAAAAGTAGTTTAAATGGTAATAGAGACGAGTTATAAATTCAAATGTTCTGAATTCGAATTTTAACAATCATTTAAGATCAAATTAAGAGGGATTTATCCCTCATAAATACCTTATCTTAGCGTGGATGACCTGTCTTTAACTAGACCGAAGAGACCGGACTAAAGAGATGATTAGTTAAAGTACATGTAAGTTGATCTAAAAAACTTTACCCGTTAAACCAAAAAATAAAGAAAAGAATAAGAGGGATTACACATTGAGTGAATTCCATTTTTTTGTAGTCATCCCAAGTCAGTTCCATCTCTCCTGATTGCTTCTTGGATTTGACAATTTCAGTGTGTTCTTCCTGAATTCATTGAACAACATAAAGTGATCAAATAAAGGACTTTGATAAGTACTTGGGTTTCATATATGATGCAACAAAAAAAAAAACATAGTTTTTTTTTATGCTTACTCTCAGTTGATGAACAGCAAGAGGACAACCTTGCAAGAAGTAAATGGCTAACGCTATTGATACCGAGGAAGTTTCATGGCCAGCGAAGAGTAAGCTTAAAACTAAGTCAAGTATTTGCTCCCTCGAAAGGTCAGAGTGCTTCAAGACCCATCCAAGAAGATCATCTTCCTCCATATTCTCTCTCCTGTCTCTCACTTCCCTAATCTTCTGTTCCATCTTCCTCTCAATGAATTTAAGGATCGTTGACCGAGACTGCTCAAGTCAAAAAACTAGTAAGCTAAATGTTCAGAAACTAGTAGCATGAGAGAGAGAGAGAGAGAGAGAGAGAGTGAGAGAGTAATTAAGAAGTTTATTGAAATGTTCATCTCTGTATCTCTGACCTGTAAGGCCTTTCTGTATGCAGTTCCAGGGAAATTCAAAGGAGCAGAAACCACTCCTTTCATGAAAGTGATGTACTCTTTCTTAAGTTCTTCAGTCTCTGGTTTTCCAGGATCCAAGCTCATGATATGTTTTGCCATTAAATTGAAAGTGAACTGCACATAATTCTTAATTAGTAAATTTTTTTATGGTAATGACGGTCCTCTCAAAGGCATGGCCTTATTTTACGGTTATAATCAGGTTAACACAGAAGACACTAACGAGAATTAAATATAAGACGTCCGAATTTAAAATTCGTCTAAGTAAGCTAATAATCATTCCTCTTTGTAAGATCATTGTACGCATAACAATTGATAAATTATAAATTATACCTTCTTTGACTCATCTTGTGCACAAATCAGAGAATTGTCCTTCCAAGAGTTGAGAACCAGCAAGGTATGCTTCTCAACATCTGGTAAGAGATGGGTCCTAAGCCTAGCATTGTTCAAGAAGTTGAGAGATATAATCCTCATGTCTCTATGCATGTCTCCAACTAAAACCAACATAGACCACTTGCCCAGAATCCCACCTATACTTCTTGGATAGCTGCATTCAAACAATCTCCCTTCATTTTGCAGTATGAATCTGTTGAGCCCAGCGTCCGCTGAGACTACTGTGGGCTCACCAAACAGATTCGACTTGTAAATTTTCCCAAACCTGCATACATATATATAGTCAGAATTTGAAGGGTCAGATTATAAAAATAACATCTGATTTTTAGAAAAAGTTGTGTGTTTTTGTGAATTACCTTGAGATGTGTTGCTCCATGAACTCTCCTATTGTGGTGGCTGAGTATGGCTTCAAATAGCCAATGGTTTCGCCAAGGAAAGGCCAACCCATGTTGCCTGGTGGAAGATTGAGAGTGTTTCGTTTTCGTTTTATGAGATTAAGGATCAGAATTAGAAAGATGATTGGGGGAAGAAGAAAGAGAAGAATCTCTGAGTCAGACATGGAGACTGACTCTCTCTCTCTCGACCTGAACTGAACAAAAATTGCAAATCAGATAACCACTTTCTGCATCTGATGAAAAGGGACTTTCGGTTTTTCTGAGGCTTTAAAATCACTAAAGCTGAGGGTTTGAAGGAAACAAAACTTAATGGACGCTTTGTAGCCAATAGCCTGCTTTTATGGGCTTCTTTCTTGTCGTTTAATAAAGGAAAATATAATAATTTTCAATTAAACTAAACAAACAATATAGTTCCAATTTTAATTAAAATATTTCGTATTAGAAAATATAGTCCTTGATTCTTGCACCGGGGAGAACCGCTGTGTCAAGGGTCAACTTAACGTGCATATGAACTAATCTTTTCTTCATCCGATTAAAAAAAGGCCATATACGCCCAGGACTAGGGTATTAATAAAAAAAAATTATAATTTGAACTCAAGAGATTGTCAAAATTCAAATATAAAATGTCTGAATTTACAGTTTGTTATTATTACCACTTAAACTACCTTAAAATTGAAAGACCTATTTTATGACATGTTACTATCTGTCCTTAGAATAACAACAATATGTAAGGTAATTCTATCGTTCAATTTTCCATCAAAATGGTACTATTGTCGACAATGATTAAAAATCCATTTTTTCGTTAAATTATTTGCCCCTTTGAAATTTGGCATTTACTTTGAATTATCGTCGTGTGATGGATGTGGTTAACAGAACCACCAACAACTTGGAGAGGATTCTATCTTGGGAATTAATACTAGAGTAATGCTAGATGGGTTACCCATAAATTTTGGAATATTCAGTCTCACGGTGATATTACGTCATTGCTGACACGTAGTATCACCAATTGATAATAAATTATTAAGGAAATAAGTAAATCTTATTATTTTAACATAAAATTTATATATTGAGTGTGATAATTATTGAAATTGTAAAATCCATTAGGGTCATGTGATATTTTTATAGTTGGTAGGTAATACCGTATGTTAAAGATGATATGAAATTATTATTATATTCAATACCAGTTATTATCCATGCTTGAAAACATTGAGTAATACAAAAAAATTATCAATTACATATTTGTATTTACACTCAAAATTAAATCAAAAATATAGAGAAGATAGAAAAAAATTTAAATATCAGTTGTAATTGGGGTAAGCAATGGTAGTGATGGTGGACGACAATGGTGGTGGTGAAAGACAGTGATGGTTGTGGTAGGTAATCACAACTGTAATGGTTGTGACAATTATGAGTAGTAACAGTGATGGTGGTGATGAATTTTGAATGACGATAGTAATAATGGTACTCGTGGATGGCAACGGTGGCGGTGGTAAGTGACAGTGATGGTAGTTGGCAGTGGGGGTGGTGGGGCAATGACAATGGGGGTGGCAGTGGTGGGTTTATAATGACAATGGAAGTGGTGGGTGTGAGTGGTGCTTATAGGCGACGGCAGTGGTGTGTAATAACGAATGACAGTGGTGATGGTAGGTATGGTCGGAGTGGGTGACTGTGGGTGATGGATGATAACAGGTGATGGTGGTAGGTGTGGTAAGGGTGGGTGACAATGAGTGGTGGTACTGGTGGGAGACGATAGGTATTGGTGGGTTATAGTAATGGGTGGCAGTGGGTGACAATGTTGATAGTAATAATAAATATAAGAATAAGATGATAATGATGATGGTGGATGGTAGCAATCAGTGATGGATAATGATGGTGGTAGTGGTGGGGTGATGATAATGGTGGTGGTGGCGGCGACGGTGGATGTTGTGAAGTGTTCTATATATAAGTGATTTTAAAGAAGTAAAAATTATTTCTTTTTTTTATTTATTTCCTTACTTTAAGTTGTAAAACTAGTTTTGACTTATTTGGAAGTAATTAAAATAAATTGTTACAACCACTACTTTTTTAAAAAAAAAAAATACTTATGAGAAGTTATAAGTTCTAGAAATACTTTAGAAAAATCACATCAAATACACCGCTGATCGAATTAACTTTAAAATAAAATTTAAAAAGATCTCAACCTCGAAAAATAAAAATCATTTTTCATATCTTCAATCTTTGAATTTTATTATATAGATTTTTTCATGTTGCTTTATGGGGTGGCCATTTATTTTGGTAATACATCAACTAAATTCCCAACAAATTTGGGGATGGGTGATCATCTCGCTCGCTATCATATCCTTTCTTTCTTTTTAACACTCATGTAGACACAAACACAAGATAACTCAAGTGGTAATAAAAATGAGCCGTAAATTCAAACGTCCTGAATTTAAATTTTGGTAATTACTTGATGTTACACCAAGAAAATTTTCTACCTCATAAATACCTTAGTTCCAGTACGAATAACACATGTCTTTGACCAGATCGAAAAAAAAATTAATAGAAATGTGCATAAGCTGGCCTGAACACCACTAATTATTGAACAAAAAAAAAATATAAACACAAACACACGGCTTTATTATGTGTGCACACGCATACAATATAAAAAGAAGAAGATAAATTAACATAGTATACTCTTTGTAGCATTGTTGTATCAGCTTTCCCTCTATGGTCTGCCATCCCCCTCAGTACACACCACAGTCTTTATAGACTTTCCATTGGCTTTATAACACATCTTTCTGACCATCAAACATATTTTGGTCTAATTGAAGGGGAACGCTATTGTACCATCTTTTATTTTTCGGTATCATAACGACAAGTGAAAAAAAAATTTTAAAAGAGAATAAATTTTACCAAAAAAATGTTAAATTTTACTCAAAAAAGGAGGTAAGTGGCATGCCCGTCTTTGGGTCGTACATTAACTTCCACGTGGTTAGCAAGCAGGATTTGATTCTCGGGGTCTCTATGCCTATACTACTTAGACTCTAGTGGTGGTGTGGTAACGGGTTATTCCAAAAAGGGTATGTAGTTATGACTAACCGAACATTTCACATCTGGAGGAGGCCCCCATGGTCACGCCCAAGATGGGTCACTACTTATTGGTCGCCCCCCCCCCCCCCACCCACCTCCTCCTCCTCCTCCTCCTCCTCCATTTTCTTTGATAAAAAAAAATGATAGGTGAAGTCAAAAGTTAAATCTATTCTAAAAGTCGAATAATTTTACCTAATAGATTATACAAATGTCTAAAAAAAAGTGATGAATGACTTTGTACTAATTTTTTTTTTTTTTTTTTTTTTTTTTTTGAGGTTGTCATAGTCGGCTCCAACCTAAAGCCATTGAAGCGGTTGCTTTAGGCCCTGCCCATGATATATAAAGGCCTCGTATTTGGCTACACTGCAATTTTTTTCTGTTTGAGGGAGTAATATAAAAATTTTAATTATTTTAGCGTAAATTGAGAATTTAAAAATATTTTAGAGTACAAAGTGTCATTTACTTGACTAAATTTCATAGTTTGTATACTTGTATTCCAAATGATCCTATTTCTTGTTGTTTCTTTATTTTTTGCAATTCTATATTATTTTCAATTAACTAACTCTCCAATAATAAAACAATCCGTTAACTTGTATTTTCTTCTAATTAGCGAAGTCAGTAACGGACTAGGGTGCGCACGTGTCCACCCTCAAACTTTTTTCCTAATTATTTACGTATATTTTTAATATTTTTTAATGATGTCCACCCTATTTGTTTTAGTTATTATACCTATACCAATGACTATCAATTTTTTCAACATATTCTCAACAAATTCGAGTAAGTTTTTGGACATATTAACTTTGGTTTATAGTTAATTTTTTTATATTTCTTTCTTGTAGATGTTGGACTTTATGTCTAATTAATATTGAACTTTATCTCTAATTAGGGACTTAAGATGGTCCACATGTCATATCATCTTTTTAATAAATAAATATGACGTATATTTAATATATATTCTATATACTGAATCAAATTTTTTTGGATAACTGATATTAAAGTAACTATCCACTACTCCTATCATCAGATGGAGTGACTATCATGGAGCAACTCAAAGCAGTTGTAGCTTCTTGATGGAAGGACGTTACTTGCAATTTCTCTATTGAATAAGAGTCCTTGTCTATATATATTTTCATACTTGTTATTTTTCATCAAGTCATATGTGTATTCAGATATCATATATTTAGGCAGAAAACTCATGTCTCATATACCTCAATTTTAGTACATATTTATAAGATTGTTCTTGGGTGTTCTTCTTGAGCGTTGAGGTCAAGATTGTGATACGGATTCGTATTATTGATTATTCTCTCTATAGAGAATTCAAATTTTTTGTACTCAAACTTGAACATCAATGACAGGAGGTAGATATTCAATTTCGCTATACAAAATAAGAAGATTAAATTATTCGATAAAACAATCTATTAGTATACACTATAAATAGTAATTTTTAGCCATTTTTATTTAATTAATTTTAAAGTGTCATATATAAAATAAAATGTAAATAAATATCAACATAATATTTTTTTCTTTCGATTTGGTAAAAAAATCAATTTCTCAAAGTGTTCACCCAAATATAATTTTCTAGCTTCGCCCGCATAATCATTTACAAGTTGAATAATTTTAAACATTTTTTTTGTCTATAATTCCAAAGTTTAATAGTAAGTCTAAAATTAATTTTAAGAGATAATTCAAGTGGTAATATAGATAAACTGTAAATTGAGACGTTTTAAATTCGAATTTTTGCACTGACTTATTTTTCAACAGATCAAAAAAAAAATTAGTTGAGGTACACCACTCGCCGTTAGTTTGTGTTAATTAAAAACTTTGTAATGTTTTGAATTCAAGTGGGTACATTATTGGCGTTCACGTGAATGCTCATCATCGAAGGTATCAACCTACTCTTGCATTTCAAAAATGATACAAGATCTGAACCGTTAAAGTGGGAAGATTGACTAGTTAGTTTTATGATAAACAAAGGGCTGAGAAGGTGACCACGTGGCCCAATAAGCTGTCCATCTATCTGTACGGGCGCATGACCGACCAGCCAATTGGTAGAAACACTTAACCACTCGTGCGGGTGGACCTTTTGAGATGAACATGTGTCCTACCCAATCATTGCTTTCACATAGACCCCATTAAAGTAATTCTTTTTCTCATCACACGTGTGGTGGGAGAGACAGATGGGGTTAAAATTTAATGCGCACCTACTGCGTAGTTTAGTGTCGACCATAAGGAGGCCCTTTACAACCCGATTTGATAAGACGGGGATTTGTTTGGCAACAAACCGCCACAAAAAGTCAAGGCCGAAATCTTCCGATGAGACAAACCCTGTCGATAGGACTTGATTCTTACGTGAGTTTTATTTACATTCGATTCATATATAAATTTATAAAATTTGAATTGTTTACGTATGAAATTGTCAAGTTATATAAATTTAACTCAATTTTAAATGAGTATAACTTGAATAATTTTAAGATCATTTAAAAAAACCGTATTCGACAAATTTGATTCGAACTCACAAAACTCGGATCAATTATTAATTCTACTTTTGGTCTCCATTATCCAACATCTCTTTCTCTCGTCCAATCAATTTGGATTGTAATTATGTTTTATATAAATAGAATTAAGAATATCGTTGTTAATCGAGTTATTTGGGTTTAATTTTTGAAGTTTAAGTAACTATGCATATAGATTGTAAAAATAAAATCCAGTGAAAATTCAGCTCACATCAAGTCAAAAATTTTAAATGAGGAAAAGATAATTTGTACGGATTGACACGAGAATTCAACTACATTGTGTTGTTGGGTTTATGTTTTACATTTGAAAGAAATTGTCCTCCTTACTTCTCCGACGATACAATGCTTTGAGCACCCTTTCTCCTCAATTTATAAATACAAAATATAGAATTGGTGTCAAGAGTTCATCACAAAAAAAGAAAAAAAGACTCACTATACTGGATCATCAACTATTATTAAGCTAATGTAATACAACAATGTGACAATTCAAATTTGAATTGATGAAAATTGGATTAATTGACAGATCTCCTTGCAAATGATGGGATAACAGGTGTGTGTTGTATAATCAAACAAAGCATGTTTATGTAAAGAAAGTCAACTTCCATGTTTTCTTGCAGTTCCAATGGTGTGGGATCAGTAGAGATAATTATAGTGTTCTGTGATTTGCGGGCCAAGCAACTTTTGAACCATTGAACAACATGATATGCACTACAAAAAAACTTTCATTGTTGTTGACTAGAAACAACTTCAAAGATTATTATTTTGATATTTCAAATTCTAATGTTCACAATGATAGTATTCGTCTAAGTACAACGTTCACGAATATTTATAAGTTGCCTGGCAACTACGAGTTGATAAAATTGTGCATGATAGTTACTCGTGCACACATCTCTTCTATATTCTGCAATTAGAAGAATATATGAACTTTTGTTATCCATATTTTATAAAAAATCCGGTCTAGTGAAATAATCTGTTTTACTTTTTCTCTGTTCAAATGCTCCAACAATCAATGAAATATGAGAGTAGCACTTGAGTTTTATAATTACTCTTTCACCTTCTCACTAATTAACCACCATTCATTTAGTTGTTTTTTTTAATATAGAATTTTATTCCCTATAACTTTTCGTAATTTTTTAAACTTTCCCATGTACTAAGGGTGAGAGATGGGTTGAGGATGAGAAAGGAGAAATAGGAGTAAAAAACAAAATTTGCAAATTTCTTGTTTTGAACCAGAACAGAATTAAAATATTCATATGTTATTGACTAATTTAATTCAAACCTTTTGGAGAAAAAACATCAACAAAGGTGAAAGATGAGAGATATAATTGTGTAAGCACTCAACTCAACCCTTCGTGAGAAGAGTGATTAAGGAACATGGTCCCCTCGGTTAGATATTATTGAATGTAATGGTTATAATTATTGTCACGTGTTGTTATTATTTTATAATCATTTAATAAATAAATTAATAATTTTTTTTATTTTAATAACTATCCATAAAAAAAATAATCACTCTAAATAAAAAAAAATAAATTTATATTTTACTTATTTATATAAATTTATTATTAAATGGTAATCTCACACGACTCCGACGACAGTGTCACCTTTACACCCGCTCCGCACCATTTTCACCATCCCATCGTGCTTTTGGGAGGAGACTTTATAATGATTGCGCACGCGTTGTTTTCGCAGAACGTGGCCGCGAGATGCTCAGAGAATTCCAGGCACCGTGAGGCCAAATGGTATCATTGAGCAACTTTTGGGGTACAACGGTTGCCCAATTTTAGTACTATTTTTCTTTTTGGTTAATTATTAGAAATATTTGGATTAGTTTATATATATTTTAATTAATTTCTTTTTCGATTTAATCAAAAATAAATCATCTCTTTTAAAATTAAAGAATTCATAAAAAATAAATCTATCATGACATAACCTTAAAGAGTTATCAATATTAAAACTCAAGACGTCTGAATCTTTTTGATTATGTCACATCAAACAAAATTAAAATAGTAATGTTACATAGACTTAAAAGATAATATTAAAAATCAAACTTAATAATTACAACTATTGATTTTATTGTAGGTCCCAGCAGTTATTGAGACCCACTACCTACTCAATGGTTGAAATTATCAAATTTAAATTTTAAGTCTACTTTTTGAATCCTTCCAACATTACTCAAATTAAAGAAATAGTGTCCACAACATTATTCTTTTTGTGTACCTTCTCAAATGATCCGGATTATGGAGCCCCTTAAAAGATGATGATTGTTACTGTTTCAAGGGTTATGTTGGTGGTGCATATTAGAACAACCTGTAATATTATCCGTTTTGAATTAATTGCATGATTTTAAAATATTTTAGATACAATTTAGAACGATGTTTACATGTAATCCAACAACCTTTCTTTCTAAATGATAGAAAAATACATAGAAACATGTATCTCAATCTCACTTCATTGATTTTGTCCTCGACTTTAAGAGTCTTTTATAATACTGATTAAGTGTCATGAACTTTTGCTTTCGGCAATAGTCACTTCAAGCCTGAGGTCCCCATAGTTGGTTGTGCGGTCGAGATTCACGTTTCTCCTTAAGAGCCATTATAAAATAACCTAATAAACTTTTTTTTTAAAAAAGAGGACCCATTATATTAATACGTAGCACTTTCTTATGAGGCCAAAAAAAAAAAAGAAGTCATTTTCTTATTAATTTATAAGGATGGTCAAATGTTTTGACTCTTGACTACTGATTACAAATGCTTCTGCTTTGTTTTTTCTTCTGGTATGGGGAGTGGGTGGCTTTGGGCCAGGGGCTGGGAGAATTCAAACCCAAGGTTACGACGCAGAGGATTCGCCATAGACCACTTAAGCGCTCTGTGTGTTTGTGTGTGGGTGAGAGAGAGAGAGAGAGGGGGGGGGGGTGGAGGCTGGGAAAATCTAAACGAAATTATTGGCCAAAAGCAAAATTCCAAGAATTTACAAGACAAATATAAAATATAGTACTTGATTAAGAGACCGACAAAAAAAAAAAAATTCAATCTCATAACTCTAAAATTTATTACTTCAACGAGTATATTTTACAATTTTTGTGGATTATTTTAAAACTAAAAAATTTATCACTTTTATAAATAATTTACCATACTTATGAATATTTTTACTATTGTTGTATTTTATCACTGTTGTGCTAATTATTTTTATCATTTTTGTTCGATACAAAAAAAATTATCACTTGTATAAATAATTTATTACATTTGTAAATATTTTTATCACTATTATAATAATTATTTTTATCATAACAATAATAAAAATATCTATAATAATAATAAAAGAATTTATAAATGTGATATAGTACTCTTGTTTTTTTCGGACTAGAAGAGTTTTGACCTTGACCTCTATTCCAATCCGGTAACGATCTCGTAGCCTTATCTTCTATCCGGTGTCAAAAGAGTGGTTTAGTTTAGAGTCATCAAAAAGCCACCTGTCAAAAAAGTTTTATCCACACTCTTTCTTGTAAATTTGACTATGACACCGAAAGAAAAAAATTTCCGCATCATTCCGCTATTTATAATATCTATAGTCATTCTTATCTTATTTATTAAAATAATAAAAATTAAAAATACAATAACAAATTTATTTTTTTCGCTACCATAGTCAACTACTTGTCATACTGTACCCAAAACATCATTGGTAATAACTACTTCCTACATTATTTTTCGGTCCCCCTCCAACTACTTAAGAACGTAGGAATAACTTTTGTCCTTCTTGTCTTGTCACCGATCCATCTAGTCTTACTAGCACTTTTAACCATAGTCAATTTAAAGCAGAAACCACCGCTCTTCGACAAGTTTCCAAAAACACCATTAATACCATTCTGCCTAATAACCACCTCCTACATCTTTTCCGGACACAGAAAAAACTCAGACATTACTCACAACCGATGGGCATTTGTGTGTGTATGTAGATGTAATGTGATCCATGTGTGTATGCAGGCGTGTGTCAGTATGTGTGTGTGTGTACAGACATTGTAGACACTTAGCTTATTAGTTCTGCATTAAGGTGCATAACATCTTAAGACTCTGCATATATGCGAAGTAACTGCATCAAGCAGCATCCTGAAGACCTCCAACCAAATTAGAGAAGGTATGAAATTGGATACAAATAGCTGGAAAGAAGCTAACACAGCTGGAAACTATATTCTTCAAACAAATTATGATACGTAAAGCAATCATCTAATTATTATATTAAAAGCCACTCTATAAACATAAGATTTAATCAAAACAGACGTGTGTATGACGCAATAGGATACGAAAATCATCCATCAATATCCAAATATTTGCAAGAAAAGATGATTATCCCCTGGCCTGCCCTTCGAGGCATGTGTTGGGAGACTGAGAGCAATTATGTCTCTCGGATGCGACCCATTACAATTGACATATGCTTTCCAATCTCACATACTTTGCATCATGAGCAAATAAAACACTGCCCCATGGGGGACCATGACAGCATATGGGTTTATAAAATGTACAACATAAATAAGCAATGGATGCAATGACTTGAACATCAGGATAAAGAACATAATGAACCAAGAGCAAGAGAAAGAGGAAAAAATATGTAACAAACATGGAATTCAATACACTTATGATAATAATAGCGAAACAACAGTGGCTGCAATGCAATAACCAACATATCTAGTATCCAAGTGGTTTTCTACTTTTCTTTCTGTTCACTTGGAATAGAGTATCCATTTCCCTCCCTTTCATGCTTTAGGATTGGATCTCCTACTTATTTATTGTTGACAATTATGGATGTACCCGAATGCAGCTTGCAATGTGATCAGAGCACTGAAATTACAGAGTTTTCACTCATTTAGCAGCAGAAATGCTTGATTGCAGCTGTTAGGTATGAGAGGGATTTGAGAGGAAATACAATGGACCTAACACCCTAGTAGATCTCCTGCTAACCTGCCATAGATTCGAGCACCACTAGGGCCAGTTTGGGTTTTGGGAATTGTGAGAAGCCCAAACCAAGGAGTGGAATTGGAAATAATGACTCATGCAATCAGGAAAAAAAAAAAGGAAAGAAAAAGAGAGGCAAATGGAGGAAAAAAAACTGAAGCTTCCACAATAATCTATTTTCTGTGAAAGAAGCATCAGGGCTAAAACATGAAGATCTTTCCCTGTTTCAGCACATAATAATCAGGATAAGAACCAATAAAAGTTTCAAAATATACTGATACTAAATCGAAGTTTAAGCACCTTAAGTTTTCACACAAAAATTTTACAAGGCTACCATTTCCAAAATCTTCTTTTTTTTTTTTCTCCTAGACAGAGAGAAGGCCATTACTTGGTGTGGTCCTGCTTAAGGGTGCCCTAGACATTGGCATATTTTGGCATGAAGTGACCACTTTCAGACTCACATTCACAACCTAGTTTTGAAGTCCAAGCATTTACCACTGCACCAAGCAATGATCCATTTTATTTTTCTTAGGAGAAGCAACTTTTATACCTGGTTGAGCTACCGATTTACACCACCGACTCAACCATTCGTTAACGAGTCAAGCATCTGACTAACCCAACCAAAGACACATAAGAAATATGTTCAAATCATCTGGCGTGTAAAGCTTCTTCTTTTAAATGAGCAGATGACTTGGCACTTCTCTAAGAAACATGCGAAGCTTGTATGAGAATGAACATGCAAATATGAGGTCTACTGAGGAAAAAATATAAACAAAACACTATGGCAGAAATTTTGCCTATTCAACCAGAAAATCTAACCCACAATTTAATCAGTATGTTGTTTATACTTCATCATCAAGTCCATTAAGTATGTTCGCGGTTGCTTTATGTATTTTCTTAGACTCTTATTCAATATTGTGCGCAGACACATCTGGTCTCTCAAACGTAAAGACCAAAAACACCTCAACTGATTTTCAATAATCCTTCAATAAAGTAATATTTTCAAGCAAAACAGAGAAAAATTTAACAGTTTGCTTACCTTTAACTTGGATCAACAGTGTCAAGTTTACATGTGAAAGGAACAACTTGTCTGACAAATCATTAAAGGTTTTGCATATGGGGTTTACATGTTAATGGAATTTTCTGACAAATTGTCAACGCTTTTGCATATTGGTCATGAAGTTTAAAGAACCATACCATCGATTCTGATCGGTGGCTACCAAGTGTCCTTGTCAAGGAAGACAAGCACTCTTAAGTTCTTAAAAATTCTAACAGGATCCCCGACGCCAAAAGTGAGCAGTAATCCTGTTGGTAAAATTTCAGGGCGCACTAATATGAATGGCAGTGGACTTTCACATGGACAAAGGTAACAATAATCTTCTTTCCCTCTTCCTTGCATGAGCCTGCCTAGAGATTCTCAAGCGTATTGGAAGAAAGATACCGAGGCAAATAATGGCGAACGAAAGCCAGAAATGCCTGAAGTAAAGTGTCACATATGATGATATAACAAGCACACTAAACAGTACGGCCCACAATATAGCCACAGTAACATCAGCCCTGCACAAGGTTAACAGAATCTTTACATTTAACAGAACCAATAAATAAAAAGCTCTTCATTGTACTAAAGCACATTGTTGAGGTGACATAAACAAGCGAAGATACAAATAACCATGAGGTTTCCTGAACCCAATGGAAGAAGAAAAAAAATGAGAATGGATCCTTAGAGACAGGTTAATCTAAATCATTCAAGAAAGCTTAGTTGGTCACTAATGTCCACCAGAAAGTAGCATTTTGCAAATATTGAATTCATAACAGCATTACAACAGATTCTAGTAAATATACAGTACACCAAAACTTGACTTTTCTGTTGAAGAAGACAATGTGTGCAGAGGAAGGCTTCATCAAGACATAGTGGATGTTTAGCTGTCAACTCCCAGAAGAAAAAAAAAAATATTACCAAAGTAAAACATTAGAATTTTTAAAGCAAGAACCATACATTCAAGCATGGCAGATCCTAAGGCTATAAAACAAGGAAAGTAACTTCAGCTAGACTCTGGAATAGAACTTATTTTACCCATCTGGGCTGACTAGATATGGTTAATGAGTCAACCATGCAAGCTCAAGCTTGAAGTTTCAGCTCCTTGGGAGGAAGAGCTGATCTTGAACAGGCATGTGTTTGACTTGTAAGGTTGACAAGCTTTTTGATTACAAACTTACATTCCCACACCTCCCACCACCTACTATAGAGCTACAGACCAAGTAGAAGAAACCAAGAGAAATGAAAAATAACAGTATAATGAACTCATCAAACATGGATTAAAGAAAAAAAATTCAACAATTTCATCAAAAGGTTGATCTAATTACAACCACGCTTAAGCCATGACTGATGCAATACATAAGAATCTCAAGAAAGGGTAAATTCAACCAAGCAAGAAGTCTTGGAAGCAGCTTCTTCTCAAGATGGAGCCAAATTGTGAATATTTTTTATCAACTTTTCATTCTGGTAGAGTCCCTTTAGTGTTAATTGTTAATCTAGGGGTTAGTAGGATGATGATCTGTTTTATTATGTTTTCTTTCTTTTGAGAGTCAAGGGCAACTCTGTAATCCCCGGAGTTTCTAAGCAGGGGTTATCGCAGTTACCCATGGTCTTATTTTGTCCACAGATGTCTTACACTCTTACTGGATCTTTGTTCTAGTGTATGGTAGGTTTATATAAGTTTTCTAGTAAACACTAAATAGTTTTCACATAGGAAGTCTACTGCCTCAAAATTGGAGTAATATGAGCTTATATAAAGCCCTATAAGTTCAGTTCAGAGACGTTTTGGTTTTTCAAGTGATATAACCCGAACCCTTATGAACGATGCCTTTAGTAGCCATTCATAGTTTTTTTTTCTTCTTTCTTCTGTTATTTGCAACCAATTACCTACAAACAGATCTCCTCAAACATTTTCCAATCCTGAAACCCTAAATCCACAAGATCAATACACCAACCCCTCAAACCATAGACCACACTTTCACATAACCAAGCCCTTATAGCTAATACTGAAATAAAAACAAACAGGCCCTGCAACTAACCTTAAACAACAACTACTTAGCTTGGCTAGGCTTGCTCTCGCTCCAACCATATTCCATCGAGATTGGCAAAGCAATACCAATTGTAAGAGCATCTCCAACAACAAAAGCTATTTTAGCTACTCAAAAAGTAATATTTTCTATTTTAGCTACTCATTTTTTCAATACACCCTCCAACAGATTTTCTATATTTTTAACTATTCCTTTTAAATATTATTTCTCATTCCTTTTGTATTATTTTTTTTGGAGATAGTGAAATGGAGAAAGAGAGAGAATGGAAGAAAGGCAAGGAAGAGGGAGAAAAAATTATAAAAAATGTTTACATATCGCTACAATGATACTCTAAATATAGAGTATCACTGTAACAAAATGTTATTTTAGATGTTTTGAAGACTGGTGGAATGGAATTTTTGGGCTAAATAGCTAAAATTTGATGATTTTGTGTGTTTTAGATCATGCTCAAGGTAATCAAGCTAACAAAAGTCCTAGAAAACTTCAAAGTGCCATTACATATTATGCTCCAAGATTGAGCTTTAGCGTTAAATGAGATAGCATTTTAATGAGGATTGCACACCAAGAAACTTTAAAGATAGTATGTATCCAAAAAATCGGATGTCAATACTTCTCAAGCTAACATTTGCCAAACCATACAGTCATCCACAATATCCATAAACCTACACAAACTACAACAGCATTGTTTATTTTGCAAGTACTAATTCCAACAAAACAAAATGAAATAAGAATTAAACATTAAATCTCTTTTGTAGAATTCAGAATTGTATTTAGCAAATGCGACAAGCCTCTAAACACCTATTACCCCAGTGATAATCTAAATATATGTTCCTGTGGCTGTAGGCAGACAAATTACTTCGAAAATTCACCAAATAGGACTTGGATTAAGATAGTTCAAATGATTTAACGCAATTACAAATTCAAAATCAAGAAACAAGAATGTCACAAAACTTCGGTATCTAACCATGCAAGCCACGAGACACTATGCTATGTCTTCATAAAAATTCAGATGATCATTGCGGACAGAGAGAGAAAGAGATAGATACCAGGTTGTTATCACAGGTTTGGGAGAAAAGATAGTGAGAGCAGGGCACTTGTGCTGAGACCGGATCTGATAATCTCTGAGTTGCTCAACGAGTTTAGATCGTGTTATCATATTACCTCCGACCGGAGATATGAGTCTCCGACCTAGAAAGAGAATTGAGACTGCCCGAATTTTCCCGAGAAAATCAAAATTAGCCTTGATTAATAGCAAATCAATGTACAACCAACAGAATTTCCTTCAATCGATCTCGAATTGAAACGAAACCACATGTAAGCATAATTTCTGGTCTTTGTCGGGTTGTTCGGCGACTGAGATCAGAGACCCGACGAGCTTTCTCTTGGCGGGCCGAGGATGAAGACCACAGACAACAAGACAAGGCCAAACAGTGAAATTGGTTAGCTTTTTTATTTTCCCTATTCTTTTCTTTCGCACGCAAATTTCAGTTGCCAAAATGGGTGGGTTATTCTCACCTTTTAATTTTGGGAAAATTTCAGCCACGCTGCACCTAGTTTATTATATTTTCAAAGACATCTTTTTTAATTTATATTTAAATATCACTAACATTTCTTATTATTAAACTATAATTTCTAACAAAAAAAATTCATCTGAAATATAAAAAATGTCCCTATATAAACCTTAAGTAATTTTTTTATATAAAATTTTATTAAAATTCGAGCCAATTAATATTTATTTTTTTACATATTAAAATTTGAACCAATTAAAATTCGATTGAAACTGATTAAATTTTATTTTTTTTAATGTATTAAAATTCGAGCTTATTAAAATTTATTTTTTACGTATTAAAATTTGAGTCGATTTGAACTATACCCGAGTTATTAGCACAGATTAAAATACGATTTCGAGTCAATTAAAATTTATATTTTTTTACTTATTAAAATTTGTATCAATTAAAATTCGGTTTATTAAAATTTATATTTTTTTATGTATTAAAATTTGGGCTGATTAAAATTCAATGCGAGTAAATTAAAGTTTGATTTGAGTCGATTAAAAATAATTTTTAATTGGCTCACATAAAAATTTAATTAGCCCAAATTTTAATACGTAAAAAATTTAATTTTTAATCGGATCAAATTTTAATTAGGTTGAATCGAATTTTAATCGGTCCAAATTTTAATACGTAAAAATAAATTAGAAAATAGAGGGGTCTCATTGAAAATATGTTTATCTAGAGGGGGTGTAAATAAAATTTGTCCTCAAATATATCATAAAAAATTTAATAAAATTATATTATAATTAATATTTTTAATCTGACAGAGTGTCAATGAAGATTCAAAAAATAGAAGACATATCCTTAAAGATATGATAAACTAGATAGGGTGTGGTTAAAATTTTTCCTTTAATTTTTATATTTTCACCTCACATAAATTTCTATTTTTTTTTTAAGTTTAACAATCGGCGTGTCTAGTCTTGTTTATTTCGACTAATCCCTTCTTTAGTCAAGTCAAAGGCAGTTCATTTATGTCGAAACTAAGATATTAACGAGGGACATAACTCAATTCCAAGAAGTTGTCAAAATTCAAATTTAAAACGCAATACTCAAATTTAAAACATGTGATTTTACAGTTCGTTTCTATTACTACTTGAGATACTCTTTAAAAAAAAATCCATTTCATCTATATGTATCACATTAGTTACTAAACTTAACTCATTTATTCACATCTATTTAAAACTAAACTCATCTCATTATTCGGTAAAATTTATAATTTAAAATAAGAGAATAAAATGGGATGAAAAATAATGTTTAAAGGATGAGAATAATCTCAACCTTCCAAAATATATTGAAAAATAAAGTGCCCCAAGTTTTTTTTTTCTTTCTATGATGCTTGCAGACGGTGTTTGTGTGTGATTATAGAAGAATGGGATATAAAAGAAAGAGACAAAAATATAATATAAATTTTTTAAAAAAGCCTAATAAATATTATAGGTGATTAAGAGAGGTACTATACAGATTTTATAATCAGGACACCAAATTCCTGCTCTTGATTAATTTAAGAGTGTTTTTGGAGGCTGGTAATTAGGGCCCATAAGATTCTAATAAAAAAAAAGCGTTCGCTAAATTTGTTTTTGAATTAGGTGTCTATTGAAAAATCCAAACAATGGTCATAACTAACGTCCTTTAAAATTATAAAAAATGACGACAACGTCATTACGTAATTAAAACATCTATTTTAAAAACATACGTCATCATAATATATACTTTTCTCTAAAAACACAAATCATCAGACAAGTACACTACAAGAATATGGTTACATTTAGCGCATCACTACAACAAATATATTGAGATGAGACATCTGAACAGACGTCTCTTTGATTAACTCTGCAATTAACATTACAATGAACAGACATTTAAACATTTCCATCGATCCCATAGAAAATACCTCTATAAATAACTCATCAAAAATCAGACCAAAAACACAAAAACAATGGATCAATTAAGGTAACAAAGAACACAGAGTAACGTACAAGTGCATACAGATTTCCTGGATGACACACAACAAGCAAGATTGCATGCAAGCCGATGTCAACCGTCTCGAATTCCAACTTCACATGTCCAACAAACAACTTGGAAGATAATGGCAAAAAAAAAAATCAATAGAAGGCTGCAAAAGGAGATTAAGAAGGGCAAAAAGATTGAGACAGACTTGAAGGATCTCAAAAAATAATCTTTTGTTGTGTGTTTTTTTATGTGAAAATTGGGGGTGAGTCTCCTTAAATGTACTTATTTAGAGATAAATCCGGTAAGAAAACTTATAAGGGGTTAAGTCCACTTTTAAAATTATATATACTGACTTAAGTCCACTTTTTTTTTTAATCTCAAAAATACTCCTAACAGTGTTAATCTTGGACAATTATGGAAAATTATAGGTTAGATATTTTGAGATATATATGGTAACGATTATATTCAATTTTTTATGGAATATAATATATCATATTTGGCTGTATGATTTACGTTAAAATTAATAGACTATTATCTCAAATTCAGTTCAAAATGTTACATTAACAGATTCAAATTCAAATTTCAATTTCTGAAACTCATGAACTTTGTGGTCTATTACGTCAAATTTCTTTCTCACCGGAAATTCGAGTTACTATTTTTTTCCAGGAAGCCGACGGTGTCATTCTTATTCACATGATACTACTATATCATTTTTGTTTGATAGGATTATCGAAGATGATACAAGCATCAATTGGGAGTTAGAATTTTGTTGTGATTCCAGGTTAAATTATTGGTTCTTTATTTCCTGAGATATGTTCATTGTAATTGGCTGATTTACATAATATGATTAATTATTATTTGGTGAGGTATTTTTTCATTGTAATTTGCTGATTTACATAATATGAATTCCAGTGCTGTTTTGGATTTTTTTGCGTAAATTGATATTCATTCGCTAGAAATTCTATTTTACTTACCGGAAATTCGTATTGCAACCTTTTTCACCGGAGTTTTTTTATTTTTTTTATTTTTATTAGGTACTAAGTTTATTTTTCATGTTACTGTTCGTGATTTTATTGGAATTATAATTGCTTATTTTTCATTTTTTTTTCCTTTGTTATTGGTGAAATACAATGTAAATTTCTAGTATTCGTATCACGATATTCCTTATCGGGTTTTTTTTTTAAATTAAGTTCTAGATTTTTTTTTATCATGTTACTGGTAGTGATTTAATGGAATTAGAATTGGTTATGTTTGTTTTTCTATATTTTCTCATTCATTTTTGTTTTATTGGTTATAACAGATGGATGATAACATATTGGTTTGTTGCAAGTATTCTTCTGAGACTGTTGTGCTAAAAATTTTAATACATTCCACAATTGATGATGTGTTATATGGTGTTTATGACAATTGGAATGGTTTGAGTGTTAATTGTGTTGTCCTGTCGTATGCTATTCATGGACATCCGATTTGTGCTTTGCAAAATGATCATGATGTGAGAAACATGTTTCTAATTGCAAGATCCGTTCAGTTGAATTTTGTTGAAGTTATAGTTGTTGTTAAAGGGAATGTTGTTCGTGATTTTGAGGGTGGGGCAGTTGTGAAAAGTTCTGAATTAACTGTTGACCCTATTGGTCGCGAGGATAATCTTCTCCCTCATTTTTGTTCTCACAATGAGAAGGTTTTGTTGACTAATGGATGGTCCAATGGAATAGTAGAGGTGGGGCAAAAGTTTGAGGGAGGAGTATCTGATTTTTGAAATGTGTTATGCAAATATGCAATCAAGGTTGGTTTTTAGTTTAATTATGTGAAGAATGAAAAGACAAGGGTAAAAGCTGAATGTGTAATGAAATATTCTGTTGGGTGTAAATGGTTTGTTGTTGTTACACTCTAACGGATAAATAGATGATTTTACATTAAGAAGTTAAACAATGAGCACACATGTAGTGTGGCTGCACGGACGACAAAGAGCAAAAGATTGACTTCTAATTTGGTTGGAGGTCTTATTGTTAACACTGTCAGACAAAAACTTGATACACGACCAGTTGACGTGAAAAGTATGTTTCATACAGATTATGGTTTGACCATATCGTATGATCAAGCTTGAATGGGTGTTAAAAAAGTAAGGGGTATGCTGTTTGGGAATCATTCATTGTCATACCAACAATTACGGTGGTATGTACAGGCTGCAAATGAAAGCAATCCAGGTAGTCATTTTGTGTTAGAAGGTGATTTGGACACGCAACGTTTTAGTAGGTTGTTCATATCATTTAAGGCATGTATACATGGATTTCACTACTGTCGACCCATATTGTTCATTGATTGTACATTTTTAAAGGGAATGTATAAAGACATTATTTTGTCTGCAACTGCAAAAGATGGCAACTAAGGAAAAATTTTTTTTTTTTTATTTTGGTATTACTGATTTTATTTTAATGTTACATTTTAATTTTTGTATATATGTTACTGTTTACTTATGTTATTGTTTGTGTTGCTATATGTACTGTAGGTTTGTTCCCCTTGACTTTTGTTGTTGTTGATTCGGAGAATGAGTGTAATTAGCGTTGGTTTTTAGAACAATTAGCTGAGATTGTTAATAATACTAGGGATCTTACCATTATGTCCGATCGCAATGTTGGCTTGATGGAAACAATGTCAAAGGTGTTCCCAACGGTGCACCATTCGTTCTGCCTATAACACCTAAAAGCAAATTTGAGAGATAAGTATAGTGGGGGTTGTTTTACCCATGTGTTTTGTGAGCGTATGATTTTTTTGTTTACATTGTGTGCTTATGCTCCGATAGAGGCATTTTTCAATGAAAAGCTTGATGATTTTCAGTGTGAAGGAGGAACCGTTGCTGATAAGTTTTTGGAAAACCTTCCATTTTAGAAATGGGCGATTGCTTTTTTCAAGGGTAAACGTTATGGGGAAATGTCTTTAAATGCTGCTAAGTCATTCAATGCTTGGATCACGAAGTCACGTCACTTACCTATCACACGCATGGTTGACATAATAAGGGGGCAGATCATGAACCAAATGGGCAGCCACTTGAATACATCGTCACAGCGGAACAACATTAATTGTCCATATATTAAATCCAAACTTCAAGTTGCTTTCACTAAGTGTCGTTCCTGGTTTGTTAGGGTGTCATCAAGTCATGTTTTCAAGGTTAACTCACATCCTTCAGTGACGGTTGACATTGAGAGTTGCACGTGCTCATGCCACAAATGGCAGATCAACAGTTTACCATGTGCCCATGTTGTGGCTGCAATTCAAAAGAGTGGTAAGAACATCAATGAGTTTGTTGATTATTATTATTAGGTTACTACTTACAGACCGTGTTATTCTAAGCCTATACACCTTATTCCAAAACTTGGTCGTCCAGACATTTCAGCGGCTGACGTTGATATGTTGCCCCCATTGTCAAAAAAGCAACCAGGCCGTCCAAGGAAGCGTAGATTTAGGTCTAAAGGTGAGCTTGTTAGGAAAATTCATTGTGGCCGTTTAGATAGTCATAATAAGAAGACTTGCAACGAGCCATTGTAATATTCAGTATATTTTTTTGGAATAAGATGTTACTTTTGTTTTTAGCTATTTTGTGTTTGTCATGTTACACATTGGAAATATCACGAGTTAAATTGTGTGATAAGTTAATAGTGGAGTGTTATCCTTACATGGTCAATATCTATTTCATGTTATTGTTAATGAGACCCCAATGTTACTTCTTAATGTTCATGTTATATAGTAACTAATGTTACTTTTTAACAAGGATTTTGTGTGATTGCTTAATTTGGAGAAATTTAAATCATGTTACTACACATGTTACTATGTTTGGATAACCAAGCATGAAAGAGTTATCAACTGTTTTTGAAAGAAATGATACAAATAATACCCAAACATGTGGATAACAATATTTACATTCTATTAACAACTTCATTTCAACATCCTATAATCATATATAATTTGTAATCTAGAACAATTTTTGTACATGTTACTGTTTGTGTTACTATTTGAATAACAACGTGGACAGAGTTTCCTTTGTTCCACAAACATTTCATTACAATCAAATATCAATCACCTAACATTTACAACCAATTTTTAACCAAATATCAACCACCCAACAATTACAACCAATTTTCTAACCAATCCTGCAATTAACCTAAAAATGAATAGTTATCCCACTCATTAGTACTTCCTATTTGTCTTTGTATTTAAGTCTTAATCTGGCTCTTGTCTTGTAATCTTCAACAGTCCATGCATTCATATAGTTTATGAATGTAGTGACCATATCGATCCGAAGAGCAGTAATTTGTGGTGGTTTCAATTTATCTTCTATCGGCTGTCCACGAGCAAGCTACTGTAGTAAGTAATACATGTACAATCCGCAGTCGACCCCACATTCAAGGATTTTTTTAAATGATATTTTTAATTTAATGTACTTAAAGATATTCTATTTTATTATTTACGTATGTGTCAGCTCGTTGTTAAGAACATTTCTCATATGAGTACATTGGACATTTGATGTCTTGTGTGCTGACAATAATTTCATCATTTGTCTTCAATGACTTTCTCTGTCCATTTTTGGATGTCGTATCTACGTAGTCTTTCTGTCATAGTAAAATGTTGTGTTAATGTTGTACATTGAAAATATATCAAAAAATGTGGGTTGTTCAGATTTTATTAACTTACCAATATTTTTGCATCCTCAAAAAACTTGTCCACAATTCCACTTCGCAGATTCAAAGAGTTGTAGTGGATCCATTCCACTGCTTCTGTATCCAATACAAGCAAGGTCCAGTGGAATGACATGGGTTGGGTGCGTTGGGCATTTGAATTCATTGGAAACACAAGAAATGGTCAAACTTGCCCCATGTTCAGATTGTTGTCTATCTCAACTTTCCTTGAGTGTTCTTACCCTCCAACCGTTACGAATGTCTACATGTTAATCAATAGTAACCCATAAATTTTATAAGCTGATTAATACCAATATATAACAATAACATTCATTTTACTGTATTAACACCGACATAGCATTGTTACAATTGTTCCATTCTTAGTAACACGCATGTTACTTTATCTGTATTACTATAATAACATGAATGTTACTATACCCATGTACTATGCAAATCCTCCATCAATCAAGAATTTAATGTATGTTACACGATATCAACCAACATAGACAATTGATACTCATGTTACTATATTTAATGCAAACACAGTAGTGTTATAATATATCTATTTATAGTAACATTCATGTAACTATATCTGTGTTACTATAGTAACATGCATGTTACTATAGCAACCAGTAATTCAACATGGATTGCACAAACTTACCCAACACAAACCTTTGAAAAATAAATATTTGTAATTTGCTTCTTCCATTAGTATTTCTCCCCAACAATCAATCACCTGAGTAATAGCACATCTTTGTTAAATAACAAATATTTAAGTATTACATAATTTTTTTAAATCGCAGAAAACACAGTGTACATTACATTGTTGTGCAGCTCTTCCCCATCCATGAATTTCAACACATCATCAACTTTAATGATATTTTCATACTTTTTTCCACTCCATAAAGTTGTCCTTTAAATCAAAAAACAGTACATGTTAATAAAATAGGGTATAAACAGTAATATATATAATGTGTTTCAAAATGGAGCATTAAGTTACGTACTTTTTTCCCCCAGCCTTATGCATTTTAACCAATTTTGTCGTACATATCCGGTCCTAATTTTTTGCAGGCTTTCCACCTTCGAGCTTCAACTCGCTTACTTTCTGGCTTCTCATTTGGCATTATAATATCCAAATCATCAACATCAATGAATTTATCTTGTATCTTCTCTTTCCCTTTAATTTTGTCGCCTTGATCCTGGATTTCAACTTGTTTCAATCCTTTCTTTTCTCCTTGTTTTTTCCTACTATACTCAAAATCTTCATCTCTCTTTCCTTTTCTTTCTTTTCGTTTGATTTTTCTCACCATTAATGTTTATTCTACACCTTCGGTGGTTTGATGTTTTGGTGGAGTCCCGGGGTACTTTTGAGTAACGGCATGCACAACCATATCAGTGACAACGTCATGTAGTGAATTGTTCTCTTCTTCTAATTCGGACACCCTTGATATCAGTGTCTTAATTTGATCTTCTTGTGTTTCTTTGTTTTTCTCCAAGAGATCAACTAAAACTTTCAATTCTGAAATTTGGTTGTCCCTGTCAACTAGTTTCATCGCATATTCTTCAATCTCTTTCAAATCTTCCTCCCTTTAGTTGCCCCCAATATTCTTGATGACCGTTCGAAGAGCTTCTTTCTCCATAGTCAACATTTGGATAGTAAATTGTTGCACCTCATTTTCAACAATCAATCTAGACGAACATTCATTGTCATGGGAAGGTTGTTGTGACCTTTCCTCTCTTGTTACTACTTCATCTTGTTCCATACAAGCAGATGCTCGAATGACCACATCAACAAACGCATCAAACGGTTGGACGTTTTAAGTCTCCTTTAGTACAGGCTGATCGTTTGTAGGAACATGTACTACATCATCTCTTTCATGTACATCTTCATTAACCAAAATATGATCATCAGCAGCTAGATTAGGTGCATCACCTACATTCTCCAATTATGAATATAAAGCAATCTTGTTGACAATAGTGCTTTGTTGTGGAACCTCCAAACTAGGCGGCACATTCTTGAATTTTTTTCGAATTGCTTTTATTAAGTTCTTCTCATCAACTGTTTTCTTTAATTTTCTTCGGAATACCTGACAACATCATTAGTAACATGAAACACTTGAGTCTAATGGCCGTGAATTACACAGTCATAGCCATAGTAGCATCCATTTTTTTTTTACAATAACTTTCATTTTTCTGCTAATATCATCAATAGTAACATCATTTTGATATAGTAACATTGATATAAATTTAACATTGTCAATCAAATAAACAACTATCAAAAATAATTTAACTATAAAAAAACACATTTTTTTAATAATACCTTATCAGCTGCTATGTCGGACAGTATGTTTTGTGAGAGGGCCGCCCAAAGTTTTCTTAAGTCTCATTTCATCTACCATGGGAATGCATCCGCCTTGTCGGCCACAATAAGAGACGTGTGTTCACATATCCAGTACTGTAATTTAGATATTGTTACATTACATAGAACAGATAGTGTTTAATGAAAAAATAAAAATAAAAACAAATAAATTATCAATATAAAACTTACTGGTAACAGTAGTACACAACCGGTTACTGCACTCGGTGTTTCAAACTTCAACCGTATGGAATTCATCATTGTATCAATAGTTGCTTGAGACTAGTCGTATTTTTTTATTTCATCTAGATTTTCTATGTACGACATATATCTTCATCCAATTGTTTGCCCCATATTTGTAATTAGTAGTGTCACTAAGATATACAAATGAGAACAATCTAGCAAAATCTTTATAATCATCCTTACCAACACCCGTTGTTGCCTCCTCCAACCTGTTTTTTATAATTGGTGCATTCAATTTATTGGTGTTACTGAATCTCCTCCTAACAAATGGTGAATTTTTTTTTGCACTTTGGGAGGAAAGAATTGGATCGTCACCATCTTCTATACCAAAAATGAGTGTTACATCAGTCTTCCGTATCTTCAGACCTTTTTCACCAATATGGAATCTTGATGTTTCAACATCAAATATTGTAATTATGTCCACAATATTCTTGTCATTTTTTTGAACCATTCTTTATTCACTTCAGTTGTTGATATTGTGTTAAACAGATGCCAAAATGGTATTCTTTTTAGTTGTTCTCAGTGAACATCTGTGATATTTAGGTCAGTTATAACATTCACCAATTGTAGCAAATTAGACCGAAATTAGTGAAATGAAGCTACTTTTGGAGCAGTAGATTTACCTTTTTTTTCAATCAACCTATAACATAACATTTGAAATATAAATTGATGAACAACATACAATAACATTAGCTTTGTAACATGAGCATAGTAACACTAACTAATAAACTGAATCCAACCAACATATTCTTAGTAATATCAAACAAACACAATTCAGTAACTTCAGTTTTCAATATATGATCGATTCCATTGCAAATTCATTGAGTTCCCATTTTACATTTAAAATCATACAACAGCCCCTACACTCTTCATAAACAACATATGTTGCATCAAAAATTAAAAAACACCAAGGGTTTGATCATTAACATATTTATAATAACACCAAGTTAGCAGTAACATACACAGTACCTAAGCACATCCAAACATTGAAAATATGAAATCATTTTATCCAGTTATCACACTGAAAAGTTTCAATGTATTATTGAACCATTGGTTTTCGAATATCTTGAACAATGAAGAAAGCAACAAAAAAAATTTACACACTTAATTATATAACAAAAACCTGAACAACTTCATTTCCAATGTCATATTGTGCACAGTAACATCGAATTTCGAAAGAAAGATAATAAAAAAATAATTCAAAAATTGATGTTATTGTCTTGAATAAATGGTAACACAATGTTAATAGTTGATTAAGGACACTCAATACAAATCAATAACACTAATATATCGACATTAAAATAATAGAATTGGAAAATTTCTCTCACAGTAACATTAGAAATTTCAAATAAATCATACCAATCAATTTCGAATGTATAACACAATGAAAAAAAAAACAAATCCATAATACCCAATTCTTTTATATAGCAACAAGAATTCACAATATTAGTTTCAAAAAAATTAAAGAGTTATCACACCGTAACATGAACAATTTTTTATAATTTTGAACCAATAGATTTCAGATGTCTTGAACAAAGCAGAAAGCACCAAAATTTTTCGCTTGTAACAATAATATGAACAGTAACCCCCCACCAAATGTCATATAGTGTTTATAGTAACATCAAAATTCATACTATTATAGTAAAAAATCAATTCAAAAATTGAAATTTAAAAAAAAAAAAAAAATTAGCAACACACTGTCAATAGTTGAATTAGCACACTCGATACAAAACAAGAACATCAAAATATCAATATTATTACAAACAATTTTTAAGGTACTCTCATAGTAACATAAGATATTCCACACAAAATAGCAACAATAATTTTCGTATGTTCTACAAATCCAAAAAATAAAAACAAATCCAAAATACATATCAATGAATCACAATTTATTAGTGGAAAAAAAAAATTGATTGACAGGTTGAACTATATACATTATAAATGTTACTGTCAACCCTTAAAATATACATCAAGTAACATGTAAAAGCACATACCTTTCAGATTTTTAAGCCTCCCATGTTATTGATTTTCAGAGAAAGGAATGATTTTCGGAGAAATGAACACAAATAGATTTGAACTTGAAGAGTAAAACCCTTTTTCAACAGTTTACCCTTTGTATTTTGAATGGAGTCGGTTCGGTAATTAAAGTTTTGATTATGGAAGAAAGGAACACAAATAGATGTGGATGATCTTTAGCCGGAATTGCAGGACCGAATGAAGATGGAAAGTTTTCGGTTTTATGAGTGCCGACCATTGAGGGTATCATCGTTACTTTTGAAACGGCTTTTGAGACGCTGTTTGAGATTTGGAAAATAGTAAGGGTAGAAAAGTAAACTTAATAAAAAGGAGACTTATAACCAAATTAGTTTTCTTGCATGACTTATTACCAAACAAGTTCATCTAAGAGGACTGGTCTCCAAATTTTCCCTTTTTTTTTAATATTTTATCTCCCTTTCTAAATGAAATATAATGTTTAGTTTTTAATTTAGAGCACTCTATAATAATTTAATTTTGTTTACCTAAAATAACACGTGTAGAGACATGGTATATTCATCGGGTGTTTAAAACTCATACCGTGTGTAAAATAAAAAATACAATGCGTAATACATTTGAAATTTAAAAAAAAACGTGCGTAAATAAGGGAATTTCCTTCTAAAATCATAAATCATTAACATTCAAAAAACGAAAAACACCAAAAAACCTCCATTCAACAATGAAGATATTGTAAACATTTGAAAGCCCATCAGTCGTACAGGTACCGTCTCAAAACTCTAACGCATTGAGATACATTGAAAATGTGTCTATGCATTACCACAACTCATTATGTCTTCCATTTGATCTTTTGTGAACTAAAATTAGGGTCTCATGCAATAAAATTCAATCCTTAGCTGATGCAAACATGTTTTTTTTGCTCTGAATTTTGTAATACACTTGTTATATTAATGTATCTATAGATAGCTCCCTCTTCGTTTTGATCAAAGGTTACTCACATGTACCAGCAGCTTAAATTTATTGTGTCTATGCTATATACATGAATGACAACCAGGATTAAAAGCCTTTTTTCATATAAAATAGGGTTTCATTGCAATAAAATACATAATTTTTTTTTTTGTAATGTACTTGTAATAGAAATGTGAATAACACCATAGATAACTTATCCCTCATTTTGTTCAAATGGAATTGACAATGTATTTGTAGCTTAAAATTATAGTGCCTATGCTATGTCCCAAAAAAGTAAACCAAAATTAGAACCATATGTTCCCATTTTGAACCGTATACTTGTAAATGTACTTGTCATTACCAATGTCTTTTATTGTGCAACTAATTTAGTGATTAATTTGTTACGATTATATTTGAGAATTATATGTACATGTTAGATATATTAGTTACATTGTCCGAAACATTTTTTGAAAATTATGCAAATTAAACGATGTCGACAAAAAAAACACTTAAAAATTCTTCAACCAACCAATTTAGGTCCAATCTACTATTTTTCATCACTGTGATGAAAAAAAATCAAACCTCTAATAAACACACAACATTTAGAGTTAATGAAACCAACACCAGTTTAGGGTCTGTTCAAATCATACGCCAACGGACTAGTATCAGAAATATTTACAAAAAAAAAAATTATCATGATGATATAACCAATATAATCTAGCATTTCAATCCTCAAACTGATACACAACAGTCACAAACCCACAAAATCCTCAATATCAAATGCAAAAAAAAAATTATATTTTAAGCTGAAATTATGTGACGAAGGCAAAATGGATAATAAAAGCACAAATTGTCCAACCCCCTACTTTCATGCTCACATAAGGACTGCATCCAATTTATTTAAAAACTCAAAGGACTTTTTTATATATTAAAAATCCAAGAAAATTAAAATTAATTTACAAACTACAGAGAACCCCAACCTAATTAACTATTAATTTAAGAATAAATTATTTTGTTGAGCTGATGAAGCGAATAGAAGCCCACTCCTCATAGACCAGCCAATTTTTTTATCATTTAGAAATCTATGATCTTTAGTCCTACAGATACCATAAGATTACTCTATTTTGCCATGTATGCCTTGGCTGCAATAGAGGACAAAACCTGAGAAGGCTGGTTTGTAAACTGAACACGACATATTCGAATCACAAAAATAGCCGAATACAAGATCAAATTGTGCACATCAAAACCCTAAATACTAAAACAGAATCTCGTACACTGAATTCTCTGTTTTCAATGGCCATAACACCATATACGTACCAAGAATCTTAGGATAATCCAGATTACATAGGAAGTGCATAATTGGTCTAACAAAATACACCAGTGCTTCCAAAATTGAAGATTTACCTTGGTAGAGAACAAGTTCTTTCCAAATGTTAAACAAAATGAAAGAAAACTTCCCCACCGGACATTCTTGAGCTCGTCAAACCATTACATACTCATTAACACCCAAAATATGTCAACCCCAAAAAAAGACTAGCCCAAAATCCCTCTACAGCCAAAATTCCTACAACCAATTCCCAACAGGCCATTAGCTGTTGAGAGTGGAAAGCATGCCTCCAGTTGCAGTTGGTATCACCACCTCCCAGCCAGGTCCTTTAAGGGGGAACACACTAGCATCAGTATCTGGCTTTCCATCTTCTTTCGATGGACCAGGAATCAGATCACTGCGATCCAAAACCCTCTCTAAATCTTCATCACTAATCTGTGTCTGGATCAGCTTGTCCCCAGGATCGTCATTGTCTTGGAGCAGCGCCAACAGATCCTCTTCCTGGAAAAATAAGTCACAAATCTGCTAAGATAAAGAATAATACGAACACACACAGAACAAGTATTCTCAAATTCATGTAAATTGTCTAACAGATTTGATGTGCCAAGCTCAATCACTCAAAACTAAGGTGATACTGACTCGATAACTAATTCTAGTTATTCGAGCTAAAAACCGCACTGTCATAAGGAAATATGGATTTTGCATGATCAAATCTCAGACACGAGGAAACTAGTTGACCTGGTGACTGACTTCTGAATCCTTCAAGCATATAAAAAAAATGAGGGACCCAACTGTTTACTATAAGTCCTGATCTCGACAGGCATAATCCACATTGTTTTATCTGGACTTAGCCCCATACTAAATGTCCAAGCCAACCCAGAGCACTATCTACCAGGTTGATTAGCTATCAAAACTACATGAAGCCTGAGGCTGAGCCTAGACAAAACCAAGACCTCTCTAAATATTAAGCTCAAATTTAAGCTTATCAATATAACTGTAGCAGGAAAAAAGGTCATTTGAAAGAATTTTTAAAAAGGCAGTAACAAGTCAAGGTGTCAAATCAATGTCAGGAATTATTTATAAAACATGTACCAGTAACAACAGAATCTCATCCTTGTAACCTTTGAATAGGGTAGAGGATACACCCTCAAGGTTCTACCCATGCAATTGTCATTGACCCCAGGAACTCACTGATGTGAAAGATGAGGGGGAGGTCAAAAAATGCGAAAACAAAAAATACTAGTATAAGGATTGCGAGGCGCTTCTATTTCCTTGACTCTGTACAGTAAGCATGTTCACAAGGACAACTCCAACTTAGAACAAAGGATCACTGCCAAAAATAATAAAACAATACATAATAGGATATCAATCAAAACAGGAGGCACAGACCTCCATGTCATTATCCTTGGTTCTTTCTTGTATAAACTGCCCCTTCCCAATCACTACATGCTCCAGTTTTAATTTACTGAAAGCTCTTTTCAAAATTCGCCCCTGATAGCATATGGCTGTTAGTGTATTTGACCTTTCATCAAAATACAATAGCATCGAGTAACATCCTATTATAACCAAAAACAAGTCCATTCATGAGATACCTCAACAGATTGAGCTGTGGCAAGCCTGTAAACATGAACTGGCTTAGTCTGACCTATTCTATGGCATCGATCCATTGCCTGTAAATCCATTTGAGGATTCTGGGATGCAAATGTAGCATAATCAATCAATACAGAAGCAAAAAAATGTCTAATGTCTTCAAGACAGAAATCAAACAACGCAAAAGAAAAAAGAAAAGCATGAATTCAGTGAGATACCCAGTCACTGTCATATAAAATGCAGGTATCAGCTGCGGTAAGATTAATTCCTAACCCACCGGCCCTGGTGCTGAGAAGAAATATTCTATAATTACTGGTCACATCATTGAACTCCTGGATCTGTTTGATGCATTAAGAACAGTTATTACCTTAAAAAATCACCATCACTTCAAAGTGGAAAACAATATGACAATGTCCATTGCCGAACAAGAGAGCAGTTTTTTCATCAACAAGAGGAAATTATATTAATATTTTATAGCACATGGGGGCGACCAGTCACCCTTTCTAAAAAGAAAAACAAAAGACAAGTTTCATAATACAAGCTGATTTCAAATCCTTCCTAATCAAAAACATTGGAACTCCTGCAAAGATTGTAACAGCCAATTTGTTGGATGTCCAGAACTAATAGCATTGGGTCCAACAGGTAGGAACCCTATAATGGAGCACCATTCAAGAACAATTAGAAATAAATTAATCAGCACCATCCCAAAGAGATGCTGCAAGACACATTTGATGAAAGATTGACTGGATTTATGCAAGCTAACCATCAGCATGCATAACAGGTCAGCATCAGTCCTCTGGTACAGTTAGTGGCAAGCAAGAGAAGAAGGAAAATTCACACAAACAAGAATAGTAACCTTACTAAAGAAGAAATGTATCGAATGCAAATGCATTAAACTTAACCAATTGGCAAGAAAGGTGGTCTACTCCTGAGACTATGGGCTCGACCATGAGAGCAACCACTCTATGCAAATTATGGAACAGTTTTGATGATATGCATTTGCGCTTTCCTTGGGCCACTGCATGGCAGGCAAGGTCAACCTGTGGCCCAATGGGCGGTCAAACTTTTGGACCATCCCATGACCCACTTCCCTTTTCTCAAGGCTTAACAACATGGCAACAATGGCTGTGGGCCGATATAATGCCAAAATACCAAGGACAAGCTTAAAGACTAATATTTATATACACAATAGAGGAAAACTCCAAGAACTGATAAATAGCTTCACTCCACATTCACTTTAGCAACAACAATCCATCTCAAGAAAGTATGATTTCCACCGACATATATGATGTCAAGGGGATCTTATCAAGATACAGAACAAACATTTTCATAACCTGTCCAAAAGAAAGTATGCATATCTACAAACAACAACTTGAAGATCTCGTCAAGTTTTAGAAAGTTGTACTTACCTGTCTTTTCCTATCATCCAATTTCACACTGCCATCAATTCTACAAACTTCGAAGCCCTTTTCACTAAAATAATAATCCATTATATCTAAGATCTTAGTCCACTGGGAAAAGATCAGAACCTATGCCAATGACAAAAGGTGAGTAGAAAGATCATTCGTAAACTGCAAATAGACACACATATATCACTCAATTTAGTGTAAATCATACTTTGTGCTTACGACCAAGCAGCTTCACCAGCAAGCGGTCCAGCAAGCAAAATTTGCCACACTGTTCAACTATCTGTTCTACAGGCGGGTAAAAATCTGTGAATAAGTAACAAAAAAAAGTAAAATTGTAAGCTCTCAATCATTCTAATGTCTTTGATCAGGACAATCACTTTAATCTAGTCAATAAATTGCATAATACATACAAGAGCCATCAAATGCCGACTCTAAGAGGTCAGGATGATTGCAGTTCTTCCGAAGTTGAATCATCAAATTATTAAGCTTTCCTTTAATACCACGTCCTGCATATTTACATGCTCAGCACAAAAAATTGCAACATATAATATGAACAAATGGCCACATGTGGGGAATAAAAACCACATCAGATAGTGTGCCAGGCTATTAACATGACCCCAAATTGATTGGATTCATAAAATTGAAAAAAAGATCCTTAGTCATGAAGCCCGGAACTCTGAGCAGATCCATGAGACCAAAACACGAAAAATATGGCAGCATGACACAAGCTTACACTACTTGCTAAATCACAAACCCGGATACACAATTCTGAGTCACTGACCTGAATGCAATCACCAACCTAACCAACATTCCAAAAATATGCAGTAAAATTAAAAAGCGATCAAAAATATGCAAAAGCAAATCATTTCATGCTGATATAATATACGAGGACTTGACAATTTCCCCCATTCTGGTATTGTGCTGATGAGGGGTACTACTACTTCATAAACACTTTTCTTCCTTTCCTCTTTCCAGAAGCTGTACTTTTTTGAGTTACAAAATATTCCATTGGATATGGAAATGAGAAATCTATGAAGACCTTTCTGAAGTACAGCAAGAAGAAAGAGAATATTAGGGATAGATCAGAGGAAATGTTTCCCCTACTACCACTTTTTTTTAAAATTTCATTATCTGGCAAACTAATTTATTTCATAGGAATATTGTATTCATTACCAGTGTCCACCTTCTCCAGCAAATATTTTTCCAGTGTCTTATTGACCAGATGATCCTGGAAGTTCTTTTGATGTTCAGTCAAAGCAGCATATAAGATAATCTCTTTTTTTCGAGGTAGCATCTGTTCAACATCAGCTTTCATTCTTCGAAGGAGAAAAGGACGCAAGATAGCATGGAGTTTTGCCACCACCTGCAGTTTTCAAAATTATTCAAGTCATTATAATACATGCCACTATCTTTATTAATAAGAACACGCTATCAGCGGTATGTATACTTGTGCCCTTCTCTTTTCCTCAAAATCTTCTTTCATGGCTTCATTGCTGCCCTTCCCCGACAGATCAAACCTGAAAACAAATCATGTCACTTAAAAATTAATCAGCCCATGTCAAAATATTCATCAATAAAGCTGTAGTTACTTTTATTTTCTTTGTAAATTCAAAATTATATGCATAAGTCAAACCAGCTTAGAAGTTAAAAACTATTCTCTTCTATTTCCAACTTTCAATTTTGCAACAGATTCAACTTTCCAGGGTACTAAACACTTCTCCCCCCTCCCCGGGGTGCCTAGAACTATGATAAGACTCCAAACCAATAGGTTACAAGTCGTAGGAGCTTAAATATATACATGGGTTTAAGTAAGAAGATCATTATGCCACTTCTTACGGGATCACGAACTGGCTCAAATTAAGTGTCACAAAAGCACGAGTGCTATTTAAGATGCTAGGAGTCCAATATACCTAGTGCAAGCATTTTACCAGCATTCTCACTAACAAGCTACAACGTAAGTATGACACACAACACATATGGGGAATACAGCCATCAATGGAACTTGAATTTATCTTCCAATCATTGTATCATATTCTTTGGTTGCTTAATTGATGAAATTGCAAATTTACAAAAACCCATAGAATTAACCAAATGATGTAGACTAAAGACAACTCCAATACCAAATTGATGCTGATTAAATAAAACGTTGATACCAAATTGATACAGAACAAAGATAGCTCTAATACAAATTGATGTACATTTTAGGAAGAATAAGGGAGATAAGAATAATAGAAGAGCGGAAGAGAAAGGAGGTATTGGGTATGAATTAAAGCTTCAATTAATCAATAATTCTTTGTGTAGGGATTCCAAATCTAAAATAAAGACATTTAACATATCCCTACCATTAAAAGGAAATTACTAAATGATATCCAACTAAGTAAGTCAAAAATTAAATCTACCTCCGTTATTTGATTTTCTTTTGATCCTCATCGAACTTGATACCGATTAAAAATAGTTGTAATACCAAATTTATGCAGAGTAATGACATCTATTATACCTAATTGAGGTAGCAGATTACAAAAAAAACAAAATAATAAAGAGAAAAAGACAAGAAGAGCGAGTTAGGTGTGCAGAAGTGACACATTGGTTCTGGGATGAAATAAGTCCTCCTGTCCTGGTGGTTAGGCAATGTCACAAAAAATTGTGGGTTGTTATCTATTTTGTCATTTTTCCCATTTCTTAGGGATAAGTTTGTTCTTATTATTATGGATATTACCATTCTAGAAGTCTTTATTTAAGTTGTTGAATGAATAAAGGCTGCGTAAACCAATTACAATAAACATTTGTGTCATTTATGGAGGTTATGGATCTCCGCATAAGACTGGTCCATCAATATCAATCTATCAGAAATCAATAATCAAACCCTTTTTATAGGGACTCAAACCTTAAACTGAAGACTTCTAATCCCTCCTACACTGATAAAATAGAAATCATAAAAAATATCCAAATAAATGAATGAATTTCAAAATAATCTACATTGTTTATCTGATTCCCATCACCAACACTTTGATGTCTTGACAGCCATAATTTAGAAGCATGGCAAACTATATGAAATCAGCATACAGATACATTGTTAGGAGGATCCAAGAATGCAACAAAAATTTAATCAAATTCATCATCTAGGGCCTACTTATAGTCGTATTCTATAATCATTGTGTCTGTGAAAGAGGCCTAACGATCACAGGGAACATATTGTACCATACTGGAATTAGGAGACAAAAAATTGAATTATGACTTCAGAACACCATATTGCAACCTTGTACAACTCCACTTGATTTCTTAAGAATTACAGACTAATCCTGCTTCTGCAGTGTTCCTTGTTTTTCCTAGATATCAAATCATCATTTTTGCAATCATTCTTGTATAAAAATCTGTCCATACAAAATTAAAAACCAATACCAACACTTTATCCTTTCAGTCAGCAAACATATCTAAAGTCCATCCACTTACAGGATTCCCATAGAAAGAAAAATAAGTCATTACCATGACTCAAATTCCTCATGAGAGGAGAATATATCAGGCAGAATGAAGTTCAACAATGACCAAAGCTCTGCCAAGTTGTTCTGCAAAGGTGTCCCAGTTAACAGAAGCTTATTTTCAACGGGTAAGTGTTTCAGCTCCTTCAATAGTTTGCATTCCGAGTTTTTCAGTCTGTGCCCCTTCAAGAAATACGTACGCATATTAAAAGGCAGAAGCACTTCTTGACTAAATCTCAAGTTTTGGCATACAGTCATATACTTTTAAAAAAAGACGAGTACAGATTCAAGGACTAAAAATCTAGAAGATGTACCTCATCGACCACGATATATTTCCAACTGTAGTGCCTTAAGTTCCTTTTTGCGTCGTTTAATGCAACCTCATATGAAGTTATCACAATGGGAAAGTCAGGGCCTATTGTTCTCGGCATGTGCTTCCTCCTTATCTCTTCCCTTTCTTTCTTATTACCATGGTAGATAATTGCATTCACCGAGGGCACAAACCTTGGAAAAAAAAAGGAACAGATAGAATGATACGTTGACGGAAGCCAATCAATCAAATAAAATACTGTCGAACTGGATGCAAACATACATTGATTCCAATAAAATCAGGTCAGCCAACTCAAGGAAAATTAAAAATACATGATTACCTGGAGACCTCATTCACCCAATTAGAGAGGGTAGAAAGAGGAGCAATGACTAAATAGGGCCCATCCAAGCCCTTCCCTTTTAAGTGTGCAAGGAAACCAATAGTTTGAATCGTCTTTCCAAGCCCCATTTGATCTGCAAGGATCCCATTCAGTCCATTTTGCCATAACGATATCAACCATTTGACACCTTTAATCTGATAAGGCTTCAACTTTCCACCAGTCAACAACGGTACAAGTTTAGCCTGCTCTTTCTCAGCTCTCTCCTCCTGGGTAAGATCCGTATCTTCAGAAGCAGCACCTTCTTGAGATCTTGTTAGCATAGCTGCAACAGCTCTCTTGGCCTTTCTCTAAGAAAATGACACAATTTTGTGATAGATTTTGCAAATCAATAAAGAGGTTCTCAAAATAAGAACAGCATAGAATCATAGATGAATAAACCACAAAATAAGCTGGCATATGCACCCCATTTAGAATAGAAAAAAATGTATAGCCTAATTATGACACCCAAAACCTCCAAACAAACACAATTTATCCTCCTCACCTGGGACATTAGACTATAACCTGGAATCAATATTCAAACAATGCACCAAGTATTCAATCACATCGTCAGATAAAAATCCAAGAAAATGGTAAAGCAAATGGCTCAATAATTTGTTGCTTACTCAGAAAATAGAAAACTGCTAGATAATTCATTGTTTATGCAGGCCAACCCTGATAGAGCACTTTCCCTGTGAAGGGAAAGCTTCTTAATATTCGGGTAACAAAAGCTTTAGCCTTTCAGTCAGATATGTTACAGATAAATGATCAATTTTCAATTTCAATTTTACATTCTTCCCTAAAAGTATTAAATGAATTTTGACTTCCTTTCCTTTTCATATATTGAGAAGAACCAGTGTACCACATATTGCTCCTCGTAGACACAATAAAGAATGCAAATGCCATACCAAACCCTTGCAAGCCACAAATTCAAGGGTATCTCTGATTTTGTGTAACCCAAGGTTTTATGACACATTGAATTGGACATGAGTGTCAAGTACCGATGTATATCAGGTGTCAAGTTCATCTAGTGTCCCAAGATGCTCCATCAATCCTAACTATCTTGTACAAATACACATAGGGTGTTAAGGATGATGTGTTGACACAGCGTGAATACTCCAAATTAAATCAATTAACGAACCCTGGGTACCATGAAAAAATAAAGTATGCATAGTTAACATCAAAATACTTGAAAGAGAACACTGATTACATTGTTGTAATTTGTTGCGGCTTTTCTTTTCCCACCACGACCTTTCTTTTTCTCTGTAACTGATTCATTGTCTTCCTCCAGTTTATTCTAATAATACAATTCATGCAATAAGTTAATTAGCAACAAGATAAATTATTTAACAATTAGCAGATTCATCTTAATAGCAACACAAGTAGATACATTTGTGATGTCATCCATTTTTTCCAGCAAAAATTCCGAGTAAAGTTGGGTTTGTGTTAGAAGTTCATCCAATTTAGTGAACTGGGTATCATTCAAGTTGGGCACCAATTCAGGTTCATTTGCCTTTTCTTCTTCTTCCTCCTTCACCCGTGCTTCCAACAACTTTCCTTCCTCCTCTGCCATAGCTCTTGATATAAGAGAAGAATCTCCATTTTTTGCCCCAATAAGTATTTCTTCCTCCAACTTGACTCCAAGCTTCTCCTGGCAGATGTCCTAGACATTTAAATTAGAAATAAATGAAAATTAGATGCAACAAATTGGAAAATTTCCAACTTTAAGACAAGTTGAATAAAGCAAAAGTGTGGTAATTTCAACCCCATTCCCCTTCTTTTTGGAGAGAGTAAAACAAAAAGGAAGGTGCAAGAAAGAAATATAGTAATTAGAACTCAGAAACAAATAAGATATGCAGATATGCAAATGAGAAAAATATATGACTAAACAATGTGATTGTACATCATGTACGTTAAGTAATAACTCAAAAATCTGTCTTTGAAACAATGCTCATGTCTAGCATACAAATTAAAAGCAATAAATATCAATGAACACAGCTACAACACAAACAGACAAACCAGAATAAAGTAACTCAGCCTATTAACTTGTCCACAAGCAATCTCAAATGTGCATGTTTACATGTACATACATTCAAATCACTGACAAAAAAAATGGCAATAAAATTCGGGAATTTACAAAATAACAGCCTATATCTCCTACTAAAACTACTTACAGAAACACAAACGTCAAGACAGTAGCAAATAAACAACACCAACAGAAGCAACAAATGTGGTATGATCACCATCCAGCTAAAAAACTTAACCATTGTGCTTTTTAATAAGTAAATGGGCTTCTTTTTTGTTAATGTTTTTTTCATACCAGTGACCAAAAACCAAGTTCACTTTTCTTCTGTTACATCAAAGAGGTTAAGTAGTACCATAAAAAGCCACAACTTTAACATACCAAAGACACACATTGACACACACTTTCAAAGAGATCCAAAAGTAAAACAGATTTAAAATCCGTTTAAAAGCACAAAAGATCAGTCATAAACGTCAACAAAATTTAAAAAAAAAACAAATATTATAGGAAAACCAAAGAAAAGGCGCAGCGAGAACATACCTCGTCTTCTAAAACTGACGTCGGAGAATCTGCAAGCGCTCCATTTTTCATTTCGTCCTCGACCACCATCACTAAGTGCAAACCCTAAGCTCCTGCAACAAAACATTCGAAAATACAACAACAACAAAAACACTCAAACAAGCCAAAAACATAATCAAAAAGCGAATCAAACGCAGACTATTACTGTCTCACAAAATAATTCGAACGTCAAACCAAAATGTGGGGTTATTTCAACAGTCATTCAATTTTAGTACGCCGATTTTTTAACTATCTTTTTCAAAGATTCATATCATATGGACATACAAATGCGACATATATCTGAAATGAGAAAGAAATTTACTTGATTTTGTCTTTGTATGTGCGTGTGTGAGAGAAAGGGCTTGCAGACAAATGAAGGGAATGAGGGGTTCAACAAAGGAGGAGATGGAGGGTCTGGGAAATAATAAGAGTAAAGCTACTACATATACCACAATTTTAAGTGCATAAAAATAATTTTTTAATGACTTGTCTGAGTCCTCATGGGCGGGAAAACAAAGTTGTGTGTTTCCCCCGATTTATACACCAAATTACAATGGCACCAATCGGCTGAATATCACTTTTATTATTTTATTATTGCTATCACCGATTAATAATAAAATTTTAAACAGATAAAGTGATCCTTATTTAAATAATTATTGGATTTCGTGAAAAAATAATGGGTAGCTATTGACTTTAATAAACAAGTAGTTATTGACTTGTATAGAGTCTATTTTCTCATTTGTTTATACGTTATTAATTGATGATATCATGTGACAATGCTGTAAATATTTTTTCATCTCGGGGAGAGGAGTTATGCTACAACGACCTAATTTGGGAGAAAATATTCAATGCAATAGTGATATCAATTGTCACATAGTATCAACAACTAATAATCTATAATCTAAAGTAGGACAGACTTCAATAAGTTTATTCGACGGTCTCATATCAATTCATCCAACAGTAATCAACATTTTTCTCAAAACAATTCACATTATATTGTACCTTTCAGGTACAAATTACCCCAGTAAATAAGTAAGGAAATTAATCATACACAAATCAATAATTATCCATCTATATAAGTCAATAACTACTCACTTTTCTTCTAGGTAAGTCAATAATTACTCAAATAGGGTTCACTTTGCTCATTTGATGTTTTATTATTGGTTGATGATACCATAAGACAATGTTGATATTGTATCACTGTTGTATTAAATATTTACTCATAAATTGGGGACCTAACTAGGTATTTAATTTAATATAGTTATAAAATTGTAAATTTCATTGTTAAATAGAGCTCCCTTTCAATTTATTGACTGGACTCAATTAAGTCCAAATAAATTTTTTTTTGGAAAATGTCAATGTCATCCCCTAAGATTTTAGTAATATCATCGACTTTCTTTATTTTAAATTTTTTTGTCCCACAAACAAAAACTAAAATATCTTCAACCATTTTTTTGGATCCAGATCTCTTATAATACATTTTCGCTTTAATTCTCTTTTTTGATGAATCATATATCATTAAAAAATGAATTGAATCATCCCCTAATATTTTAATAATATTGTTAGCTTCCCTTATTTTAAGTTTTTTTTGTCCCACAAACAAAAATTAAAATATCTTCGGCCATTTTTTTTGGATTTAGATATCTTATAATACATTTTCTCATTAATTATCTTTTTGACGAATCATATATCATTAAAAAATGAATTGAAAAGGATCGCATTCCATTTTCCTCAGCCTCCCACATGTTGTGTTTTTATTTTTTTATGCTATATAATATTTAATTTTTAAATTCAAAATATAATACTAACAATTTTTTGATCAAACCAGCCTTGAAGTTTGGTCTTCTCGAGTATCAGACCATTTTTTGGTGACTTAGATCCTGGCAAACGGCAAAATGGCTCATGTAATGATACAAATTGAATTTGATTTTACAATTTAATGCGTTGTTGTCGTTAAATTAATAGTAAACCCATTAGATATTAGAATTTACACTTAATCCCGTTTATAATGCTGTATTAGATCGTTAAATTAAATTTAAATAACATTATTCTTATTTATATGTCAATCCTAATCATATTTTTTTACTTTAAATAGTTGAATCAAGAGGTTGCAAGGGTGTAACCAAGCTCTATAAAAAGCATCAATGACCATGTTAAGCATAATTGTCTCGTCTCGGTCAGTTTAAAACGACCTGTCACAATTGTCATGTAACTCTTTGAAGTGACCTCCATAGGAGTTTGCAACAGGATGCCCACAACAATAGTAGAAAGAGAAGGGTGCCATCGCAACATGGATGTGTGAATGGAACTTGAGATACAGTCACTAGGGTTGGTAGTCAAACGAGTTCGAATGGAGCATAAAAAATTTATTTTTTTAATTAAACTTATAAAATTGTTCAAGTTTCGAACCTGAACGATCCATATCAAAGCTAAGCCCGAGTATTTGCATATAAATGAGTTGAGTTTGTCAAGTTCGAGTCAAGCATGTCGAACATATTTTCCAAACGAATTTAAAAAATTATTCAAGTTCAGCTCGTTTTCTAAACGAACTGAACTTAAACGAACTAAATTCAAACTGAACTTAAATAGCTTAGTTTGATTAATAGTGCTAGCAGTCAGACTAGCTAATATGGGAGATGAGCAAATAGAGGAATTTTGTGCTCGGAGATGTCACCGTTCCCATTTTGAAAAAAAAAGTTATTGAATTGTGAGCTCAACAGCTCATTTCGAATTCTGCCATTTTTTTTTTTTGGGTCTATGATGGGGGAGGGGGACGACCAACAGGTAGTGATCCCCTTGGACGTGATAATGAGGGTCTCTTTTGATGTAAAATATTTAATTAGCCATAGTTACAGACCCCTTTAGAATAGTCCGTCACCACACCACCGAAACACTAGTAAACAAGACATGGGGACACCGTGGATTGAACATTAACAAGTTTGGTTGTAATATAAAATAAAAAAGAATCAAACATTTATTTTAAACTTGAGCTGAGCTCAATAAATGTGACGCTCGACTCAATAGGCTCAAGGTCAAGCCATTTACGAACACAATATTTAAATGTGAACACTTTGTGTGTTCTAAAACTCGACACTCAAATTCAATAAACTCCTTAATTGGCATAATTGGAAGGAATTGTGGTCTTATGTGTCGTAACTTCTACTTTTGAAACATTAGGGTTGTCAATAGATCATGTCTTCTTGTTTTTTTTAAATTGTGTAAGTTGTATCCTATTAAAATTCATTCAATCTATACTCAATTCAACTCCTTTAAAATTGTGTATGATGAAATTCGTGTTGTGTAAAAGTCGTGTTTTGCCATATTTTTGCAAGGTTTGTATGAATAAATATATTTGTCAAATGTAATAGATTCACTTATTTATCATCCAAATATACTAAACTGAACTCAAACTTTTTAGTTTTATATCACTTATGTGTCACATCTATGAAGTATGAATACGAATACGGAATACGAATATGATATGATACGAATATGGCGATATGACAAAGTTTAAAAAAATAGGATACGAGAACGGCCAAGATACGGCTATAATAAAATATTTTTATTAATTTCAACCAACTTAATATTTATATATTTTGGTTGTTGTTTAACATATAATAGTAATTTTTTTAGTTTCAATAAAATATACATCGTATCGCTGTAGTATATTCACAAAGTGAAGTGACTAATTAAAAGAATCAAACTAATATGTATCTAGTATTTAGAAGTAATTTTTACTAAGATTATAATGTAATAACTTTATTATATAGTCTTTTGACATGTAATTGTAAATAATACTTAAAAAACATTCATGTGTCTTTGAACTAATATGAAATTTTTATCAATATATTGTATAATATGTGAATTCGAAAAAAGATGTTAAAAGTTCAACTAGAAAATTATATATGTTGCTCTACTACAAAAGTATCCGTAAAGTATCATAATATTTAATTATTATTAGATACGTAGAAAATATATTCGATACGTATTTTTGAGTATCTAACGAATATCGTATCCGATACGAGTACGTCAATCTCAATAAAATATCCGTGCTGCATAGTGTCACATTAATAGATTGTGCATAAAATTGCCAGCCCTTGTCGAGAAAGGAGAAAGCTCAAGGAACTAAATTGTGACTTTCCTACAAACATTACCAAGAAGTTCATTCTCATCTTGATACTGTAGTGCTGGAAGAACCAGGCTTACTAGGTCATCTTTTAATCTATAAAAAGACATAACAAAAACAATTGAGATGAGCCCATACCATCGCAAACTGGGAAAGTGGGGAGCGCAGAGGACTAAAAAGCCATGTCCTCGTAAACCGGGAAGCACTAACGATGTTGCCATACAAAATGGATTAAAAGTTTTTATTTTATTTTTTTCGGAAATTCAAAGTGGATTGAGACTCAAATCTCCTCCTCATTTGCAGGTGCTCTGCTCCCGCATATCCATCTCATGGAGAAGACGAACATTTATTTTTTTTGTAAATATTTTTATAATAAAAAAATTTATATGATAAAAACAGTTACCACACAAGTGAAAAAAATTACAAAAAAATTTACAAAAATTAAAAATAATGATACAATAATAAGAATACCGTACTCCCTCATTCTTAATTCTCATTTTGCATTATAGAATCGCAAGGCCCCATCACTTCTATAATCTATATAATAAAATAATTAGATTTTCTTGTCCTGAATTTTTTGCGGTTCAGATTATTTCCTAACTTTTGATCTAACGATCAAAATTAAACTTTCATTCATTTTACAACTCTAAGACTATCATATCTCATATAACTCTCTCCTTATTTATCTCATACACTAAACTCTCATATATATAACTCTCTCTCTCTCTCTGAGATATTTTAAACACCCTCTTTCATCTCTCATATAATTCTTTTTCTCTATTTTATATTTCTTTTAGACACACTCTCCCATTTCTCATATATTTCTCTCTTTCTATTTCATATTTTTTTTAGACACACTCTCCTATTTCTCATACTCTCTCTCTCTCTCTTAATATTGTTTGTTTTGACGATTCTAATTAGACTTCTTTACTCAAAAAAAGTCAAAGCCAAGCTAATCATCAATCAAAAAAAAAAAAAGTTACACCAATTACACAAAAAAAAATAAAAAAAAATAGAACCAATCTAATCACCAATAAAAAAATAAGTGATACTGATGATGCACAAAAATGGTTTTGCACACCACCTGTCAAATGTAGGTAATAAATGCAGTGAAATCAATGAAAAAATTAAAGAAGACACGATTTATAGTGGTTAGGTCAATTCGACCTACGTCCACTTTTCAATGGCTTCAGTTGTCGGGTATTTTATTAATTCAGAGGTCTGGAGAATAGAGATACAAGCTTTGAGAGAATGAAGAATCAAAAAAAGAGTGGTCTCCGGTCGTCGGTCTGTCCTCTGTAAGTGTTGGTGGGGCGTGCCATTTATATCTCGTCTCCTCACAGATTTGGGCTACTTTATAGCAGCTAATAGATCATTCTTGTGGAGATCATGACTTATCCTCAAGGCTACTTGATCGCAGCTAAGAGATCATTCTGGTGGAGATCATGACTTATCATCAAGGCTACTTTATAGCACTAAAAGATCATTCTGGTGGAGATCACGACTTATCCTCAACGAGAGGAGGAGGTTGGGGAGCTCTTCATGAAACGCGGTCAAAGCTTGGACCGTTTCCTTCGGTGGTGCAGATAAGCTTCTCATGCTCTCCTCTTGATGACGTGCTAAGCAAAAAGTCTAACCGGTCTTGGACTGTCTTGGGCTTGATAGATTCAAAATGAGGTTGGGCTCCTCAACTGGAGTTGGACTTTAACACATAAATTGGACTATTTGGGCTTAACCCATCATTTTTCCCCCACTGCCCCATGTCCAATGAGACTTGGAGAAGGAGGCATTGACTATATTATTATTATTATTATTATTTAAACTTCAAGTCTTTCCCACTTTATTTTGAATAAGGCCCATAATTTTCTATTTGGGCTTTTTCCCTCTTTTTGAAAAATCCTAGACTATAAATATAGTCTTCTTCTTCATGTTACTCATTTCACTCATTTTTAAGGTTGAGCACCCACCTCTTGAAAACCTTGAGAACTCAAGTCCTACCCATTTTGTTGAATCCAAAGTGTGTTCTCCTTGAATCCTTTCAAGAGTGTGACTTCTTCTTTGCTAATTGAGCTTCTCAAGTAAACAATGTCGATTGAAGAGGGAGTGGTGGAAGTTGAAGAAAGGGAGAAAGTAGGCACCATTTTGGAGAACTTGGAGGCTGGTTTTAAGCATTTGAAGGCTGTTTTGGACAGCTTTGAGGCTGTAAATGAAGGGCTGGACAACGAAGGGGAGATGGGCAGCGCGAGGAGTGGCTTGGGCAGCGAAGGGAAATAGCTGGGGACGCGACTGGGCAGCGCAGGCGCGCGGCTGTGCAGCTCTCGCGCGCGCGGTAGGGGGGCTAAGCGGCTTCCTGGGCTCTGCTCCTCCTGTCCTGGACAGCCCAGGTGTGTTGGGCAGCTGCCTGTGCACTGGCCTTGCTGTCCTGGATAGCCCAAGTGCGCTGGGCAGCTTCAGTTTTGCTGTGCTGGGCGGCTTTGGAACGCTGGGCAGCAGTATTTTTCCATCAAGGAGCGCTGAAAATCAGTCCAAGGTTCATCAGGGAGAGCTAGGCAGTGGCCTGGGAGCACGGGCTGATCCGATTCTCACTCGAGGTGCTGATTTGGGCGCCTTAGGTGCTGATTTTTGCGCCGAAAATTCTGCTTTGCGCAATTTTGAAGGGCCAGACACCCTTCAAGCTACTGGGCAACTTTGTTTTGACGAGCAACAGCAGTCAGGCACGCTTCCAGGCGTTGGGCTAGACATTGCAAATAGTAAGGAAGCTTTGGTGCTACTCTTGGTGATCAAGCCCCTATTGTAGCTCCCCCGATTCAAGTTCCTCAAGACTCTCCCAATGGTGATTTGGACTACTCCTTAAGGCCCCGGAAGAAGAAACGCAAGAACAAAGTAGGACTTGATGATGACGGGTCTAAGGTGAGCACCCTTTCTAGTTTGTTCCTCTTAGATGAAGATATTTCAAGGCTTGTTTTTACTTATCGCATCCCTCCGACCGTGTTGTGCCGTCGGGCTGAGTTGGGCGAGCTTGCCTGCGACGACTTTTTCGAGGATATTGTTGTCTACGAGGAGATGCTTGAGGCTGGGTTAAGATTTTCCATGTCCTCCCCCATTTGTCGTGTTTTGCATTACTTTTCCTTGACTCCGGGGCGACTAGCGCCCAACGGTTGGAGAGTCCTGCTTGGTTTTCTTGCATTATGGAGAAAGGTGCACCACGAGGATGCTTCCCCTATGGAGTTTCATACAGCATATAATTTGAGCGAAACCCCTACACCAAATAGGGGATGGTACTATTTTACCGCACGAAGTGGTACAGTGCTTACAGGAACGCGCTCTAATTGCGGCGGCTGAAAATCTTGTTTCTTCTTTATTGGTGGAGAATGGGCTTCAGAAGCCGACAGAGCTTTGGTGCCAACACATTGGGGTGCTACTAAAAAATCCGATATGCTGCACACTTCTTCTTTTTCCTTTTTTTTTTTATGCGTGTGTGCTCACTTTTTCCATGCAGATATACCTGTGCTTTCCCGGGACCAGGAGTGGAAATTGGAGGTTGTCAAAGCTTGCCCTTGTAAAGATTTGGGAGTTCTCCTGCCCAATTATACTAGAGCTGTTGCTCCATCTCAGAAATCTGGCGGCTCCTCTTCGAAGAAAAGGAGTGAGCTACTTTCCTCTCCTTCTTTTTTTTGTTTTTTATTTTTTTTATCTAACCCTTCTCTACTCTTGCAACAAGTAAAAGGATGGTGGTGTCCCGCTTTTCAAGCAGGAGCCCTCTTTCTTCCAAAGTGGCAAGGAGCCCTCATTCTTCCAAAGTGGCAAGGACGGATGATGCCCCCCATGTGACTCCCACGGTGGCTCATTCTCAACTGGCAACTTCTCCAGCTGCTACTCCAGAATCTTCCTTGTCAAGCACATCTGTTCCACCTTTATCCTCTCCTCGTGCTACCCCTCCTTTGTCTCCTCCTTGTTCAGGAACTTCTACCCGAGTGCCGATTTGGGCTGGTCCTATGATAGAGAGACCGGCAGCTATCAGGGCAAGGCTTGGCAGGTTTGTGTTTGGGCCAGAAGTTTCTGAGCTTAGTGCTTCGGGCACTGATAATATCGTCAACACGTATTTGGAAGGTCTGGCTCAGGTAAGGGTCTGTTATTTCCCTTTCTCCAGTCGTTTCCTGTGTTTTTGACTTTTCTTAATCTCTTGTCTTTTTTTTTTTAAGGTTTCGACTTCCTCCATCTGCTTGCTTTCAAGGGCCTATAATCAAGACAAACTGAAGCTGGATCTTAGCCTTGTGCAGAGGGAGCTTATTACCGCTCAGGAGAAGATTGTCGAGCTTGATTCTGAGCTTTTGATGACCCGTGAGAGGGACGTGCTCTGGGAGGGTGAACTTGTGGCAGCTTATGAAAAGGCTTCTAATTTTGAGTCTGAGCTTTTGGCGGCCCGCGAGAGAAAAGCGCTCAGGGATGGTGAGCTTGCTACAGCCTATGAGAGGGCCATTAAGCTAGAGGCTGAGCTTTTGGCAGTCCGCGAGAGGAGCGCGCTCAGGGATGGTGAGCTTGTTGTAGCCCATGAGAGGGCCACTAAGCTAGAGGTTGAGCTTTTGGCAGTCCGCGAGAGGAGCACGCTCAGGGAGGCTGAGCTTGTAGAGGCCCATGGGAAGGCTATGCTCAGAGAGGCAACTGTTGCAGAGGCAAAGTTGACGGCTGCTAGGGAGAGAGTTTCCCGCGCTGAGGAAGACTTGGAGAATGGTCTTGCAGATGCTTTTATTGATGATTTCGAGGATCTCCGAGGGAAGGTTTCTACCGCTTTCCCTAATATTGACTTCTCACCTTTCGTGCCCACTGAAGACAGTGATGAGGGGGGATCTGATGCTGTTGATGACAATGAGGAGAAGGTGGGGGACGACCATGAGAGCAGTTAGAGTGTTTAGGACTTTTAATTTTTATTTTTTTTTGAAAAGGCGGTATTTGGCCTTATTTTTGTGCCGATACTCCTTTGAAATGAAATACAGAAAATCTTTTTGGAGTAAATGGCATATAAAATTTTATTAATTTATTGCTTATAAAAGGCGATATTGGGTAATAGTTCCCAAAAAAAAAAATACATTGAAATCTTGGGTAACACCCCTAAAAATTAAATCAAGTCTCAACTTCTACTGCTTTGATGTTCTCAAGGTGTCATTGGTAATACTTTTTTAAGTGCTCTGCATTCCATGGGTGGAGTAAAACTTTTCCCTCAGAATCTTGGATTTTGTAGGTGCCTAGTCTCACTACTTTTGTTACGCGGTAGGGCCCTTCCCAATTTGGTCTTAGCTTTTCTTCGCGTGCATCATTTGTAGCGAGGATCACTTTTTTGAGGACCAAATCTCCAGATTGGAAGGAACGGGGCTTCACCCTCGAATTGTAGTACCTTGTCATGCGTCGTTTATACTCCACGTTGCGGACTACAGCCATCTCCCTCGCTTCCTCCACCAAGTCGAGGTTGTTGCGGAGTCCTTCCTCGTTGGTGATGGGATCGTGGTGCTGGACCCTTAGGGAATGTACCCCTATCTCCACAGGGATGACCGCCTCGGTTCCAAAGGCGAGAGAAAAAGGAGTCTCCCCAGTAGGGGTTCTTGGCGTGGTTCGATAAGCCCACAGTACGTCTGACAGCTCCTCTACCCAAAGGTCCTTTGCTTTTTCAAGCCTTGTCTTTAAATTGCGTAGCACCGTTCTTACCATGACCTCTGCTTGTCCATTTGCTTGTGGATGTGCCGGGCTAGAGTGAGGTTGTTTTATTTGAAGGTCAGAACAGAAAGAGTTCAGCAGCTTGTTGTCAAACTGCTTGGCGTTGTCGCTGACAATGGCATGGGGAATCCCGAAGCGACAGACCAAGTTTTTCCACATAAAATCTTTGACCTTTGCGTCTGTGATTTTTGCTAAAGATTCTGCCTCTGACCACTTGGTGAAATAGTCGATTGCCATCGCCACGAACTTGCACTGCCCTTTGCTGAGAGGCAAGGGGCCTAGGATATCGATGTCCCACTTGGAGAAAGGCCATGGGCTTGAAATAGTTGTTAGCTCCTCGGGTGGTTGCCTCGGCACAGTCGTAAAGCGTTGGCACTTGTAGCATTTTTTGGAGAACTCCTGGGCGTCCCTTATCATGGTAGGCCAGAAGTAGCCTTGTCTAAGCGCCTTGTGGACAAGGGAACGCCCTCTAGAGTGATTCCCACAGATTCCTTCGTGGATTTCTCGCAAGACATAGTGAGCTTCTTTAGGTGAAAGACAGCGTAACCACGGCAAGGAATAACCTCTGTTGTATAGAGTGTCCTGCAAGATGGCAAACTTGGAGGCCCTTATCCTTAGCTTCCTGGCCTCTAGGGGATCATCTGGTTGCACACCCTCTTGGAGGTATGACCTGATTTGGGTCATCCAGTCTGACTCAGTAGATACACAGTCAATATTTGTGGCCTCCATGTCTATCCTGCTCGGCTCGCACTGGTGACCAATTAGTACTGGTTCCCCTGATGAGGCTTCCATGGATGAAGCGAGCTTTGCGAGTGCATCGACAGCCATATTATCCTTTCTGGGGATGTGGTTTATCTGGAAGTAGTGAAATTTTGTGATCATGTTTCTAGCCATGCTGAGATATTCTTGCATTTTGGCTCATTTGGCTTCGAACTCGCCCTTCACTTGATTGACTATCAGCTGAGAGTTATTGTAGGTGGCAAGGTGTTGAACCTCCATTTTCATCTCTAATCTTAATCCAGAAAGGAGGGCTTCGTATTCCGCCTCATTATAGGAAGCATAAAAGTGGATCTTCATCGCGTATCTGAGAGTGGTGCCATCTGGGCTGATCAAGATTAAGCCCGCTCCTCCTCCTCCACTAGTCGAGGAGCCATCTACGTAGAGTTTCCAAAGCAGATGAATGGAGAATTTGGAATTTGAAGTGGAAGACCGGGGAGGTGCAGCCTGTGATGCCTGGGCATCCGGAGGTGCAGCCTGTGGTGCCTGGACATCCAGAGGTGCAGCCTGTGGTGCAGGAGCTAGAGGTTCAGCCTGTGATGTCTGGGCATCCAGAGGTACAACCTGTGGTGCCTGGGCATCCAAAGGTGCAGCCTGTGGTGCAGGAGCTAGAGGTGCAGCCTGTGGTGCCTGGGCATCCGGAGGTGCAGCCTGTGGTGCAGGAGCTAGAGGCGCAGCCCGGGATGCCTGGTCATCAGAAAAAGTTGTTTGGGCTCCTGGGGAGGAGACTTGGACGACTGCTTGAGGGTCTTTGTTAGGCTTCTTGATGTCTCCGTTGGGCATTTGGGGATCCTCATCGTTCCCATCTTCTGTTGGTGTGAGTTCAGCTACGAAATTTGCTAGGGCTTGTGCTTTGATGGCCGTCCTAAGTTGGTACTGAATGTCGAATTCCCCGAGTTCTACTGCCCATTTAAGAAGTCTGCCAGATACTTCTGGCTTTCCCAAGATTCTTTTAAGAGGTTGGTCGGTGATGACCACCATACGATGGCCCTGGAAGTAGTGTCGCAGCCGTCTTGCTGTCGTGACTAGAGCGAGTGCCAATTTTTCTAGTGTTGAATATCTGACCTCTGCCCCCCGGTATGCCCTGCTCACGTAATAAACTAGTTTCTGCACTCCATTGTTGTTTCTAACGAGCACTGAGCTTATCGCTGATGGGGAAGCAGAAAGGTATAGATGGAGAGTTTCTCCAAGGGTAGCATGTGACAGGAGGGGAGGTGCTACTAGGTAGGCTTTGAGCCTTTGAAAAGCCTCCTCTGCCTCAGGTTTCCACTCAAAGGCTTTTCGGAGAGTTTTGAAAAAAGGGAGACATTTGTCTGCAGATTTGGAGACAAACCTATTTAATGCTGCGATTCTTCCATTGAGGCGCTGGAGCTCCTTGGTTGAGGAGGGTGACTTCATGTCAAGAATGACCTTGATCTTGTCAGGGTTCGCCTCAATTCCCCTCTGATTGACCATAAAGCCCAGGAATTTACCAGACCCCACACCAAAGGCGCACTTCTCAGGGTTGAGCTTCATGTGATAGGACCTCAGGACGTTGAAAGTTTTTTGGAGGTGATCGATGTGGTCTACTGCTGCAAGGCTCTTTACCAGCATGTCATCCACGTACACCTCCATTGTTTGCCTGATCTGAGACTGGAACATCTTGTTCACCAGCCGTTGGTAGGTTGCTCCAGCGTTCTTTAGCCCAAAGGGCATGACCCTGTAGCAGTATGTCCCCTTTGGCGTGATGAATGATGTCTTCTCTTGGTCTGGGGGATGCATGCTAATCTGGTTGTACCCCGAGTATGCATCCAGGAAAGTGAGCAACTCATGTCCAGCGGTGGCGTCGATGAGGAGGTCAATCCGCGGCAGTGGATAACTATCTTTTGGGCATGCCTTGTTTAGTTCTGTGAAGTCGACACAGAGGCGCCACTTCCCATTAGCCTTAGTAACCATTACTACGTTGGAGAGCCACTCCGAATACGCCACTTCCCTGACTACCCCGTTATCAATCAGCTTTCTAACCTCCTTGTCCATGGCTTGGGCCCTTTTAGTGGAGGTTCCCCTTAACTTTTGGCGAACAGGCTTGTACAGTGGATCGACATTGAGGCAGTGGGTAGCTACTTCCGGGTCGATGCCCTCAAGGTCCTCATGCGACCAAGCAAAGATGTCCATATTACGCTTTAAAAAATCAATCAACAGGGGAACCAGCTCTTCAGAAAGGGAAGAGCCAATGTAAATTCTTCTGTCTGGGTGCTCCTTTTCTAAAACCACAGGGATGAGTTCCTCGATTGGTTCTCCTCTTTCTGTTGCAGAGTCATCCCTTGGGTCAAGGACCTCAACCTACAATGCTTTTGGGGCTTCCTAGCCTTCATAGAGGATACATAGCACTCTCTGGCTGTTATTTGGTCCCCTTTGACCTCTCCGACACCATTTGAGGTTGGAAAGCAGAGAACGAGATGGTAGGTAGAGGGCACAGCTCTTAATGTGTTAAGAGCTGACCGCCCTAATATGATGTTGTAGGCTGACGGGCACTCTATTACCAGGAAGTTGACCATGACTGTGGAGCTTCGGGGTGTTACTCCGGCAGTGACGGGAAGTGTGATGGATCCAAGGGGATACACTTTTTCTCTTGAGAATCCAATGAGGGGTGACCTGATTGGCTGTAGCCTCTCTCTGCCCAGGTTGAGCTTGTCATAGGCCTCTGCAAACAAGATATCCGCAGAGCTGCCACTATCCACCAGGATCCTGTGCACATAAAAATTGGCCACCGTCATGGTGAGCACCAAGGGGTCGTCATGGGGGTGTTGGATTTTCTCCAGGTCCTTGTTTGAAAAAGATATGACCACGTCGCCTTCCTGCTTTGGCACCTTAGATGGGCGCATCTCGTAGACATGTCTTGCCTTCCTGGCATGGGCCTTCATCGCGGAAAGTGATTCTCCCCCACCTGCTAGTCCCCCTGAGATGGTGTGGATTTCCCCCATTGGCTGCTGATCTTCTTGGTTGTGAGGTTGTGGTGCTCGTTCCCTTCCAGCAACGTACTGGCGTAAGTGACCACGCTGGATGAGCCCCTCAATTTGCCTCTTGAGGTCGTAGCAATCGTCGGTGTCATGCCCGTGGTCACGATGGAAGCGGCAATACTTGTTAGGATTTCTGCGATTTGGAGGGGACTTCATTTTTCCAGGCCACTTTATCGCGGAGTCATCCTGGATCTGGAATAGGATGTGTTCCACGGAAGCATTGAGGGGAGTGAAAGGTTGACGGTTCCTCTGAGGAGCAGGACCTAGCCGGTCCTTGACATGGACTTTCTCTTTCCTGCCATGTTTGTTGCTGGTCCCCTTCTTATCGTCCCTCTCCCTTTCCTTCCTTTTCTCCCCTACTCTGGAAGACTCACCCCGCCTGGCCCTTGTGATGTCTTCTGCGTTTATGTACTTTTGGGCCTTGGCTAGCAGCTCTGGCATGCTCTTCGGTGGGCGCTTCAGAACTGAGAAAAGGAAGCTTGATGAACGGAGGCCACCCAAGAAGGCGGTCATCGTCACCTTGTCGTCGGGTTCATCAACTTGGAGTACCTCCTCGTTAAAACGAGTGAGGTAACTCCTCAGGCTCTCCTCGCGGTCCTGCTTTATACTAAGCAAGTGCGTAACTGGCTTCTGGTGGCGACGCCCTCCAATGAAGTGTGAGACGAATGATCTACTAAGCTCGGCGAAAGAGGCAATAGAGGCGGGGGAGAGCTTAGCAAACCACTGTCGGGCAGACCCCTTTAACGTGGTTGGGAATGCCCTGCACATGATTTCGTCTGGTACGTTGTGCAATTGCATCAAGGTCTTGTAAGTGTCGAGGTGGTCCAGTGGATCCTTTGTTCCATCAAAGGTCTCCACAGATGGCATTTTGAACTTCTGAGGGAGGGGTAGTTTGCTATATCAGGTTTGAAAGACGTATCAGTACGCCTTACTAAGTGGTCAACAGTCTCGGGTCCCTGTGCCTTCATGGGGTTGAAGACATCACCGAGTTGATTCTGTACCTCCTTTATCTTTTCCTCCCAATGATTGGGGGCTCCTCTGGAATGATCATGGAAGTGGCTTACATGCTCCATGCTTTGGTTTTCACCCTCATCCTCTTGGAGATAAGGGTCCTCTCCCTAGGAAGCAAGGGGAAGGGGAGGTGGAGCTCCCTCATGTTGGGCTTCCCGAAGTGGGGTGCCCAATGGGGCGCCCAGGCGTGGAGCAACAGGGTGTGGTGCTCCTTGATGTCTAGGACGTGGAGCTCCTTGGGGTGCTCTATGTTGTGCACCTCCGTGGGACCCTCCATGTTGTGCACCTCCGTGTGGTGCTCCACGTTGTGCACCTCCGTGTGGTGCTCCACCTTGGTGTCCTCCATGCTGTGCACCTCTGTGTGGTGCTCCTCTTTGTCCAGCAAGTATGAGTTGCAGTAACTGTTGGTTTTGAGCAACCAGTTGCTGCATGGTCTCCAATATTTGCTAGGGATTCGGGGCTAGAGTATCCGGAACAGGGTTGATAGGTGGGGGAGCAACCTCCTCCTTTCGTGGAGGATTGTCTTCATGTTGGTTCATGGATCGAGTAGTGATCGCCATTAGTTAATGGATGTAATGTTCAGGAGTGAGAATTTTGTCGATTCCCACAGACGGCGCCAAACTGATGATGCACAAAAATGGTTTTGTACACCACCTGTCAAGTGTAGGTAATAAATGTAGTAAAATCAATGAGAAAATTAAAGAAGACACGATTTATAGTGGTTCGGTCAATTCGACCTACGTCCATTCTTCAATGGCTTCAGTTGCCGGGTATTTTATTAATTCAGAGGTATGGAGAATAGAGATACAAGCTTTGAGAGAATGGAGAATCAAAAAAAGAGTGGTCTCCGGTTGTCGGTCTGTCCTCTATAAGTGTTGGTGGGGCATGCCATTTATATCTCGTCTCCTCACAGATTGGGGCTACTTTATAGCAGCTACGAGATCATTCTTACTTATTCTCAAGGCTACTTTATCGCAGCTAAGAAATCATTCTGGTGGAGATTATGACTTATCCTCAAGGCTACTTTATAGCACTAAAAGATCATTCTGGTGGAGATCACGACTTATCCTCAACGAGAGGAGGAGGTTGGGGAGCTCTTCATGAAACGCGGTCAAAGCTTGGACCGTTTCATTCGGCGGTGCAGATAAGCTTCTCATGCTCTCCTCTTGATGACGTGCTAAGCAAAAAGTCTAACCAGTCTTGGACTGTCTTTGGCTTGGTAGATTCAAAATGAGGTTGGGCTCCTCAACTGGAGTTGGACTTTAACACATAAATTGGACTATTTGGGCTTAACCCATCAGATACCAATTGCATCAAAAAAAATCAGAGACAAGCTAATCACTAATAAAAAATATATATATGATACCAATTGTACCACAAAAACTAAAAATTTAAAGTCAAGTTAATTACCAATAAAAAAAAATAAGTGAATCCAATTGCAAAAAAAAAAAAAAATTCAAAACCAACTATAACAATTTTTTTTTATTTGCACCACTTTTCTCTTACTAATATTTATATTTTTTTAATACTTGAATATGCAAAATAAACATGAAAATGATAAAAGATCAGTGAAATTAATTTTTTTTTAAGTGGTGAAATTTTAATTTTGTTGATTTGGTTTAATTGCAGCGTGAGATGTAGAATCTAAGAAATCACAGCGGCAGAGAATTTAAATCAATTGTCCTTGCAATTACAAGCAGATTCACTGGACAATGTTAGTTCGGTTGGACTTTTTTCTATTTTTTTGGAAATTTGATTTGTAATTCAATGTGGTTAATTCGTTTGATTGGATTCAGTGATTTAATTATGTGTTCTTAATGATATTCTTTATTAAAATTAGATAGCCTATTCATTAGATTTAGCCAAAGGTTGAAAAAAAGAACACTTATCTGGTGGAAAAAAGAGTCGCCATGAAGAAATTTATGACATGATAGTTTTGTAATGGTGTTAGTTTAAGTTCATGGGGATTCTTGAATTGTATTAATGTTATATGATTCTATTTCATTTCAACCATTGGATTTATTTTATTTAAGAATTCTTGGATCCTCATCTGCTTGGAGAATTTTTTGTGTTAAGAGTACCTTCAGACACGAGTAAATGATTAATCTATAATATAAAACATAACAGATTTCAATAAACTCTTTAGACAGTCTCAAATAAATTCATCCAACGGCTACCAATATTTTTTTCAAAACTATTCACATTGAATTTTACCCCTCTCTCTCTTTCTCTCTCTGGGATTTCACTCCCGTACCTTCAGGTATAGATAACCTCCAATCAGATCATATGGCTGTCCATCCTCAAGAAAGTTTTGGCAGGACTGATCCTTCTCTGTAATTTTTACTCCCCTCCCAAGCCAATTTCAGATATCATTTACAAATTCAACACAAAATTAATATTGACTTAATGAATTTGAATTAAGTTTTAGAGGATGAAAACCAGTTAGAGTTGTCAGTAAATAAATATATTAATATCATACTACTATTAAGTCACTAAACACAGTTTAAACACTTTATGACACAAATCAGATTGTATACAAAGATAAAGAGTTGGAAATAAATTAAACAAATTTTGGCACGATTTAAACACGCACAACCACTACGATAGATAGAGTTAAACCTGTACAAAAATAAAAAGACTTGAATATAAATTAAATAAATTTGTATACGACACAATAGAACCGATGAAAAAAAGACTTGAATTATGAATATTACTTTTTGGATTTTTATGTAGTATCTGTGGGCTTTAATCATGCCAACCATTGCGAAGATTCATTAGAAATTCAAGCACGATTATACTTGAGAATACAGAAATCACCATCAGAAACCTAAGCTCAGAGTTATCAGAATCAAAGAATGATGTCGATCTTCACAATCCCTTTAGATATTCACATCAGAATTTGAGCAAACTTATAAGTACACCTTTAGATATTCCTGTGCTATGCATTAGATATATATTTTGTCATTTTTTACTTTGTTTTTGTCCATTATTTTTTTCTTTCACCTTGAGCAAGATAAAGGAATAATAGTAATAAATTATTAAATAGTAAAAAAATATTATATGAATAGATTTGAAAAAAATAGTGATTAATTAGTTGAGAGTTGAATGATGGTTATAAAAGACACGTGATAGAATGTGATTGGAGGGAGTCTTAGTATAATAATTAAAAAAATAATTCTATAAATTTAGGAAATGAGGATTCCCAAACCTTCTCCCTTTAATTTGTTTGTTTTATAGATATAGATAGATTTATTCAACTTACATCATGATTTTTGAACAAAGTATAAGCATATATGCAATGTGAGATGGAACTGTGACATGAGTATGAAGGAATTTGAAAGTCTTGGTATTTTGAAACTGATTATAGTATCATAATATGATTGTTTGATGGACTAGTTATTTGTTTGGAAAAAGGTGGTAAATGTGATAATTTATTAAAGAATTGATGTTATGATAGTAATGGAAGAATTTTGTTAATTTTGCAGAAAAATAATTAAAAATTGGAAGAGATAAAGTGAATAAAGAAGTACAGCTGAGGATGAGCATTTTGGAATGCGCATTCGAATGGTGGAATGCTTTGCGTCTGGACGCGTGTTGTTGGAGTTGCCAACGCCAGAAATAGAGTTGGATTTCAATTAAATCTTTTCTTAAATAACAATATATATAGGAGGGGGTAGTTGGGTGGAGTGGACTTTTGGCTCTAGTCTTTTTATTTTTATTCTTCTAGGTTAACTTTGTCATATCTGGCTAAGAGGTTTGACTAGGGCTAGGGGAGAATCTCTCAATGAAGTACGATATTGTTATTAACTTATTGGTTTAATGGTATGTGATATTTTGTTAATTTAACTTTTGATTCTTAGTAAAGTTTTTGTTCTATAAAGATTCTTGAGTTATTGTATCTTATACCTTGATTTCTTGAATATACCCTGCGAGACAAATAACTAGTTATTCATTGCTTAAATTAATTACAATTTATTTCGCATAATAATATAGCTAGAGAATTATGTGGTTAAATCAAGAATTCGATTGTTAAGAGAGTTTGATTTATTGTAGACTGCAGACACAATAAATACTTACAACAAGCAAATAGTTCTTTTATTTTTCTGGATAAACTTTTAGTTATAAACAAAAGTGTTTTCTCGTTATTATTGATAAATTTGGTGACTGGAGTTAGTTGACACTTGATTCTTGTCTAGGTTTAAAAACTAAATCTTTAATCATTATTGTATAGATTTGAGAGGGTATACCTGATGCTCTAGTATTTTGGACACTATTTTAATCAATTTATTTAATTATCCAAATTCAAACATTCTTCTTGAAAATTATTTTACAAGTTTGTTAACAGTTTAGTGTGGTGTCTATTTGTTTTCACAATTCCCTAAGGGTTTCGACCTTGGTCTTCTGAGTCTATATTATTTTGTACAACTTGCGTTTGTGTTTACATATTTGAAGTTGTTGCAAGTTTTTGGCGCCGTTGCCGGAGAACTGTTGAAAGACAAGGAGCCGCCATTATTGAGGTTTTTGTGGTTTACAATTCATCGGAGATCCGGTAACTTCGTTCCATTTTTATTTTGCTTAATTTTTTTATTTTTTTTTTGTCATTCAATTTTGTTTTATGTTTTATTTATTTATTTTAATTATTTTATGAGTTCTTGGCATCGTGATTTAAGTGGACGCTTAATAAGAAATGACTCAGATACTCTGTTTGAAAACTTATTTGACAAATCTGATTCAAATCATATATCTCACACAATGGTTGCAGATCCCAATAATAATAGGAGAAATAATTTTCCTGAACACGAGGATCATAAAGATAGAATAAGTAATCATGATGAGAATGATATCGACAATTTGAATGCTTATTAGGGTCGGACTTTGCGTGAATATCTGCAACCTATACGTCACACTGCACCTTTATGCATCATTTTTCTATTACATGCCACAAATTTTATTTTTAAAGCTGGCATGATTGCATTACTTCCAAAATTTCATGGCATAGATTCGGAAAACCCTCACTTGTATATTAGGAATTTCAAGGAGGTTTGTGCTACATTTCATGATCAAACTCTTTCTATGAATACAATTAGGTTGAAGCTCTTTCATTTTTCATTAAAAGAAAAGCTAAGACTTGGTTATATTTCTTAAGCCCTAGATCTATAGGCACATGGCTAGAGATGCAGAATGAGTTTTTGAAAAATGTTTTTCCCTACACTTCGTACAAACTCTTTTAAAAGGAAAATCATGAATTTGTCTCAGAAAGAGTTCAAAATTTTTTACCAAAGTTAAGATAGATTTAAAGACCTTCTTACACCCTACCCAAATCATGGATACGAGAGCTGGCGTGTGTTAATTTTTTTTTTTATGAAGGTTTGACCCCTCAAATGCGCTAGTTCATAGAAATGATGTGTAATTGTGACTTTATGAATAAGGAACTAGACGAGACCTTTGATTTTTAAGATCATTTAGCCGATAATGCACAATCTTGGGACACCACGTCTAAAGAGCCTCCTAAGAATAATAACACATAATCTCCATTGAGTGGGGTCAAATATCAGTTGAGGGATGAAGATGACCTAGGACTTAGAATTGCCACATTGGCTAGGAGGGTTGAGGCTATGGAGTTTAAAAAGGTTAATGAGATAGGCATTGTCCCTATTGAGGAAATTTGCAGCATTTGTAAAATTCCTGGACACCCATAAAGGAGTGTCCAACAATTTCTGTTCTACAAGAAGTCTTGTATGATCAAGCAAATGTTGCAAATACTTTCTCAAAGTGTTATAATAACCCATATTCTAATACATATAACCCTGGGTGGAAAAATTATCCCAATTTTAGTTGAAGGGGTGAAAATCATGCATCACAAATACCTCAACAGAGTTCCTCTAATTTTGTTCCCTACACTCCAACCCAAAAGAGGAATTTTAAAGAGGTATTGTCATAATTCATGCAAAGTCAGACAAATTTCAACAATCAAACCACTCATGCTATAAATGATATCAGGAGTACACTCACTAAATTGACCACTGCCCCATGCCATTAAGAGAAAGGTAAGTTTCCATCTTAACCCCAACCGAATCCACATGGCCAATTTAATATGAATGAGACTGACACATTCCATGAGCAGGTTAAGTCTATCACCACACTTCGTAGTGGGAAAATAATTAACAAAATTGTTTCTACTAAAGTTCAAGAATCTAATGAAATTTCAAAACCTGCGGAGAATGGTGATAGACTTGATCATTTTGAGATCATTAAGCTTGAAAGGTATCCGACATCTGCACCATTTCCACAGAGATAATTTACATTTGTCAAGCCAAATATGCACAATGATATATTGAAAATTTTTAGGCAAGTAAAGATTAATATCCTCTTGTTGGATGTCATAAAACAGATATTTTCTTATGCAAAATTTTTAAAAGATTGTGCATTGTTAAACGGAAATTAAATATGCAAAAGAATACATTTTTAACTGAGTAGGTATTTTCCATCATACATCATAGGACTCCACCAAAGTATAAACACGATGGTTGTCCCACCATCTCGTGTGTTATAGGCAACTATAAAATTGAACAGACTTTACTAAATTTGGAAGCTAGTGTGAATTTGCTCCCTTATTCAGTATATGAGCAATTGGAGTTAGGAGAGTTAAAGTCTACTTCGGTTACACTTCAATTGGTTGACCATTCAGTAAATATACCAATGGGTGTGGTGGAAGATGTATTGGTCCAGGTTGATAATTTCTACTTTCCTATGGATTTTATAATTTTGGAGACATAACCTATGTTAAGTTCTAATATTTAGATCTCTATCATATTTGGCAGACCATTCCTAACTACTTCAAATGCCCTGATTAACTATAGGAATGATGTGATGAAGTTATCTTTTCGTAATATGACATTAGAACTTAATATTTGTAATGTGTGCAAACAACCAGGAGAAGTTGATGAGGATGTGCATGGAGTAGATATGATTGAATCTATTGTTCCAAACAAAGTATATGATTCTTCTTTATTTGATCCATTTGAAGCATGTTTGTTGGAACAATCTTTTTTGTTAGAGATTAGTGAAAATAATTCTGAAATTAGTGAACGAGTGAAAATAATTTTGAAATTAGTGAATTGATTTTTTTGTCGAATTCTTCACATGTTCTTGAAGTAGAAGATTGAAAGCAAAAATTCGAGGAGTTTCCACAAAAAATCAATCCACCAGTTCCATCAAGTGCTCAAGCTCCTAAGGTCGAATTAAAACCATTGTCAGTAGATTTAAAGTATGCATTTCTAGGGGAGGATGAAACATATCCGGTAATAATTTCTTCTCATATAAGTTTAGCACAAGAAGGTATGTTGTTACAATTTCTTAGACAACATAAGGATGCTATTGGTTGGACTCTTGCTGATATAAAAGGGATTAGTCCTTAGTTTGCACTCACAAGATATACTTAGAAGATAATGCTAAAACACCTAAGGAAATGCAAAGGAGACTTAATCCACATATGAAAGAAGTGGTGAGAAATAAAGTGTTGAAGTTGTTAGATGTAGGGATAATTTACCCTTTTGTAGATAGTAAGTGAGTAAGTCATACACAGGTAGTCCTCAAGAAATCAAGTGTTACTGTAGTTACGAATGAAAATAATGAATTTGTACTAACTAGGACAATAACTGGTCGGAGGATGTGCATTGACTACAAGAAATTAAATTATGTGACTAGAAAAGATCACGTTCCTTTGCCTTTTATGGACCAAATTTTGGAAAGGGTGGCATCACATATATTTTACTGTTTTTTGGATGGATATTCAGGATACAATCAAATTGAGATAACCCTAGAAGACCAAGAAAAAATTGCATTTACTTGTCCTTTTGGTAACCTTGCATATAGAAGGATGTCATTTGGACTTTGCAATGCACCTGCAACCTTCCAAAGGTATATGCTTAGTATTTTTAGTGATATGGTTGAACTTTTTCTTGAAGTCTTTATGGATGATTTCATTGTTTTTGGTGATTCATATGATGTTGTTTTTCAAATCTTGAGAAAGTGTTAATTCGAAGAAAAGAACCTTATACTTAATTGAAAAAAATGTCACTTTATGGTTCGAAAGAGAATTGTCCTTGGTAACACTGTCTCTTCTGAAGTAATCCAAGTTGATAAAGCTAAAATTGAACTAATTGCAATTTACCTACCCCCAATACCTTTAAGGATGTTAGATCTTTCTTGGGTCACGCTAGTTTTTATAGAAGGTTCATAAAAGACTTTAGTTCTATATCTAGATCACTTTACCACCTCCTAGGAAAAGACACACCTTTTGAGTGAGATGCGTCATACCAAAAGGCTTTTGAAAAGCTGAAAGGCATGCTCATTACTGCTCCAATTAGGCAACCCCCAGGTTGGAGTCTTTCTTTTAAAATCATGTGTGATGCTAGTGATTATGTCGTGTGGGCAATTTTAGGACAACGTAATGAGAAAAAGTCACATGTCATATACTATGCTAGTAGGACCTTAAATAATGCACAAATGAATTATTCCACTGCAGAAAAGAAACTACTAACAGTAGTGTTTTCCCTAGAAAAATTTAGGTTTTATCTAGTAGGATCCTCTATTATCATTTTCACAGACCATGAAATTCTTAAATATCTGTTGATAAAGAATGATGCAAAACCAAGACTGCTTAGGTGAATCTTCTTACTCCAAAAATTTTACCTAACAATCAAAGATAAAAACGGAGTAGAGAATATTGTGGCTGACCACTTGTCTAGACTTGTGAGTGATGTGCCAATAGAGACAATGCCGATCAAGGATACATTTCCTGATGAACAATTGTTGGCTATTTTGTCATTACCTTAATTTGTTGACATCGTGAATTTTCTTGTTGCAGGTAATATGCCATCATCTTGGAATGCCCCGGATAAGAAGACATTCTTGGTCGAAGTAAGAATTTCTTTTTGGGATGATTCATACCTTTTCAAATACTGTTCATATCAAATTATTCGGAGATGTGTACTTGATGATAAGGTAAGTAATATAGTACCTTTTTGTTATTCAGGAGCGTGTGGGGGCCACTTTTCAATGAAGAAAACCGTTGTAAAAGTTTTACATTGTGGGTTTTATTGGCCAACAATTTTTAAAGATGCTTATAGTTTTTGTAAAGTTTATGAGTATTGTCAAATATTAGGAGAATTAACCCGTATAAATATGATGCATCTTAATTCAATTTTGATAATAAAATTTTTTGACTGTTGGAGCATTGATTTCATGGGACTTTTTCCCCTATCTTTTGGATATATGTATATGTTAGTGGTATGAGATTATGTTTTTAAGTGGCTTGAGGCTATACCATGTCGGACAAATGATCATAAAGTTGTTATGAAATTTTTAAAAGAAAATATTTTGTCCAAATTTGGTATATGTCGAGTCATATTAGTGATGGGGGATTGCATTGTTGCAATAAACATTTTGAAACTTCAATGAAAAAATATGGTGTAACACATAAAGTTGCAACCCCCCTATCATCCACATACAAGTGGTCAAGCAGAGCTAGTCAATCGAGGGATTACTTATATTTTAGAAAAAACTGTGATTCCTGATTATAAAGATTGGTCATTAGGACTAATTGATGTGTTATGAGCATATCACACCGCTTACAAATTCCAATTGACATGTCTCCGTATAGATTAGTGTATGAAAAAGTTTGTCATTTACCTGCAGAGTTGGAACATAAAGCATTTTGGACTATTAAAATGTTTAATTTTGGTTTTGACAAAGCTAGCGCTTTACGAAAATTACAGCTAAATGAACTTAAGGAAATTCGAAATAAAACTTATGAGAATTTTAGGATTAGCAAAGAGCGAATGAAGGTGTTCCATAATAAAAATATTTTGCGTAAAACTTTTACACCTTCACAAAAGGTTCTTTTGTATAATTCTAGATTACATATCTTCAAAGGAAAACTTTGAACTACATGGAGTGATCCGTATATTGTTAAAGAAGTTTTTCTTTATGGAACAGTAGAGATAGAAAATTCCAAAAATGAGAATATTTTTAAAGTTAATGGACAAATATTAATACCATTCTTGGAGGAGGTATAGTAGAAGTGGAATCCATCAAGTTGGTAGATCCCTACTATGAATAATTCATCTCTAACATTCAAACTAATTTTTGTACATTGTTGTATATTGCATTTTTTTTATGAGATATTGCAGATACATGTGCACAGGATATCACATCTGGTATGTCCTTCTTTACTTTTAACTGTGCTGATACAGTTTATTAATACATTGGAGACAATGTAAAATTTTGAATTTGGGTGGGGGGGTGGGGGTTGAGCATGTTGCTTTATTAAATATACATTGTGCACATGCATCTACAATATTTTTTTTAAAAAAAAATTTGAGGTTAAGTAGGAAAGTAGTTAAAGATTGAAAATTTTTCTAAGTATGGAGAAGGGAGTCCACTGGAACTCACGTCTAGATGCGCATGTCATGAAGGAAAATCTCTGAAACATGCGTCCGGACGTGAACTTAAGGAGTAATGTTCACTGGAACACCCGTCCGGACGTGGTTGAACATGCGTCAAGACGCAAACACCAAACGTTTCAAATTCAAAAGACGCGTCCGGACGTGACTTGATCACGCGTTCGGACGCGTGTTCTTTAAGGCTGTTTAATGAGGTCGTTGGGAGGCGCATCCGAACAATTGATATTTTGCGTCCGGACGTGTGTGAAAAATTATAAATACTAGTGTACTGAACACTTTTTTTTTTCACATTATCTCCTCAATTAGCTTAGTTTAGATATCTTTTCCCACCTACTTCAAAAAAAAATTTCATTGCTTCTTCTTCATGGCACCTCCACAAGCTTCAACTTCTAAGAGGGCTCGTACCGATGCCCAGGACACTCAAGATGAATACCTCACTTTTAACCCCCTCTGCTTTGAGACTTTGGAAGCACGGGTCAGATTTTTTCAGTATTACCCAAACAAGCCTTTTGTTTTGTGAAAGACTGATAAAGTATAAGGACTTTGCTCGGTTGGGATATTATTTGCTCGAGGAGGTGTTCTGGTTTCATGGGACGAAAGTGGCCTTGCATACCTGTTTAGGCACACGAGTTCTACAGTAATGTGGATGGCTGTGCCAATGACATTTTTCGTACCTATGTTCGGGGTAAGCACATTAGAGTTGACGCCACCGTTATTGTTAGGCTAACGGGGATGCTTCAAGCTAGAGTGCCCAACCCGGATTATCCCCAGGCCTATTTGGGTGATGTAGTAGGGAGAGAGCTGTTGGGGGATGAGGAGTTTGTGTGGACAAATGAGTTTAGATTTCTTCAGCAGGGTGACCTGACAAATAAGTACAAGATACTAAATTTAATTTCAATATCAAATATTTTGCCCCTGCTGAGGAACAACCATATTCACCTAGACTGAGCTTGACTCCTTTATGTTTTGGGTGCAAGACATTTTATCGATCTCTCCTCTTTGATTTTTGCTAAGATGAGACAAACGATTATGTACCTGAAGAAGGGGTTTCTACCTTTTGCTGGGTTAGCTACGGCCTTGTGTGAGCAAGCTGGAGTGGTGGTAGATGCCACTATGGATCGAGCTAAGAAAATGGTGGTTCTTAACTCTGGCTATCTTTTGAAGGGTCAGAATGTGACTAGGCCAGGAGGAGAGAGACGTTAGGCCGCTGAGTAGCAGGGAAAGGCTACACTTGAGGGGACAGCGCCTGTGGAGGAGCAGTGAGATCAGTTCCTCAACTTGGACAAGGATTTTGATTTATCAATTGATGAGGGCACTGATCCCAGGACTGATAAGCAGCTGCTGTTAGAGATTTTGAGAGAACAAAGGGAGATAAGGAAAGAGATGAGAGAAATGAGGATTCAGATGAAGAGGTCGGGGTAGAGTTCTCAGAGTCGTGCATGCCCCTCACCAGTGGTTTGTTGGTTTTTTGTTTGTTAAAAAGAATTTCTTTTTGTTGAAATCAAAGCCTATTATATCTTCTAGATTTTTGTCTAGACTTGATTTCTTTATGTTTTGAAATATGCAATGTATGAAACGTTAATATAATAAAAAAAAAAATGCACAGTCTATTTCAGTAAGTAATTGAATATCTAAATAACATTTTTATGCATAATTTGACACCACATTATGAAAACAATTCGCTTAGCTATAAATTTGTTGCTGTTTAAGCATTACATAGAACTTTATTCTATATTTTTTGTATCTCATATCATGTTCTTAAAAAAAAATTATAATTTTTGCACTTTAGACTTTACCAAATTGAAAATTTGTTAGGTGTTTTACCTTGAAAAATTGAAACATATAGTGGAGATGCATAAAAATCCTGGTGATTTATGATCTAATCTTCCTTGGAGGGTTATTTACATTTACTCAAGAATATTTTTATTCAGCTAGTCTCCTTCAATAGTCTCATTATTTTTGTTTTGATCAACACCAATATTGTGAATGATTGCTTGATTTTGAATTATTTGCATGAGATAATGTGTTATCAAGATCTCTTGAGATATGCTTTCAGGCCATTTTTGATATTATTTGAACTTAAGTCTTATTCTTTGAATATTATTATCCCTAAAAATCGTGATTGAGCCTTTGAAGCAAAATTTTATTTCTTATACCTAATATATAATAACCAAGACAATGAAAAAAAAAAAAAAATCTTTTATCCTTGGTTATCCCGAGATTGAGCTTTTTATTGTTTATGTAATTTGGGGAATGTTGGTTAAAAAAAAAAATTTTTGCATATTTGTGAATATCTACATTAGATGTCTTGCTTAAAAAAAAAAAGATGATATGTCTACTTGTGAAAGAGCAAATTGAAAGAAAAAGAGAGAAAAATAGCAAGTGTGTATTTGAAAGACAAATATGAGCAAATGTTGTAAATCGTGCTTCTAAGTAGTGAAGAGTGAAAGACTATGGAAAGAAGTTTGGTTGTGGTACATGTTCTCTTGTGATAGCCTTTTGAATTCTTGAATATCCTTCATTTCAAAACTCTAATCCCAATGCCCCATTACAACCTTAAACAAAAACCTATCTGATCTCAAGAGTATATTGGTGGATACATGACTTGTGTGAATAAAGAAAAGAATGGTGATTATTTATTTATTGTGTGTTGATTTTCTTTCATGAGACTATGTCAAATCTTTTTCTTTTAAATTACAATTATTTTAATAGACATGTAAGTATTATTTTATTTTTATTTAAATATCTTCTTCTCACATGTGATATTTGAGAAAATAGTCACTATAATCTGAGAGAATTTTTTATAAGTGAATTATCTAGTGAGATTTGACATTGAGATGAATAGTTGATGTAGAGGTAATTATTGGATAAATTATTGACTTAGTATAGTTAATTCACACTACACACAATTTTATACGGGAACATGATAAATGCATACATTTATATGGCATAGAGTTTTATATTTTGCTTTGCATGTGCTTATAAAAAGCTTACAGTTTATAATTTTTATATTGTAATAGTAATTTGTGTTATAAAATTATTATTCAAATATTTGATCACAAGGTGATGTTTGTGAATATTATCTCTTAAAAATCTCACGAGACTATATTCGTCTACTAGGGGGAACATGAGTTTAAAGACTTGTTGAATATGTTAAATGCAGTCGTGAGTCCTACGAAAGTGGAGTTGTTTTTGTTTTGTTTTTGTTTACCTTACTAGGGACTAGCAAGGTCTGGGTTAGGGGTGTGATTATGGTCTCATAATGTGATTGTTTGACGAAAAAGACTAGTTATTTATTGGTTTAATGATATGTGAAATTTTGTTAATTTAACTTTTGATTCTTAGTAAAGTTTTTGCTCTATAAAGATTCTTGAGTCATTGTGTCTTATACTTTGATTTCTTGAATATTCTCTGCGAGACAAATAACTAGTTATTCATTACTTAAGTTAATTACAATTTATTTCGCATAATAATATAGCTAGGGGATTATACAGTTAAATCAAGAATTCGATTGTTAAGAGAGTTTGATTTATTGTAGACTTCAGACACAATAAATACTTACAACCAGCAAACAGTTCTTTGATTTTTCTGGATAAATTTTTAGTTATAAACAAATGTATTTTCTCGTTATTATTGATAAATTTGGTGACTGGAGTCAGTTAAGACTTGATTCTTGTCTAGGTTTGAAAACTAAGTCTTTAATCATTACTGTATAGATTTGAGATGGTGTACCTGATGCTCTAGTATTTTGTACATTGATTTAATCAATTTATTCAATTATCCAAATTCAAACATTCTTCTTGAAAATTATTTTACAAATTTGTTAACAATTTAGTGTGGTGTATATTTGTTTTCACAATTTCCTAAGGGTTCGACTTGCGTCTCCTACTTTGCACAACCTACTTGGGTTTACATATTTGAAGTTTAGCAGAAACCATGTAATTGAAGCTGAATACCAAGTGGTTGATATATTGATTACACACTATTCATGAAAGCCAAAAAAACATGACCGTCCTGTGGTGTGGAGGTTTAAAGTGGACTTTAGTACAAGATATTTGAACATAACATAAACTTAAAACACTTTTATGATCTCTGCTTGAAAACAAATGGACAAATAGTTGACTATGTAAGATACTGCAGTGTGTATCTGATTATCCTCTGCTGAAAACATTCCACTGACCACTGATATTATTGCAAAGCCATCTGAAGACCTAGGACTGGTAACAGAGATTTTCAAAACCCATATACTCTTGATTCTCCAGCTTCTCAACCATCTGTGCTATCCCAACCCCACCTGCAATTTGCAATGAAAACATGAACACCTAAGTTGCATGCTGAGAATGGGGGGTTAGAGAACTATCATATAGTAACTAAAGCAAGAAACCGGTATACCTAGACTGATTGCGCTCACAAAGATTGTCAAAGCCAGTATGAAGATAATTATGGATGCCCTGCCAAGTAATGTTATAATCCTCCTTACTACGTGCTGACCAGCAAAGGCAGCAATGGTAGCAACTAAGACAAAATAAGCAGCTGTAGAAGACGATGAAATTAAAATTACAAGGTTAACTTCAATTGCTATTAGAATTTCTTTCTGTATCAAATTGGGAATAAAAAGTAAAACAATTGTGGGTTTCTGCTTGTCTAAGCAGAAGCTTCTTGTAGAAGTAAGAATAGATGTTTCACATTATTATCCACTACTAGTACTAGCTCACTACGCACCATATGGAACCGGGAAACGCTTCAGAAGGTAATATTGTACAACTGACATGGAGGATGAGAAAACCATTGAAAAGGTTGATGTTGCGCTTGCCACCTGCCAAAAGAGTACTACTTTGTTAACTATCCAGTTCTGTCAAATATGCCACATATAATTGTCTAATTACTTGAGTTGCCCAATTCAGTGTGCAATGCTGATTGTTGGGATATCCAACAGCGGCTCTGATAAATACAACATTTGGTTGTATTTTATTTAGGTTGGATACCTTAATCAGTCCAGTAATCTGACACAAATCCAGTGGCACAGTAATTGATGAGGTAGCCTGTCCAGAGTGTCAAATTTCAGTTGTATATCTTAATTAGGAAATAGAGGTTTTTGTCCTAAACCCGACTTAGTTTCATCCTCAACTGGTGATCTATGAGTGTAACAATCTATATCACTATACTTCAAAAATGCTGGGGAATTGCGTTTTAACACTTTGAGAATTTCCTTGCTACCAAAACTCTAAGGAACATAGTACTAATGAAACTAACACCGTTTAGTTTTTCAATAAGAGTATTTTATCACTTTGTTGAAGTCTTCCTTTACAGTTTCTTTCTTTGGCTTCCCTTTGCCATGAACACTCTAGAGAACAAGTGAATAGTAAACTGTACCTGAGGAGGAATTCCCAATTCCAGGAAAAGGGGTCCCAGAATGAAACCACCTCCTAGTCCAAGTAATCCTCCCACCATGCCAGCTAGTATTCCACAGCAGCAATAGAGAAAAAGCATATGGGGCTTCCAGTTTGTGATTTCCTTTCCCTTGGATGCGATCACCCTAGTGCCTTTGCATAAGGACACAGCTTCAAATATAGTAACAGAGGCTGCAATGGGTACCTAAAAAATACGAAGCAATTATGGCGACCAGATATGATTCTTTAGATGGAGTATGGTACTTTAAACTAATCCAAAACTTGCTTGCAGAAAAATGATTGTAGGATGATGGCACGTAAATGCCATGGTGCCTAGTGCATTTCTAAGGCTGGGAGTGGGTGCCTAGCCTAAGTACTTCAAAGTATTTACTTTGTGATAGCTCGTTAAAAAGATAACAACTACAGTAATAATTAAGTAAAATTAAATTAGTTTAGTCATAATTAAATATAAATGGCAAACTTTTTTCATAGCAATAAGTCTTGACCTAAGTCGGGTTAGGGGTACCAGACACCCTGTCATAACCCCAAATGGGGACAAATGAAAAATAAAAGCCAATTATTCAATGCTACCACAAAAAGGTTTAGAGATAGACGCAACAAAAAACAAAGCTTCTCAACCATCTTTGAGATTAAGATTTCTATCTCTTTTCACACAAATCTTTTGGATTTTTTATGTTCTCTGATTGTTATGCAAATGTTTCCTTCGACACAAACATATGTATATATATTAGAAATTGAATCATTTTAAGGCTTCTATAGCGACTCTACAATGGATCTTCCCCACATCTATTTGTTGCCCCAGCTCTGGAGAGATGCAGAACACTACTCTCTCTAGTCTCTTCCTTTGTGTATGTGTGTGCACGCTATGAACCGCTTGATGTCCATAAAAGAGTTAAAAAATGTGATTGTTTCAGGTTGGAGATTTTACCTGCAAGGAGTTCAGAACCCAGTACTTGATAGAGCAGGTTACAGTATAAGTCTGCAAAGAGAATTGTCCAAGTATTATGTCAAGGAAGAAACTGCAAGCAACTGTATGATAAGAACTAAACTTTGTCAAATTGGATTGAAAGACAAGAACTTGCTTGGTTGCTTCAATACTATGGAACGAATATGTCAAGAAGACCATGCTATTGTGTTTTCAGATCACCAAATCTTGGATCAACCAGTGTACAAAAAATGAAAAAACTCGAGAAAGTTGGCTTGTGTAAAAGATAGGCCAAGAGAAATAATTGAAGGCCCCAGATTACTTGTATAATCAACACTCAATTTCGTTTTTGCGAGTCTACACTGTAAAGAAGCTTACCTTCAAGATCTGAACAGCAAGGAAAGCAACCCACACAAACAAGAGCAGTGCCAACTCTTTCCCTCGAATGTTGTACAGCAGGGAAACCTGAATGAAGATTATGACAAAAGAAGAAGAGAGATTACAAATTCTAATGAAGAATCTCTTGAGAGGGTTACTGCGAAAATAACAAGACATTCACGGGCTAACCTCTTCATCTGCTGAAGCAGCTGGACCACTGGGCAGTCGTTTGTATTGCTCTCCAGAACCATCTGCAGTTTTGCAGGTTAGAGTTTTCAGAATTGTCGAATTTTTAGAAATAGATTTGTGAATTTCCTGTCATGCTGTAGTATCTACTAACCTTTCAATTAATTATGCGATTTGAACATTTTTGCACATTCTCTGGAAAACTCTATGGTTTTCATAAATTTCAAGTGGGTTTAATTTTCTCAGTATTTTGAAGTTTTTATTCACGAAAACTATGCGACCTTGTCAACCGATAGTGAAAGAACAAAATTCGGGTACATGCCAATACTTATTATGGGTAGAAAGATACAAGGAAGTTTTGTTTGGAGGGAACTATGAGGTACCTACCATCTGGTTTGGGCTCTGATTCCAACTGCTTTGATGCTTCCTGAAGGAGAACAATAATTTCAAGCTCTTTACTATTAAGTTTTTATGAGGGGAATAATTAAATACCTTGAAATCCCAAAAAAAATGTTTAAATTAAGACGCTACCTTCTTCATCAGCGTCTCTTTCTTCCATGTCTCTATGCCTTTGAATAATGCTTTAGTTGATGTACCTAGTAAAACCGTAGTTAAACCGCGTCAGCTTCCTTAATTTCCACAGAATTTGGAAATTTAGATTCATTGAAATTGTTGTAACAATTATAATATCTTACCTATGAATAGGATGATGAGGAGAACAGTGACCATCCAATCGGCGAAGATCACATTGAAAGCAACTCCAATGCTTATACCAAGCATGAGCATGGGCTGAAAGAGCAAAGCGAGGTCATAGTCTATCAATGGCATGTCTAAAGTCGGGTGTCTGAGTCTCAGATTGTAATAAACTGTTGATCCTGCAGCCCCCATGATCATACCTGTGATCCAGAAATTATACTGACTGTTAGCATAATTAGAACAACCCAGTGTATGAGGTTCCCTCTTCAGCCGGAGTCTCTGAAGAGTCAAATGTAAGTAACTGTACTCTGCGTTCGGGAATATTGGATTCGATACATTTTGATCAACGTGCATGCCGTTTCTATTCTATTTTCCGTCAAAATAACATTTATCATATTTGCATGCACGAATATTTTTGAATTTCTTTTTAAAAATCGCGGTTACAAATTACGAAATACTCTAATAGTGTGAGTGAATCAGTTACAGACATTTAGAAATGGCAGTAGAAGACTTGGGGTCGAAGCCAATGATCAAAGTGAGCATTGGAACAAATATTCCACCGCCTCCGACTCCTCCAACGCTTCCCAATGCTGCACCAAAGAATCCAATCACTGTTCCCACCACCACTTTCCACCCAAATTCCATATCCTGCTCAAACGAAAAATTTCATCACATGTAAAAATAAGTAAAGCCCACAAGAAAGAGAGAGAGAGAGAGAGAGATGAATCGCATATATTCAGCTAGCGGTAGAGAAGAAGTATCATATATTTTAACATGACCCTTCATGTGCGAGTTAAAATGTGCAAATATTAATTATAATGGTGAATGTAGAGGGGAGACCCGATGATACTATGTTTGACCGTTATATATCATCTAAAAGATTTAAGATGTTCAGAGTAGTTTAACAAAAATTATAATTACCGGCCAAACATGTTCATAAGAAGATTTTCCACTCTGCCAGAAGAAATGAAGGAGGCGTAGAGCAAACCCTAGTCTCATTTCTTTCTCAACAATGTAACCTGGTTCTGTGGCTTTCAAAAATCTCTCTGCGCTACCAAAACCACTCAATGTGAAAAGGCCCCAACACACTACCCATGCAACTGTTGCTGCGACAGCCTTAGCTTTCTGGTTTACGTCAGCTCGAGCCATGCAATTGATAAAGATAATCAAATCTAACACCAAAGGAGGAAAGAGTTATGGCTTCAAATTGGATCTCTTACTAGATTAGTGCAGGTGGAGTATAAGGAAGGATATATAAGTGAGTAGTGCACTCTTTAAAAATCTCTCTCTCCTCTTATCCACTTCAATGATGAAATGACATCCTTACTTTGCTTTGCTTGTATATATGAACAGAATTGGTAAGTTGTACGCTAAAGTTGAGAAAGCCACCCCGATCCAGGAACTTGTATGGGTTAAAAATGGTGGGGCTTGGATGATTAAAACTGGACCGAAAGAGTTATGTATTCTACGAAGTGTCTTCTCGGATTTGTAGAGTGTAAATAGTGTTGTGTCAAAATTTGTACAATTTATAGTCAATTCGTATATATCGTAATAATCAAGCACTTATTTGTGTCGTAAAAGTTTGTGTAGTGTTTAGTTGGACTTGTATCGATCTATTTATTAAAAGGGTCAATCAAGTCCACCCGTTTATTACATGAACTCGATAAATTTAAATTCAAATACGTTAATTTTATGTGATATATGTGTCTTTTTGAATCGGTTTAAATTTGGCATATGTTTACTTTAGTAAAATTGAAAGATTCTAATGCCATCCTTAGATTCATCATTTGATTATGAAGTGATTTGTCTGGTACCTCATATCTACATTGCCTTGGGAAACTTCCCGGAAGCTGTTTTTGGGTCAGCTCACGTTATGGTACCTACACTCTTAGGTTCTGCCATTGACATCTTTTGCTACCAATTTACCAAATGGAGCTTGCCTAGCTCCAGTCAGTCTTGATGTAGGCGAAGGTAGAAACAAGAATAGCCCTAATGCCTCCTAGTGTACAAAAATTACATAGTCGAAATGCAAAACTAATTCTATGGTAGAAAAAAAAAATTCTTATCTTGTAGTAGAGGTAAATTTGATCTTCACATGCTGCTAGGCGACTCTTTTCGCCATTTTCTCTAAGACTAGACGAGAAATATTACTGTGCATAAAAAGCTCACCAATATATATTGTTGTGCATTAACAAAAAATTCACTCAATAACTATAGTCGTAAATTTCTAAAAAAATAATCATCCCACTGGTTATTTGTTGGGTAAGCCTTTGGAATCTGTTGATTTATGTTTGAAATCATTTTCCTTGTAGATTTAATCCTATGTCTTGTAATTTATTACAGTATTGAATCTTGGGATAGCAACAGAAAATGAAACCTTGTAATATCACCCACCCGCAAGCCAAAACTAAAACAAACAGGAAATTGTGGGATTACCAGGAAATTTCTCGGCTACAGAAAGCCATCATACAAGGTTTGTCATTGTCGTTGGTATTAGAGGTTTGAATTTTGTTGTTGCAAAGCTAATAAATGAAGCTTCTTGGCTGCTTCGATTGCTCTTGGCACTATGTTATCACATGTAGTAATGCAGTTCCAAGCAAAATCATCAAGCATTCCCTTCACGCGCGAGTAAAGTACGAGAATAGAGAGGTTGCAAAGGGATCCGAAGGTAATTGGGTGTATGTGTTTGAGTGAGTCGTAGCTTAGCAAGTGCAGAGCTGAGTAGCTCTTTTCTATTGTGAAGAAATAATAACTTATGAAAGTAGAATAATCCATAGAATTCAGTGGTTCACCGGGTCGAAGAGTTTGACTAATTCACTCTAGCAAAGTCTCTTGTTCACTGATTTCTATTGCTTGAAAAAAAAGATTGATACAATGAGATTTAATAATTTCTACGTAAGGTATTCCCTTCTATTTATATAGAGACAAACTTTTATCTTCATCCGAGATTGTGTTGATCCCTCAATGAGTTAGAGCCATGAGAAAAATATTTTGTCGATCTCTAACACTTGTATCCTTCTAGAAATGATGAGACGTCGTCTTGAGAGCAGACTAGCTTGTTGGACCGAACTCTTCTTTGAGTGCACAAATCTAAACTTCCGTGATCATTAATCGGGTTGATTAGGTTCTTTTTATTAAATTCGGAAGTTATTTGACGAGAAGTTCAACTTAATGGAGCTTTATAATTGAGCTGCACTAGATCATGTCGAGTTTCGATTACATAACTAAGGGACTCAGTTGATTTGAGTTTCTTTGATTGATGTCATGTTATTTGGGCTCAAAATTTGATCCCAAATTTTAGTCAGTCTAGCATTACTCAATTATTAAAAATGAGAATGGAAAAGAGAGTCAAATTCTAATATATGTTATCATCAATTTTTATCCAAGGTTTTCATCGGAAGAAAAAAAATAATTTTCTTGTAAATCTATATAATAAAACAAATAGAAAATTAAATTTTATCCCCTATACATTTTCGTCCTTAAAATCATCATATCAATTATTTTTATCACATATTCAATCATTTAATATTTAATTAATTTATAATTTAATATAATTTTTATTTTAAACATTATTCATACGATAATATATATATTTTTAAAAAAATGTCAATATTTTTAAGAAAATGATGGCTAAAAATAAATTTTTTTTAAAAAAATATTATTTAATATAATAAAATTAAATTTTAAAATATTCAAATTTTTTATTTTATTATACCTTCAAAAACAATAACTAACAAATACATCTGATTTGATTGAAATCACATGTTTTACTGTTGGGGATTCACATATTTCACGTTTTACTTTTCAAACTCCAAGAATTAGATTTGAATGTGGCCAATAATGGAATGATGCCAACTGTGTGGTTAAGAAAGGAAGAAGGGATGGGGCAATTTTTCAGCGGGGAGGGGGGCCCACAGGTACTGATGAATTTGACTTCTGTATCCCGAAAAAGAAAAACAAAGACTTGAGATTTATCCTTTCTTGGGATTCGTTGCGGATCAAATTTAGATTAAATTTTTGGATTAATTATAATTTGTTCCTCTCTAATTATGTCTCTTGTTTCAATGATTTTATATACTTTAATTTATCTCTTTTAAATTTTAACTGAATTAAATTGACTGAAAATAATGATTAAAACATAAAAATATCATTCTCACTTTTTATTTGTATAAAAAAATTTATCGTATTTATAAATATTTTTATTGTATTTGTGAATATTTTTATTATTAACAAATAATTATTTTTTTTATTTTTTAAAATATTAAAACAGAACTCACAAATATATTAAAAATAATTACAAAGGAAGGTACCAAGCCCCATAATCAACGCCGATAATGATCCCCTGAAAAAGGATGGAATATTAAATTTGTTGGGCTGTCTTTCGATTATGTAGAATAGGGTCAATAAGACAATGATTGCAAAACTACACACTTAAAGCAACTCCAAGGGGTTGCATTAAGGGTGACAAACCATGTATGTTACCCCCAAATTTAAAAGACGAGATTGATTAAATTTTGGAATTAAATTAAAGTGAAAATGACATGAAAGATGATTATTTAAAATTTTTATTGGGGTTCCAATGATATGGCACCAATCAAAAAAGTCCAAGTTAACTGTCATATCATTTGAGATTCAAATTTGGTCCTAAAATTTTGTCACTCTAATATTACTGAATTTTAAAATTTTTACTTTAAAGAGGATGATATTAAAGGTTAAAAAATAACATCAAGACTTTTGGGGTTGTATTTTTGACAATTCTTGAGAGAAAAATAGAGATGTTACAAATAGGTTAATGAATATAGATACGATAGATGAATATAAATCTAACAATTTATATATATTGATGAATAAAAATATGAAAATGACACTCCATTTTAACATCTGTCATTGGAACAGTTTTATAATTCAAAAATATCAAAATACTGTTTAAGGTAACAAATGAATGATTTGATAACACAAAATGGTAACTCTCTTTGAAGTTATTGTTTATAGTGTGTTTGGTTTCATTGCCCCTGGCAGAGTTGACAATGGTTTAAGTCTAGTTGGTGTCAATTTTTATTTTTATTTTTCAGAACAATAGGTTCATGTCATGTTAATATTTACGTAATTCATACTCACCTCTGACATCTATTGTCATACCTTTTGGTTTCAGGAAGACAAAATCCAACGCCCTGGAGATAATTTATAAGCTTGTGTCATATTTACATTTTCTCTGTAAAATTATCATCCTGTCTTGTATTTAAGTGGCAGATTGGGTTCAAAATTCATCGACATGTTTTTGTGAAACCATCTCCATCCCTCCGGTCCTCGGCAGTAGAGCTTGCGTTAGGTAACAAGGCGCTCCGGATATACCACAACAATGAAACAGACGATTTCTAAAAAGTCTAGCATACTACCAACCGGGCAACAGCAATGACATATGATGAATTTCCATATTAGAACTGGTTCAATAAAAGTTTAATAGATAATGGTAGAAAATTATGGAGTATTGTTTAAAAGTATAAAAACTAATTTACTTTTAATGAAATAAATAACTATATTACAAAATGGATAGTAACAATAAGACGATAACAATAACAGCGAGACACTAGAAGTAACAATAACAATAAAAATAGCAGTCATTGTCATAGTAACATGATCACATTAACAGTAATGTCTATGTGGGTGAAGTGTAATGAACGATGGTGAGGAATGGAGGTACTATAGAAGGTGGCTGTGCTGGAGTATAAAGGGGTGGTGGACTAGACAGTAACACGATCACAGTAATAACTATAGTCACAATTAAAATTCTACGGAACTAAATAGTAACGTGAAGTAGACATCGACACGATCACAATAATAGGCTTAACGACCATAATCATTATCAAAATTCTATAAATCAAACAGTAACGTGAATTAAACTGCAACACGATTACAGTAACAACCACAAATCCTATTCAAATTCTACGAAATTATATAGTAACATGAACTAAACAACTACACGATTAGAGGATATGATCACAACAACAGCTGCAATCACTAATAGAATGGTTCATAAGTTTAACCAGAAAAACAAATTCACATAATTTTTTCATTCATATCTAAACAAATCTAAGATCGATATATCAAAACAACAAAGTAAAAGTAGAGATCTTTGCACAAAAAATAATAAAACTCTTAGCTTATGCATTTCATCAAACACCATTTGAGCATAACAAGTAAACCGAAGAATGTCACCAAAACAAAAATAAACTAAAACAGAGACTTTAAATTGTTATAACGGAAAACTCATGTCGGTTTGTGGGGGGTGACAGAAGGTAAAGAAATCGAGTAAACAAATCCTAAAAAACCAAGAAAAGTTATTGTTTTTCTCTGGTGGTGTTTGGTCTTTGTTTTTTAGATCTTGATTCCAATGTGGCAAGAACGGCAAAGCAACAGACCATGGTGGCAGTCGGAGAAGCTAACGGATCTAGAGGATCGAAAGAGATTAGGTTCCGAAAAGTAAAAAATAGTTTCTCGTCAATTGCGGAAGAAACGTTGACATCCCATTGTATTGGAGGATATAATAGACATTTTTAAAAATATAAAACGGACGGTTGGACCTAGTTACCAAAAATTACACATCGTGTATCCTTATTTAGCCAATAAGTTCGAGCCTGTAATTAATATCAAAAGAGTTTCCCATTCTATACACGATTCTAATTCTACTTTTTAATTTGGTTTAGTTTTCAGATTGGGCTGGGCCTAGCATAAGTAACTCCCACGGTGGTGGGGAAGAAGTGGCGCGAAACTTCCAATATCAATAATCTTATCTGCTCTATTCTTTTTTTTTTTTCCTTGATCATTTCTGGTTTTTAGTTATTTCTAAATTTTACTTTATCATTCATATTTATTAAAGGACGACTGGACTAGCCACAACAATGGCTTGCTTGAAATTGACTTTTTAAATAAAAAACTGTGTTTTGAAAAGTCTTCTAAAAAAATCAAAGTTGAAAAAATTCTACAAAATTGCTTAGAGGTGTTCTTTAAAAAATTGAAAAAGTCCGTTTGAAGTGACTTTCTAACTTTTTTGGGTCAAAATTAAAAAAATAATTAAATATATGTATAAATTATACATAATAGTTCCAATATCTACTGTCAGTTGTGAGAGGTGAATAATAGGTTGGGGGTTCCAAATTATATTGAGAAATTTCTAATGTACCTCTGATAGAAGAGTTTTAGAGGTTGATGTATAGTGAGAGCACCGTTTTTAAGGTTCTAGTTCAAATTTCTACCGAAATTCATCAATCTATTTTTTTAATTGATTATTCACTGTACTACAGGCCCACTACACTATCACCATTCACCACAATTTCAGAGCCTTTATAATCTCTCCCTCAAGAATGGGCGCCATCAAAAGCATCTTCATAGCCCCAGCTCCTAGATGACGGAACCCTCTACAAAAACCCAACGAAAACTCTGGAACACCACTGAGAGCCGAAATGGTGTCTCTGAAGCTCCACATAGCCATTTTTCTCTACTTGAATGAAAAAACTCTGGAGCTAAAAAAAAAAACCCCTTTTGCCTTCAAGAGCTTCGAATCTCTGCTGGTTATGACCACTTGAAAGCCATTTCGTTTTTTTGTTTTACGAGATTCACTACAAAAAGCCATTTTCTTGGGACAATTTGATTGAGGTTGGGGCCGGCTGGGTTGGGTCGATGCTATTGGGGGGGGGCCTGTTGGGGTTCCAGTAACTCTTATGTTGATTTTGAAGTTGAAACAGGAAATGTGATTGCCCAGTTGAGTATTCAGAAGATCACCGACTCTTGAGATTCTACAAGTTGAGGACTTGAAAGCAACTGAGAGGAGTTAGGAGGCTTTGAGTCTACTGGTGTTCTATCTCTTTCTTTGTTTTCATCAAGCTTTTTTTTTTTTTTCTGTTCTGAAGACGGCATAATATCAATGTTCATGAAGAGTTTCAAGAGAAGTCAATTCAAACTTAAAGGATCAATTTAAGAATGTAAATCGTCAGATCTCTCGGTAATCATCGATCCATCCTACTCCTGTCAACGAGAAATATTAATAGCAACTGTAAGATCATTCCCCAACCCACTCATTCAGGATTTATCTGAAGGTAAGGGTTATTTTGCAGCCATTATGGACTACAGGATTGAATTATGAAATGAAGTCCGAAGAATCCTCCCAACTGTTAACTCAACTCAGATCCATTCCGGGAGAGTGATGATTTATTTGCTGGCAATATCGACGTACAAAATTCCATGGCATTACGTCTGCTGAATCAAAACATTTCATATTTCAGCACATTAAAATTTCGCTGATGACACAATATCACCGTTGCAATAAATATTCTCTAGAGAACCATGCTGAATATTTCCTTTACTTCCCTTGCCTCTAACTGTTCATCTGGTCACCCTCCCTGTGTCTCTTTTCAACTTCTGTACCAGATTCACTCACTACCAGATGAATTCCGATTTTACAATTTTTTTTCACGCTCTGTACAGAAGGGACAAATCCTTTGTGCACTTGTATACTCAATAACCAATAGCTTAGTATGCTAGTGTATCAAATCAATATACTTGGAATATGCAGCTGTAAGTTCCAGATACGAGATATGACTACAGAAAATGAGAGGACAAACTGGAGAGATTATCCATTTTTTGCAAGTAAAAAATAACAGTTAGCTTACCAAATTTCCAATACATAATTGGAAGAGGCCACCGACGCAAACTACCATAAATAACATATGGTCCAAAATTACTTTGCAGAGTCGAACAAAAAGTTCACAACAGGCGAGATTACAAAAGCAACATAAAATATTAAATGCCCCGTCCATTATAGAGCTTCCCAATCACATAACATGAGTTCGAACCAGAAGAAAGAGAACACACCTAGAGCTTCATTAAACCACACGCCTGACATCATTCACAGCACCGTGATTCCAGAGGCGAAAAAGACTACAGAAAGTTAAAAATAAGAAACAACCAGAAACCTAAAAAGGGAAAAGGCAAAGAGAAGCATTCACGACCTTACCAGCAAAGCATAGGAAGTTGAGATCTGCCATAAAATTGCTTAATAGTCAATACTCACGAGAAAGGGACCTATCTGAACGCCGGTACTCACGATCCTTTTCCTGTGGTTCAGATTTTGCTCGATCATCACCATAACCGTCCTCTTCCATTTGATCGTATTGATCATGGTCACGATCAGAATGTCCATAACGATCATTATCACCCTGTCCATCAGGTATATCATACTGTCCCCGGCCTTCGTGGTGTTCATAATACTCGTAATGTCCACGGTCATGCTCTGCTTCTTTACGCCTATGCCCATGCTCAGGCTGTTCATACCATCCCTGATCATCCTCAGGCACATCATCAACGTTCCTATCTCTACCACCATGCCGACCACTCTCATGTTTTGATTCAACACGGTCATAATCATACTCTCTATCACGGGAACGTCCGCGATCATAATCAGCGTCAACCACTTCAGAATCCCTATCTTTATCCCTCTCCCTGTCGCGATGGCGATCAGGGTCCCGGTCCCGATCTCTATCTCGCTCCCGTCCACGATCTCGATCACGTGCTCTATCACGATCACGACCCCGGTCTCTGTCCCTACCCCTGTCCCTGTCCCTGTTCTTATCCCGATCTCTGTGGAGCCTATCATCCCTGTGATCACGATCCTTTGGCTTGTCATGAGAGCGTTCACGAGATTTTTCCCGTTCCCTTTCTCTCTCCCTTCCCCGTTCACGGGATTTTTCCCTATCCCTGAAAATGTGTTGGTCAACAGCAGTCATATATGGCATGCTGGCAAATATGGGTCATGTTGACCTAGTATATAACCTCACTAGCTAATCAAGATGCCGCAAACAACACTTAACAGTTATTCTGTCTGTCACTAATAGTCCATTAAGCATTCTCATGAAAATATAATTTTACAACGCAAGACCATGAAGGCTGGCAAGTATGGATAATGTTGATCTTGTATGACCCCACTAACTAACGCAGATGTCGGAACTAAAGACTTTTAACAGTTATTCTGCCACTAAATACCCATTAAGCATTCTCATGAAAATATGATTTTACAAATCAAACAATGAAAGCCAAACCGAAACAAGATAATTTACTGTAAATAGTGTTCAAAGCACTTCATGAACTGAGGAAACGATCCCCCCATAAGACCCGATCATTCTAGGTACCCTTTCTTTGCTTGAAAAACTCACTGCCACCTAAACATTCTACAATAAGAAGCAAAAAACTAATGACAAAAATACTACCTGCTTTGATCATCTCGTATCCTAGGCTCCTCAGACCGTGGTGGTCCTGACTGCTGTTGCTCTCTGAACATTCAAAGAAGGGACAAGATGCACATTATATTTCACAAACATAAAGATATGTCAAATTGAATAACTCAGGCCACTAACCAGACACATCAATTTATTCAGGTGTGATAACAACTAAAGATACTAATGCCAGGTATTCAATTATCTACAATCCTATCGGAAAATACTTAGTCACAAATGCTCACATGGCAAGATCCCAACCTAAAAAATTGACCCCATTTTATTGATATTTGTTTGATAAACTAAAATTCTCCCCCCGTGCTAAAACCACAACAACACTCTCATCACCTACGACCGAGATGAGATGAGAGAACACAACACATACATTACATGTAATTTGGGCAGAAACTTCAGTTCTAAAGAGTCACTGACTAATTGCTATACACTAAAGGAAGAAATCAGAATAAAGTCCACTTATCAAAAGACAACTGAACTTGAAGAGGAGGGGTAAAAAACAAAGTGGGAAGTGGATGGACAATCAAAAAAGGATAGAACAAAATGGATGGCAGAAACAAAATAAAGAAAACGCAGCAAACATAAAAATACTTATTAGTAACTTCCCTGAAAGAACCCCACCCAAATTGAGTTAGCCTTCATGTTTCAAGAAAATTTCTCAATGCATCCGAAGTATCCAATCAAAACTGAGGTTCCATGTTTTTTTTTTTTTAATGATTTAGGTTTGCATATAAACCTCATCAGTTAGCATTTTCTAATCAAAGTATTGGATTAGTTTAGTTCCTGCACTTTCGATGTTGCCCTCAAACTTTCAACATAGCTCTAATCCAGTCCAACTGATAATGACAGCTAAATTTTTTTACAGAAAAAGTTGCACTATTTCCTGTCAATTTTGGAGGATAAATTGTTAAAGCCAAAAATATAGGGACTGAAGTCAGAATCTCTGTAATCTCAGGGTATAGTGTGTGATTAATCCTAAATTTTTCAATAAACATTTTGTATTCTGAATATCATTCATTTCTCTCATTATGTATAAAGGTGCATGTCCATGTTGAAATCAGGCTAATTACCTCCCAGAATGCCTCTGATTAACTTCTTCGCCTCCTACCCTGGTTGTTCCCAGTCCACCACCCAGTCTGCGAGGTCGCCAGTTTGGAACAGTTCTACCACGTTCAACATCCACAAGCACCCTTTTGTTGTCAAGTTTCTTCCCATCAGCTTGTTTATATGCAGCTGCATGACACATACGTGCGTACTCAAATACAAATAGTAAGTATATCAGAAAGAAAACCAAAGCAAGAAAAGGACAAAAAATACCTTTCATATCTCGAGTATGCATGTACTCGATGAATGCATAGCCCTTGGGTTTATTAGTTTCTTTATCTGTAATCAAGCGAACCTGGGACTCGAAATATGAGACAAATAAGCATAGTTACAGAAAATGAATCAATCTGCAGCAGAGATGTACTATCTATAGCTTTTTAAATATTTCCAAGTGACAATGTTATCAAACAAGCTTTAACACTAGAGTATCCTAATGGCACGGCAGACAGGCAAATGCCTAATTAGCCGTGCTCACCTTATATCATACAGCTTCCCAGGCAAGATGCATCACCACCACAGCTAGAGTTGCAGAAAAAACCGTGGCCCATTAACCAGTTGTTGAACATATTAACCTCCCCTTACCAGGGAACATACTAATCTCCCCTTACCAGGGAACATACTAGTAACAACAAAATAACTATAAATAATGCATCAAATACCAGGAAATCTTCTGGACCGCTGAAACTTTTTTGATATCCTTTAAATCCAAAAGTCAAATTTTTAGTAGCAGGAAATGCACGTAGAAATCTAAGAAAGAGTTGAAGAGATGCTAATACTCCCAATAGATTTTACCCAGTGCAGGAAAAGGTTGTCAGTCTCCATTTGTTGCTTCATATAAAAGGCCAAAAGGCACAAAGCACAGTTGCTCTGCTCAACTTAAAATGTTCAGCTTGGCATGGAGGATGAAGCACCATCTTTGAAATTGGATTGTTTCAGATAGTAAAACAAAAGTAAACGAACCAATAGTACCATTCATGTAGTAAATTCTTTGCTCCCCTACCAGGGATACTGCTTACTCATTGAACCTTACTACTGGAAAGTACCTAAAAACTAAGACAATACCAAAGTCCCAAGTCGGGCAAATCTCAAACCCAATGATAAAAAATGGTATAAAAGGATAAGCGAGACAAACCCATGCACTACTGGTGGCAACTACACAAGGATACCAGAGCAATAAACCAAAACCAGATTGACCCTCCAACTAATAGTTTCTCTCTGAGCAAAGTAAAGCTCACCACTCTTCCAAACTACCTCAAATTGAAAAATAAATCTCACTATGCACCAGTGATTGTGCTGATCAGTGAATTGCAATTACAAGTTTGATGCATCCATTCAATCAAGTGTGCTGACAGTAGATCTCAAGAACAAATTTGGCAAGCAATTACAAGTTGATGTATCACTCCAATCAAGTAGGTCAAAAGTAGATTATAAAAAATAAACTTAGCAAATCAGAGATGCATCAAACACCATCAGGGTCTGGCATGGATATGTGAAAAAGAGGGAATACTTTCTTTTATAGGAAACAATACTCTTTTAATGATTTGAAAATAATATATCAAAGAGTTAATAGGATGGACAAGATGTCCAACCATGAAATGGAAAAAATAAACTCAAAAAAAAGAGGGAATACTAGAGAAGCTTCATAGTCAAATCAAGCTGTAATTTTTGTATATAGTGCAACATAGCTTTAACAAAAATGAGCAAACAAAAAAAGAACCTTAGGAGATGATACAAATAGAAAGATAATCTAGAGAAAATAGTGATTAGTAAAATGATAGAAAATAACAGTTCGTAGTTTTTACAATTAAAAAAAAAGTTTGTAAATCAAAGTTCAAATTATGAAACTTTTGAGAAGACAAGGGGTTAAAAGTAAGAAGTTACCACATAACTGAACCTCTTACCGAATGAAAAGGCAATAACCTGAGCCCCACTTGGGGATGCTCTATAATACCTACCCGCTTGATAGGCCCATACGCCTCAAACTCCCTTTTGATTCTGCTCTCGGTTGTCTCATAGTTCTAAAAGCATAAAATATATCAAATAAGTACACAAGCAGGATATCGTGAAGCAGATTGAAAGTTGATCAACAAGGGGGGCAAAGTTACTCACAAGCCTAGCAATAAATAATGTCTTGTAGGGATCTCCCGAAACATTTGGATCGCTATTTGGATCATCTGTACATAGGAAAAACACAGGTAACTGAATAATCAACTCCATAGACATTAATTTCACAAAGCATCCAGCTACTAAAAAAGAAAGGAAAGCTTTTATCACATTTCTCAAGCTCCTCAACAGCCTTTTTCGCACCCTCCTCCAGTCGTAACTTGTGTATCCTTGCCCTTCTTTGTGCCTGGATATACAAAAATAGTTACAAAGATATATATAGAGCTCTGACAGGATTAGAAACAAATGGGAAAAAAAAACTTAAGAGACCCTCATGAGCCACAATGTCACAAATCCAAGAAATGATAACTCTAGTCCATAATTCCAAAAAACGGTAACCCCTAAATTTTACTTTTATCCACAGCAGTCACTTCCTTATGCAAAGGGAAATCTATGGGCCTTATTCATACCATTAAAATATGCAGTCAATTCATAAGCTTCAGACGATGCCTCACTTGTAATAACTTAATCTTCAGATCCTTAAGATTAAAATTCACTTATGATTGCATCAATAGAGTAACCCACTCCGGAGCAAGAATAACTGCATTTATTTCAAGCATAGCACCTTGGATAATCCAGAAGATAGACAGACATCCCACAAGAATGACTAACTCAAACCAACAAAAAACATCCTTATGGCATCTGTCTGAATGTGGTTTATGAACACCCATAAGTACCAATATGAACAATATCAAAAAATATCATAATTCACTGATTTGATCACACAAAAAATCTAAAGAACCATCGATGTCACCCGGTACAGAGAAAACAGAACTAAAGAAAACAACCAAAAGAAATTGAGTGTGCAGATGACAAAATCTTACAGGAGTTTCAGCCTCCGGGACAGGTGGAGCATAATCAGGATCGCCCGGCTTGGCGAAGCCATTGACAAATTGTGCCATCCCTTTGAAATAGAAAACATTACAATATTAGCTACAAACTAACAAATAATATACGAAACAACATTTAATTTGTAAATGTATGTAACACCCGTATATGGCGGGCATTTTCTCTTTTCTGGAGGTGGTTTGTATTCCAAAGGAGGCCGAGGCTCAAAGAGCTTTAAAAGATTATTTGTTAAACCGGTGGGATGACTTTGGCCAATCTGCATAAGGATAGAAACACATCAAAGAAATTAGCATGAAACACAATGGATTTACAAGCCTAGTTCTCTTATCATTCTATGCACACTAACATGTAGATCGTTTATGTGAAAGCTTCCATGGAGAAAGTGATAGATATAAAGAATTACAAACTGAATCAACAAACCCTAAAGCATGAGCAGTCAGACTTTTTTTAGAACTTAAGACTAACTGTCTACTTAGCCTAATATACCCTACTAATGTAGGGCTAAGTAGAACCGTTTCCTTTTTAAATAACCCATTCTCATTATATTTCATAAGTGAACTAGTGAACCTATAGGTCCTTAAATGCGTTGACAAAGAAGAACAGCTGGTTAAACGATGGCTAATCTTTTGATTTATATCTTTCTATTCTTATTATTGATATCTTCAATATAATAACCAAACTAACAGCCCAAATCAATACTAGGGTTACAAGGAGATGTTTCCGTAAATCCAAACAACCTAATTCATTGCTTAATCACCCTAACATCATGAAATCAACCCCAAAATTACTCAACCACCTCAATCAAATCCAAAATTAGCAACAAAGTCCCCAGACCTATCAAAGAAAGTACATATAAACAACAATCTGAATATTACATAAAATTAAACAAATCCAGATGATAATTAACACAAATCAATCATAGCTCAAATAAACCCTAGGGTTACGACTAAGCTGACACGCTACTCCAAAACACGTAATAAAAACACCAAGAGATCGAACAAAGATAGAGAATTAGGGTTTAAAGTGAGTACCAGCTTGAGTTGCATAACATTGGCTCGGTTCTGAGCCTTCGTACGGGCCTGTACGGCGGCGTTTTGGTTGCGCATGAAGGCATCGTTGTAGTCCCCCATCTTCGCAGAGATCGGAGAAGCCTAGGGTTCTCTCCTGATACGACCGATTGATTGAAACAATAATCAACGGAGAAGATTACATCCCCTTCATCACGATGATTAGATGGATATAGAGATCTCTGGTTGAAACGGCAGATAGACACTGAAAGCGGCAGCTAAAGATAGAGAAGGGTTTTGAGTCAGAGGTATTTATAGACGATGAAGCGGGTGAGAGGGTAAGTGCATGACTCGTCGGCTGAGTCGGTACTGAGCTTTAACGGGGTATATTTTTTTTTTTGGTCAAATAACACTTTATACCTTTAAATATTAAGATTTATAGATTATACCCTCAATCACATAAAAATATATCAACATGATCTATTTCGATTTTTTTTTTTACTTAAAATGCTCAAAATTGAGTACTACTGTGCATAAAAAATAAAAATATAAAGACGAAAACACTAAAATACGTTAGATAAAATTTGTTATTTGAAACCATATTTTTAGCTCTTGTTCACACATTATACATGATCGACCTTAAACACTCCAGTAGCGAGTGAGTTAGCCAAGCAGTAGCTTTTTATAGGACGACTAAGTACGTTAAAACCAACTTGTAGTTAGATAGCGACTTGTAGTTAGATAGCGACTTCATGTACTGTTTGATGCTATTTTACCTCTTTACTAGAGGACTCAAATGAAGTCGATTGGCAAGAAAGATTCAAATGTTGCTAAATTTTGCTCAGTCATATTTTCTTAATTTCATTTGTTAATGAATTCATTCCAAGCTTTCCAAAAATTTTAAAGTTTTGGGTGTCCACTGAAATTATGAATATCTTTAGGACGCATGATGTGAAGTATCATTAATCTTTCATGGAATACCGTGTATAATTCATATTTTATCTATAGTACTATTATTGAAAAGAAATTAGTTTTTTTTTAATCAAAAAGCATTAGTTGAAAGAGATTTTTATGGATCTTCTCGTTATGTTCTCTCTTATAAATTTGATTTTATAAGATAATAAAATATTTTGCAATGATATAAATGGTACTTTTAATCTGACTTAAAATTGTTCACCATGTCAATCTCGCTATCTTTTGTGCATGAAGAGGTAGAAACAATAAGAAATCAATCCTACCTATAAGAATCAATCGACCATGGCTCAATGCATGAAAATTTTGTCATAGTAAAGCTTACGGCATATATGCCTACCTACAGAAAAAAAAAAAAAAAAAAATCATATATCCAAACACCATTAGAAAAACTCAACATCTCTCTCTCTCTCTCTCTCTCACACACACACACACACATATTTAGAGGGTTTACCTCTATACTACATAAAAAAAAAAAAAAAAAAGAAGCCCCTCTCTCATATTTAGAGGATTTACCTCTATACTACTTAAAAAGAAGAAGGCATAACTACAAACCTAATAAATGTTTCTTCCGATGCTTAAGTTGGAGGTAGAGAATTCATTTTAGTTATATCAAGAGCCACAAAAACAGAACCCACCTCCAAAATCTGAGAACTACTAACTGTGAAGAGTTCCCAAATTGAGACGATAGAGTTTTTGTGAGAGTGAGAGCCTACCTGCTTTTGTAATGATGAAAACGAAGAAGCTTATGTGGACTGATCTGCGATGATGAAGATGACAGAGTTGTGGAGCTTATGTGGAGTGACGATTGAAGATGATAGAGTTGTGGATCTTTTGTGGAGTGACGATTGACGATGAAGTTGTGGAGCTTCTGTTGAGAAAATAGCTAACCTTGGATGGTCACTAGATCTAGCAAGTGATATTTGGATTATGAAAAATATCGAGTGGGATACATAGCCATTGGAGTCAAAATTTATGAATTGACTATCTAAAATAGGTAAAATTCCCCTTTTACATAACCCTTTGGAGTTGCTCTTAGGGCCTCCAACTCTGTCGAGCCACCCTTGGTGGCAGGGTCAAATATATAGACATTTTTTATATCAACATATGGGTAATATCGAAAAACCCCTAACCATTGAACCTTAGTGATTATTTGCTGTTTGCAAAATTAATAAGGGATAAATTAACTCTTTTGATGGTACCTTAGTGTATCGCCGCCATCCAATTTCTTAATAGAGTAATGCTACATGGACTTAAAAACTAGACTTGATAATCTAAACCATCGATTTCACTGTGAATATCAGCATTTATTGGGACCCACTACCTATTCAATGATCAAGATTATCAAGTATAGTTTTTAAGTCTATTTTTTAATTCCATGTAACATTACTCTTCTTAATAATACTTTGAATTATATTACGTAACCGAAGCCAAGTCCATCCCCATCAATTTGATTGTGTTTATATATATACTAATACAAATCCATAGAATTAACACACAGACATGTAGTACACCTGAATCTTCACTCCTAATAAACATAATTCATGGCAGGAACAAGCAGGAACTGATTTGCCAGTGATACATGATTACCAGAGGAGTGGTGTGTTTGTCTTGATCTCAAGCTCTTGTGCTTTAATAGAAAGGCCGAATTTTCTAAAGTTTCTGCCTCTGATGCCCGGAATGATCCATCTCTCTGGAGTCGCTGCTTGAAGACGATGGATTGAGTCCATACTCGCTTGTTCCTCCGTATTCGCTGCTTGCAAATTCCTGGCTTGACATAACCATTTTCCTGAACTTCATCATGTCAGCATTGTATGCACCAGTATCGTAAGCCTGGGCGGTTCCTTTAGCGTTGAAGGCAGTGCTCTGGCCTGGCTTCACTACCTCGTTCAAGTCGTCCAGTGATGAATCTCCATCCAGTGCGCGAACTATCTGTTTTCCATAAATCACATAAAGAGTTTAGCATCATTGTTTCTAGCTCACTTTATTAGATGTATGGCCCCTCTTTCATTGTTTATAGCTCTTAATTTGGTTCAAAGGGCTCATATAAACAACTAAATTTTGTTGGTGCTCGATTCTGAACAGCCATAGCATATCTAATCGGCTGGTCTCTCTACAGTATTTGGTGTAGCTTAGGGATCCATACCTGGCTCATCTTCGAGCGCCTTCTAGCAGAATGACAAATGCTGGCTGAAGCACAGGCTACCATGCGTGCCATCTCATTGTGGTTGAAGTTACCTTCCAAGCGTGGATCCACGAGCTCATCAAAGTTACCATCCTCCAGTGCTTTTGTTAGAAGGGGTCTAGCCTGTTCACCCCATGACAACAGGAAAACAAAGTTCAAGAGAACGAGAAGAATGGAATTAATAAGGCTAGATCAGTACATGAAATTTTCGTCAATTAGATGTACATAGTTTTACCACGTAAACGTGAAAAATGAGATACCAAACAAAAATTGTTTCTCAGAATTTTTAGGATTTGCAAATGGAAAGGTCAAGTGTTTACCCAGTCCACTAAACTGTCTTCCATAAATTTACTTGTGGGATCCACAGGTCGCCGCCCAGTTATGAGTTCTAAGAGCATGACGCCAAATGAGAAAACATCAGACTTTTCTGTTAGCTTGCCACTTGATGCATACTCTGGAGCCAAGTACCTGCGTTTTCATGTGATCGATTGCCATGTTAGCAGATTCCCATGTAACGTGCTCTCTTCCATTTTACAGGACTTGGAATTTCTACTAGTAGGGTAAGTAATGCATCATCTGGATATGTTTCTTTCTGAAAAACAGAACACGCAAAGAAGATTTCTACAGACATATCAAACTTCAGATGGAGTTCAAATTTAAAATCTCAGAGGCACTCTGAAAGAGTTTGATATGAAATGGGCAACTTACACTTTGTGTCAATAAACTATAGACCCGATCGCACTTCATCTCAACTACTATTAACTATTAAGTTTATCACATTAGCTTCTCAACTACTTGAATTGGTTTTATACTACTCAAAAATCAAATATCATTTTGGATGAAAAATATCCGCCCATTAGCATTTCGAATAAAGTGAAACATCATCTTATAACAGTCCAGGAAGGAAAAGTGACAAATTTTCATCTACTTTGTCGGATTTCTGCTGTAGTATAGTATCAAAATCTATTTCATGGCCGGAAACACAATGGGAGAAACAGGACAAGGGGCCCGGTGAGAGAGGGCGGTTGAGGGGGTTTTAACTTTTAAGTTTAATTTTCCCAAATGAAACTAGTTAAAGTTATAAACTATAGGATGGTAAAGTATCAGTTGCAAGAGATTTTGAAGTTTCTTGATCATATTAACTTTTACCTACAGAAGGCATGGCTTATAATGACTTACCCAAAAGTTCCCATGACACGAGTGGAGACATGAGTGTAATTGTCTGAAGACAGTTTAGCCAATCCAAAATCTGCCACCTGAATACAAAGTATTGAGACATAATTTATAAATCTAGGTGATATATATATATATATATATATATATATATATATCATGTTTTGTTTCATATCAACGCAATGAATTATCTCTAATCCTATCCAAAAGCTGCATTATATAAGGCCTCTTACCATGGCTTCACAATTATTGTCGAGAAGAATATTAGCAGCTTTGATGTCGCGATGGATAATTCGTGGGTGGCCTGCATGTATTTGACAAGATGATTGAGAGAGAGAGAGAGAGAGAGAGAGAGAGAGAGAGCAAGGAGGGGGGGAGGCAAAAATATCATACAGTCTTCATGAAGATAAGCAAGCCCTTTGGCCGATCCCAATGCAATACGAAGCCTGGTTGCCCAGTCCATAACTGGCTGATCCTTCCCTGCAACCAAATATTTGCTTTCAGACTCAACAGTGTACACTGTAATCATTTGAGGTAATTCAATTGAATGCTAATTTGAAGCTACTAGGCCACTATAGCTATTTGGTAAAGCCAACTCCATGAACTTAAAGACTCAATTTTCAAGAAGTCAATGAATGTTGAGAAAACATAACATTCAACTCTAGGGATGAAAATCACCAAGCTTAATGTAGCAACATACCATAAAGGTGAAATTCCAAGGTCTTATTGGCAACGAATTCATAAACCAACATACGCTGCCCATCAGCAATGCAATATCCAACAAGTGATACCAGGTGTCTATGATGAACACGACTAATGATTTCAACCTCAGCCTGGAACTCCCGTTCCCCTTGTCCACTGCCAGACTTAAGACTCTTCACTGCGACCTCCTTTCCATCAGGCAAAACACCTTTGTGCACGTACCCAAATCCACCTTGTCCTAGTAGATTGGCCTGAGAAAATCCACCAGTGGCAATAGCCAGCTCCTCATAGGAGAATTGGCTCTTGCTGAATCCAAGACCCATGTTTGGTGATTGTGGCAATGGTGTATGGTGTTGGTGTTGGTGTTGGTGTTGGTGTTGTCCTGAATAACCAGAGCTATATTCACTGCTTGTCATTACTGGGGGTGGTGCGGCCCAGCCACCAGGACCACCCATTGGTGTTCCCATCACTCCCGGTGGTGGAGGAAGCTGAACAACATGGTCCATAGGTTGAGGGCTGTTCCAGTTTGCCGAACCATTGTAGTATCCTCCACCTATGAATAAAATCACAAAAAACAGTAGTTACTAAATTGAGGCCCTAGCTTTTTGGTTTCTAATTATCAGTACAGCCAATTTCTAACAAAAGTTAAATAACATTGTTCATAAGTTATTTGGCGGGAATAATCACTTATGATGTTAAAAGCAGAGTTGATATATCAATGGCAATGACAGGATTCTTCATCAATACAACTCACAAAGTAAACAAGAAACAAGTAGCTCTTGCTTTTCTTTGATGAGCATCTTACTGCGTCAATCATAATAATGTATAAGGTCCCTTAATTCAATTTTCATTCTAAGACATTCTTTTTTGTAGTATCAGTAATCCTTCACCGAATATTGAGAATTGTTCCCGAGAATAATTTAAAGTGAGCTTCTACAGTATAATTTGAGGGGAAGTCAATGTTTGTTGAAACAGACAATTTAAACATAAGAAATAACCAAACTTGTTTTAATTAAATGTGTGTATATATTTGCATTGCTATGGTTTAGCATACCTTTGGGTCCAAGTGCAGGATCCATATAATATGGTCGTTTCTTCTTCTTCCTCGTGCATGTTAGGCAGACAATGACAAAGGCAAGAATCACGAAACCTGCGATGGCGACTCCTGCAATAATTACATTTGAGGAAGATGAATCAGATGACGGTGAGCTGCTGGAGCCTGAAGATGCATTTGAGGAGCCTGATGACTTGTGTGAAGGTGCGTGGGAAGGTGGAGGCGGAGATAAAGTCTTGGAGGAAGATGGAGGCGATAGAGAAGAATCAGATACAGGAGGTGGTGGTGGAGAAAGGATAGGCAATGGGGGTACACCTCCATTGCTAGAAGGTGGTGTAGGAGAGGCATTGGGAAGAGAAGGGGGTAATAGTGCTTCTGATGGAGGTGGTGGTGAGGGTGAGGCCGGTGGAGCACCTGGTGGAGGAAGTGAAGCTGGTGGTTCTTTTGGGGCTAGGGATTGAGATTGGGCTGGCGGTGGTGGTGATGGAGAAGATTCTTTCGGGGGAGGGGATGATGGTAGAGGAGGAGGTGAAGATGCTGGTGGGGATGGTGGTGGTGATGTAGGTGGGGCTGGTGGGGGTGATGATAAAGATGGAGGTGGCGCTGATGTTGAATTTGATGATGTTGGATCAGGCGGGGAAGAACCCGAATGTTGAGATGGTGGAGACGGAGCAGTCACAGGGGATGAAGCCATTTTCAAATGAACTTCCGGCCAAGATTTACGTCCAAACACGTACCGGAATTTCCCTCTCCTGTAACTGCCCGCCACGAGAATTCAGTACCCCTGAAGAAATTGCCAAGGTCCACATAAAACATTGTCATTTCATCACATTTATCAAATGTATTTGCAAATTTGCATTAAACAAATTCACAGATCCATTAATAAAACAAGAACTCCAATGACACGTTACATTCTTCATCGATCGTGAAGAGATATTTTCTAGCGTTCCCGAAAAATTTTATGCAGATGCATGTTAACCTGTAACTTTTTGTGTTCATTGTAATTCTAGATATTGTACAGAGATAGAATATACCTGAATGAATGAAGAAGTTAGGAGGCTTCTCAAAGGTAAGAGAGAGAAACGGTGTTGCATTGTGATTTTTTCATCATAGAAAGACCACCCTTCCTCTCTGTGGCATCCTACAAAGAAGGGCCTCTCTTTCTCTCTCTCCAAATCTTTTGCCTTGGATGCCTCTAGTTTAGGCTTGAGTTGGTTATTTCTTGTACCAGTTCCTTGGCTTGTGATGGTTTGTTATTTGAATGACCTGACAATTGTCAATTTTCTAGATTACGAGTGTTTCTATTTCCAAGATTGTCTCTGTCCATCCATTCCCTTATAGTTGTTTAGATTAGTCCTACGTTGCTTAGTTGTGTCTTTCTTATTTATTTGGAGTGGCGCTTGGGATGAACAGGTAATTGACATGTTTCAAATGAAGCACACACCAAGCGGTCAGTTGAATTTGAGTTTTGTTTTTAACTAGTACAAACTCGTGGAGAAAAGTAACATAAACAATGTATGGCTGCACTCGGGTAGACTTGATAAATTTCAACAGACGACGCATCACAGTTTAATAATGTCACCCACTACAAGGAGGACTATACTAGGGTGAAGGTATTAGGGCAAAGCAATGACTGAACATGCTGATTCCAGCCGTCATTTTTTACACTATTACTTACGAAGACCAAAACTTTCATTGTAAATAAATGTCATAGCCCCACGTTTCAATCTGAATTAACTGAAATTCTTGCGTGTGAGTGTGTAACAAGGGGTAATAAGATATAGTTTAATGAACACAAGGGCGACCGTATATGAATTGGGGCCTAAAACAAGAATTTCACATTAGACAAGATCTTTTACAAAAAATTTCAGTGTGGTTTAGTTTTAATGTTTTAGTGGTTTTGGGATCGGATGGGACCGGCTAATCAATTGGGTGCAATTATAAAGTCGGGATTTTACGCATGAATAAATTAATTAGAGTCTTAAAGAGAGAACAAAATAGTTATAGATAAGAACAACGAGAGAGAAATATAATTAGAATGGGAGTGAGAGAAAGATTTGGAGAGAGACGGTGAGAGTTGAGGAAAAAAGTGTGAAAGGAATTTGAGAAACAGTGTTAGTTATAACGCTAGAATTCATTACTTTCAAATTTTTTTAAAAGATTTTGTTACATTTTAGGGTTTGTTTATAAAGTTTTACATAGACTTATAAAAAAATTGTTATATTTTAGAGTTTTCTAAGACTTTACCTAGAATTGTCAAATACATTAGACATTAAACTTGATCCATTCAAAATCAACTCAAAATATAAAGCTAAACTAAGGACTAAAAATTAATTGGAGTCCTTACGGTCATAAGATAGGCCATATTATGCCTCCTCCCATTCAAAAGAACAAAGTGTTTACGTATTTTGAAATGATCATAGTCTCTACGAGTTCCCCACTGTCAAGTAGATTAATGTTTTGTCTTTATTTATTTTAAAAAGTACTATACTCGTAATAGATAAAAAAAAAATAAAAAGTGAGATTAATCGGAAGAGATGATGAAAATAAATAGTTTAATTTGTGTTTTAATTTTACATAAAGACAAAAATATAACTAAAAAGAGAACGTGTGTTTGTGTGCATAATAGAGAGACAATAACTAGTGATGTCTAATAATATATTCAACTTTATTATTTTTTTGTCAAATTTAATTTTGCATGCCATTGGACTAGACTTTTGGACCCAAATCATTTAACTAAATTTTTTTGTTGGTTGAAATTTTAATTGAGTTCTTTTGTTTGACTCATTTTTTGTAGGTTTAAATTTTTGGTAGACTATGTTATATATATATTTACAAGTTTGAGGCCTCTTATTTAGACTTCTATATGGGCCAGCCTTGAATGAATATGTCAAAACCAAAAATAATGCCATTGCAGGCAGCTGCAGATCGTCTTTAAATGTAACTTATAGGCAACCCCCGAGTTACAAACAAGACTCTATATGTACATGAAACAGAGGAATAAACCAGAAAAGTTTCACCAATAACCACCAAAGATAGACATTGTCTCCTAGCAAGACTGCTCAGTGTTCAAATATCCAATGGCTGAAATGATTACCATAAAAAGTAATAAGAAGAGTGGAAATTAGATGCAAACGAAGCTGTTCACATAAGCTACGCACTTCGCATCATGTTCAGATACCCCATGCAGCAATTTAGTTTCTTTAGACTTGAAGTCATAAGCATAGAATTTCTTCCCATTCTGAATCAACAGCACATCACTATTAGCAAACACCACCGCCAGTGGATCAAGGGCATCCCCACCAAAAACTTGGTTGTCAAGAAGGATACGTTCTTTCTCTTCCCACATCCTGGAATTACTGTTCATCTGCATTGTGTTTGAGTGGACATTAGCCAACACATGAACTTTTATTGAACAACCACTTGCATGAGCTGTACAAAGCTTTCCATCCATCATCCCTAAACCCCCACTGCCACCAAAATAGCTTTGCAGAAATCGAGACCTGTCCTTTGTCAGATCAAAGGCAAGAATACCACCATGTTTCGCCCTCCAGTATACAACGCCATTCACATGAACTCCTGATCTTGGCATGGGCATTCTACAAGCAAAGCATATCTCCCCAGAAATTTTCCAAGATCCTTCTTTGGAGGAATAGATCTCAAATTCAGTAGCATCATCAAAATCAGCAGATGGGAAAGCACAAATGAGTTTGTAATCAGCCACAAAGTTGAGGAGTGATGGTTCAAAGACGAGTACAACAGCAGGATCAGGCCCGTGATCAGCATTTGGTTTTGGAAGTTTTGTCCACTGCTGAGTAACAGGATTGCAGATGTAAAAGGCTTTATCCTCCGTGCAACCCTGGCAACAAAGTAGTCCATTGGATGAAGACTTGATGTCAAAAGGTACAGGCAAAAACTTCAAAGAGGGGTCTGGCACTCCACAAGATTTTAGGTCAGTGGAAACAAACAATGGCGGGTCTCCAAGAGTCTGACAAAATAGACCTGAGATAGCACGGAAGCCAAGTGACTGTTTATGTGCAAAGAACGGAGTTGAAATCTGGTACTTCCAATCCCTACAAACACCTTGAAACCTAAAAAGTGATTTTGCAGGAAGGAAAGGGAGGGCATGTTCCCTTATTATGTCCTTGAGGTCCATGTATATCTTATTGTGCCTTTCTCCGAGGAATTTACCAGGCCTTTTTCCACGATCCATTGACTTGCAACAAAAAATTATTCTGCTATTACAAACACAACAACACTTCAGAGTATTTCATGGTAGACAAATTTGCTAACATATGATACTACAACAATAAAAAATAAAAAATAAAAAATGAGGTTTTCCCTGTTCCTCTAGATGCCTTCCAGGTATATAAGGTTTAAGTCCCTAAATTGCCAACAATCAAGCAGACCAAACAAAGCCCTAATTACCAACAAAACCACACATGATACAACAACAATACAAACAAATTGAAAAATGAGGTTTCCTCTGTTCCTCTAGAATATACGATTTAAGTCTCTAAATTGCCAACAATCAAGCAGACCAAACAAAGCCCTAAATTACCAAGAAAACCACACAGACGAAAAACAAGATCATAGAAAATTCGGATCTTAATAGTGATCGAAATGTAAAAATCCATTCACGCATAAAAATACCTATAAACCCTAGCCTTTGATCTTGGAAAATGAACTATAAGAAAGGTCAGTGATCGCAAAAATAAAATCATTATTACCGGTAAGAATTAGAGTATTGAAATCAAAACAAAATGACTAGGGGAGAAGGAGATCTGAGAATAGATACTTACCCTAGCAAAATCTGATACTGATCCAACAGAGCGTCCTTGATCGGGTGATAAATGGGTTGTGAAAACACGCGTTGACTCCAAACTTTTCTTAGGGTTTCCCGAAGTTGCCTCGTAGAAGGATAGGGTTTTCTTCGAAGTTTTCAGGAATTGTTTGAGAATGTGGAGCCAATGTAGTTCGCGTATTTCTAAATGCGGTCTAGGATTAATGTCACGTCGTCCCTCATAAGTTCTGAAAATATTAGTTTAGACCCGCAATTAATTATTTTGATTTGCTCCTTTGCTATATGCCCTTAGGAATTTGAACAGAAAACGATCAAGCGACTCGAAAACAAAACTTGATTTATTTTATTACATGGTATTCAGATTTGTACCGACTGTTCTTTCAAACTCTAATATGAGTCGTAGTTGAATTAGTTTAAAAACATATCCTTGAGTAACAAGTGTGGCGGGTCTTTAGAGGTATGAAAAGTAAGACTGTCAAAATCCGACACATCACGATTAATCAGTACGAATTAAGCGAGTTTGGGTGATAAACGGGTTGACACGCCAAACACGTTTAATAAACGGGTCGTGTTCGGATAAGACTTGTCAAATCATTTATCACACGTTTACCCGTTTAAATAAAATTAATATAATAATAAATTAATAATTATTTTAAAAAACTAACAAAAAAAAGAAGTAGAAAAATTAATAAAAAAAAAAGAAAGTAATAATTCAAAGATAAAAGAGATGAGATGAGGAACACTTCAAAGACAAAGACAGTACCACAAAGCGTTAGATCAATTGGTGAGGGACTGTTCTAACTAAACCAAGGTCTCGAGTTCGAGTTTTGGAAATCCAACTATGTTTGGTAGGGAAAGCTTTGTCGCCCTTGTGGTCCTACCCGGCTTGAATCTAGATTAGTCGGAGTCCAAAGTGACTTTCGGATACCGGATGGTCTGACCAAAAAAAAAAAAAAAGAAAGACAAACTAATGCCTTTTGTTTTTGTTTCACATTGGAAAATGAGGGGAGATGGAATGGACTGAGTTGCCTATAAAAAACAATCGCCTAGGTTTTGTTTTTTTGTTTTTGTTAAGCTTTCAAGTCTTATTTTTATGAGATTTAACTAAAAATTTCTCTTTTTTAAGGTAAATATAATTAGCAATAAACGAGTTATAAATGCGTTATGTCGTATTACCCGTTTATTAAACTGGTCGTGTTCATGTTAAGATTTTTTATCTGTTTATTAAACGTGTCGTGTATGAGTTTATATGTTTTTCACCCGTTATTCGTTTAAACGGACACAATTAATAATTCTAATGAAAAGTATCGAACCAGTAACCTTTTATTTGTAAGAAAACAACCTTATCACCCTAAGTTTTAAATATATATTTTTTTCTGGTCAGTCAAAATTATAGATTGAATATGTGAGTGTTTAATATTCTCTCATTCATTGTGAGCCACTCAAACAAGAGTACTTTTTTTTTTTATGGACTGCGCCTCTCTGAGTGAAGAAGAGAAGAGTTTTGTATAGAAACGCATCCGCGTGACTTAATTTTATCGCTATTAAAATTTGTTTTACTAATTGGTTCTAGCTCCAGAGAACATAGGCATGGAGTTATTTTGATTTACGCTTGTCTACACATGCTACACCAAGAGAAAGAAAGGACCCAACATAAGTCCAAAATTCAGAGAATTAGGTCCATTCTATTAAGAACAGACCATGTTGATGGCCATATTGTCAAGAATGATCTTTATTTTACTGCGTACAGCAATGAAACTCGAAAGCCAACAGAGTTCTATACACTGGACTGTTGAGTAAATTCTCTTTTGCCAGAAGAGAGATTCACATGGTTGATCAAGTAATTAAATGGGAAACTGATCACAACAATGGTGACATATCATGGATAATGGACCGTATAGAAATTAAAATTACTTTATTCTATCGATCCTAAAAATTTTAGAAGTGATTCTTAGACTTTGAATCGATCAAAATTTAAAAAAATTTGATTCGATTCAACTTCATTTTATATCATATTTTGATAAATTGAAGTCATAATTGGATCTAATTTGATTGTATCCTTTACTAAAGTACAATAATAATGGTACCAAAGAAAATCTCCAAAACAGATCATGTTTAGAGATGGTGCTGTACACCAGTAAATTAGAACAATTTGACTGGAAGTAAGTAAAAAAACACACAACTTACACAGAAAAAAATGACAGCTTGAATGCATACTGACCACAAAACACCAGAAAGAAATCTGGTGGCCAATTCCTGACTATCATCAAGAAAAATAATTTTACCTTACCCAACAATGGAGAGAGAGAGAGAGAGAGAGAGAGAGCTCAGCCGAAGCACTGGTCAGTGGGAAGTGGGCCGGGGATGGAACCATTCTCAAAGAACTGCAACGCAAACACAACAACAATGGCAAGCAATGACAAGTAAGACAATCCTTCCACAGCTCCCAACAACCCAAAAGGCCCATTAGGTAAACCTGAGCCAGTTTTGGTCTTGGTGTACAACGACCAAGCCACAATCCCCACAACAACCAGATAGCTCAGACCCTCAAGTGCACCGATTGAGCCACCCGGTCCGGGCGGTAGGCCGCAGCCGGTCGTCTTGAGGGTGTAGAGAGACCAAGCAATCACTGGGGTGGAGACCAATCCACCAACAATCGCTGCTTTCTCAGCAATTCCATTGTCAGTTTCACTACTCTCTTTTGCCATGGCTTGAACCTTGAGCTTGAGTGGTACATGGGACCCTCCTGTTCTTCTGTGCAACAGACTGTACCTATGGCGGTGCAGGGAAGGCAGTGAGGTTGAGACGGGAGATAAGAGCATCATCATCTTTGAGGAGGCATCCATAGTTTTAAGTTTGGAAAGGAAAAAAAGCAAAAGTTTTTATTATGGGTTGAACTGATAAAAGATTCGCTTTTCGTCTTTTAATCATGTAAACTCGACTTCAAGCTCCTTATCCACAGGAGATCTAGTCCACATAACGGGTTACTGGAACTAATTCACAGTTTTAAAAAAATTAAAATTTTATCTATTCATTCGTTTAAGGAAAAATTTCAATGATGTGTCCCTAAGTTTATCGTATCTTCAAAAATATTTTATTATCAAAAAATCACTACACTCCCTATTATTAAACCACAGTTTATAATAAAAATAAAGTATCTAAAATACTAAAACTACCCTTACATAAATTTCAAGCAATCTTTTTATATAAAATTTGAGCTAATTAAAATTTATTTTTTTACATATTAAATTCTTGTTGGTTAAATTTGTTTTCTACATATTAAAATTTGAGTCAATTAAAATTCGATTTGAGGTAATTAAATTTTAATTTTTTGTGCATTAAAATTTGAACTCTACTTGAACTATTAATCTCGATTAAAATTCGTTTTGAGTTAATTAAAATTTATATTTTTTATTTATTAATTATTAACATTTAATTCAAGTTGATTAAAATTTATTTTGTACATATTAAAAGTTGAGTCAATTAAAATTTGTATTTTTTTATGTATCAAAATTCGGACTAATCAAAATTTAATTCAAATTGATTAATATTTGATTTGAGCCTCGAATAAAATTTTTATCAATCCAAATTTTAATACGTAAAAAAAGTATAATTTTTAATCAATTCAAATTTTAATACATAAAAAATAAATTTTAAATAGTTCGAATTAAATTTTAATCAACCCAAATTTTAATATGTAAAAAAATTAAAAATAGAGAAAATCTTATTGACTATATTTCTATCTAGAAAAAGTGTGGATGAAATTTTTTTTATAAAAATTACATTCTAATTAACACCTTTAATTTGAGAAAGAGTGTCAATAAAGATTCAAAAACTACAAAAAAATATCTTTGAATATATTGATATAATCCAATGACAATATTGTAACATTTTAACTTATTCATTAAAATTTCACATTGTGTGGACCAAGTTTTTCATTTTTTTGATACAGATCTCGTAATATTATTTTATCTTCAAAGATATTTTAAAAATTGCATTTTTCCTCGAGAAAAATAAATTGTACCATACAAAGTGTTTTACCTTATGGAACGTCAATAGGCAAAAAAATACACTGCTTATTAATATTTGAGCACATTGTTAATAGTTTTTTTTTTGAAGTGTGAATACACATTGATAATTTAAATTTTAAAATCCAATAATATTATTAACTTGACGTTGATTTTAATTGAGTTAATATAATTAACAAATTTAACATGAATACAGACAATTATAGTTTTTTTGAAAGTAACATAATAATAACTTACTATGCTTAAAAATCGAAATTAAAAAAGAAGTATACAGTGTACTTAATTTAAATTACTGACCAAAAAAAATGAAATATTGATCCTAGTAGTAGTTTATAGGACATAAATATTCTTTGAAACATTTATTTTCCACTACCGCACTTGGCATGTGTCTGTGTGTAGCCATTAGCCAAGCCGCACTTGGCTTTTCAAAGTCTCATCTCAACCACCAACTTGCAGACAGCTCAATGGTTAGCTCGTAAAACAGCTCGCACTATCAAACCAAATAAATATCACTGTGAGCAAGTATTCCACCAAGTCAATAATAAGCCAGTCACTACATTAGCCGCTTCAAAAACGAAAAGCGAAAAGCCGAGCCGCTAATACAAGCTTGTAGCGCTACATTTTACAAACCCGGACAACAGACAACGATGCCAACATATATAATACTAAGAATAATTTTAAGAATGCTATCGTCACCCCCAACCGTCCGATTAAGATCACAAAACCCACCAATGGTCTTAGCCGACAGACTCGGACACAAATACCCCCTAATGTACCTAATATAATCCCAGATGGGAGCACATGCATTAGGACATTAACCAGCCAAATCCGTACCTGACAACTAAAGCCATCTGGTATAGTCAGTCACATGCACTGCACATGATAAAGGAGAGCTAACGGATAACACGTGGTGCAAGACGACTGGACAGCTCAAAAACGTCGTCGAATTGAAAGCAAGTTACTTGATTACAAGACAGTTCATACAAGCGTTTTACAGAAGAAGAATTTAAAAATAGCATTACGGGCATAACAAAAATATAAACCAAAATATATTGAGAATTTGAGTTCCCCTCTCTCCCTTGCTTTCCTTTCCCTCCAATTCTCAAGTCTCTCCCTCTCTTCTCTCTTTTGAAACCGAGTCCTAGAGCTGGGTGAACCCGCCCACACACAACCGTCATTTGAATTGCACCCTAACGGTTCTGTGATTGTGAAGTAAAGAAAGGCAAAGCGGGAAGAGTGCAGTAACGATTTTTTAAACAAAATATACCATCCAAAGACAATCTCCCTCCAAATTTTACTTTGTTCAAAGAAAGATAAAGGCTATAAAAAGCTAAATACCAGTCTGCAAACCAATTTAACTCGGTAGTTCTTTGCTCGCCTCCATGGACGTTAAACCCAGCAGAGCCACAGGAAAAACAAACTTACTAATGGTGCTTTGATGACTTTGGGCACTCGACTGTGTCATCATCTTCCTCTTCCTCATCATCACCATCTTCATCATCTCTCTTCCTCTTCTGTGAAGTAGATGGCGGCAGTTCCTGAACTTCACCATCTTGGTCTTCTTCTTCATCATCAATTTCTTCCTCCATTTCAGGATCTTCATCCTCATGTCCAGGTTCCATGTCACTACCCCCTCCAGCATCTACTTCAACCTGCCCAACAGGTTGAACAACGTACCCTCTGCCATAATCGTCTTCCTGTGCCATCAATGAAAAACAAAAATCAAATTAAAAAACAACTTTCAGGTTGTCATGATCAGCATATTTTAAAAAAAACTCAGACAAAAATTAGAAAACTGCCAAACACTTTTAAAGACTGCAGCAAAACTTGAACCAAAATTATTCAAACCCAAAAAAAAAACAGAAACGCAGAAAATTCTACATAGAACTGAACAATCATACCAGAATCCACATACAAATTCCAACCACATAAAATGACTAGGAAAACTCTCCAAAAGAGAAAAAAGGAAATTGAAAATACATAAAAAAAACCATAACAAAACTAATTAACCAGGCATAAAATTTTAAATAGAAACACAAATTAAACTTTTGACCTTGATTATAATAGAAAATGCAGCAGCAAGAGTACAGTAAGAATATATGGATTATCACAACCACAACGATTAAGATTCCATTCACCAGAACAGACTATCAGTGACAATCTCAACAGACATATAACATAACATTTCTTAATTCCAGCTTCATTAGATTAATATAGCCCATGCTACAACAAAAATAAAGTCAACCAATAATCAATAGGACCTAATAATACTAACATAGGTGCGAATTGCAAGAGGAAGATTATACATTGTGATATAATATCACGATATTCTGAGGACGATGCCTGAAACTACAACATCATCCCAAAATATTCGAAGTACAAATGAAAGAATCTTCAACACTCCAAAAAAATAGAATTGAATTTTACATATAACTACAACCAAAAAATTACATACTAAGGATATGCAGACAACTATTCATCACTAATGCACTATGAGATGCAACAGAACATATAGATCCACAATAAAACACTGAAAGAACAATTTGATGGACCCATAGAGGTTTAGATATGAAACATGGCCGGCCATATTCTTCAATATCTTCTTTGAACAACGGCAACAATTTAAACCCATAAATCAAGAAATACAGCGAGATAGCTGAATATTTTGCAGTTAGCAATAAATAACCACCATAATATCAACTAAAATCGCAAGCAACATGTGAAACAAGCACAGTTAAGGATATTCATGAAAGGGAAAGTATCACCACCTCATCCTCAGCTTCCTCTCCATCTTCAAAATCTTCATACTCTTCCACACCTTGCTCCTCCTCTCCCGTCTCCCCATCATCCTCATCTCCATCTTCCTCCCCCTGCTCATGAGCATCAATCTCCCCTTCTGTGCTCGTCAACCTCCCTGTACTCTCTGGTTCCCCAACATCACCCTCTTCATTATCCACTTCCTCCTCTTCATCGTCCTCGTCATCATCCTCATCTTCCACCCCATCTTCCTCATCATCGCTATCCTCAATCTCATGAACCTCCACCACATCCTCATCATCCCCCTCCTCTTCATCAATCTCCTCAACCGACTCATTCTCCTCCTCCTCCTCCCCCTCCTCCTCCTCATCCTCCTCTCTATCCGCCGCTGCCACATGAAACCCATTGGAATGATGATGCAATAACCTCCCACTTGATCCATTTATTCCTCCTGCATTTTCCATTTCTTCCACATCAGCATCGCTCTCTTCGTCCTCATCAACATCAACAATCCCTTCACTTTCCACTGTATGTCCGTTATTCAGTCTATACGGGCGATCCTCACCGTCAATTTCACCACTCCCCGGATCATCTTCATCGTCCTCCTCCTCATCATCTTCCTCATCATCCGACTCAGGCCTTTCATTTTCCTCAGCATCCATCTTATCCAAATACTTCAACGACTTAATTAAACCAAAAACCCTAGATCGATAATCCTTAACCCTCGTAACAGGACACTCATAAAGATCAAGCGACACGAGCTTGAGCTCCGCAAGCGGCCTGAGATCATTTATATCCTGAATCCTATTATTCGACAAATCGAGGTCCCGCAACGAGTCTAGATCGGCTTCAACAAGGGATTCGAGGCCACCGGCTATTCGATTGTCCGATAAAATCAGTCTTTGGAGGTTTTGAAGCCGAGGAAACTGCTCGAGGGAAGAAACACCAATGTTTGCAATAGACAGATGTTGAAGGTTGTGAAATTTCTCGAATAGCGACGGTGGAGGTAAGCGCCCGTGAACGCACTTCACCGCTCCGTCAAGGGTTAGGGTTCGCACCGAAGCAACGTCGGTCTGGCCGTCTAGTGCTGTCTCCACCGCTCTCTCCCAGATCTCATCCATTAATTACAGATTTTTCTTCAGCATAAACCACAAAAATCACACATATATCTATGATTTATCGACTTAAACGCAGAGATGAATACATATAGACAGAAACATAGAACAATGAAAAAGCTATAAGAGCTTGCCCTACCACCACAGAAGAGATTGATATACCAAACCCTGACTCTAACCCTAACCCTAATTTTCAGAGAAAAAGGCTTAAAACCCTTATTTTTCAGGTATATTCAACAAGTTGGAAGTGCTATGCACGAAGAAAACGAGAAAACCCTAAAATCTTCCCCCTTTCTCTCTCTAGTTTCTCTCTCAATGCCTTCTTCTCTCTTTGTAGAAAATTGGATAGGTGAGTCGAACCCGAGTCAGGGAGTAACTAGGGTTAGTGTTGCGGTTAGGTTAACCAGACCCTAGGGTTTGAGGGTGGGGTTTGTGTTTGTTCTGAGAGTGAATGTTGGCTGTTGGATTAAAAAAGGTTCGGATCGATGACGTGGAAGAATTGGCGGTGGATGTTTGAGAATGTTGTGCTAGTTTTGGAGAAGGACGTGAAGAGTGGAATGCGATGAGATGAGAGAGAGATAGAGGAAGGATCTCGCGCTCTTCAAGTCTGACACGTCATCTGTGTGGCGATATAAATATTGTGGCGATTAACTCGATGCCACTGGAATTTGTGGGTATTACGGGAATGCCACTATGTGTGGTGAGCAAGAAATCTGACCGTCTATTGGCTTGGCAATACGACTGGTCGATGCCCCTCCGCACGCGTATAGTCGCCTGTTTCAAGTTTTATCTTTATTGATAAAAAATAAATTATTATTATTTTTTGAAATAATTACATTAAAAGACTTCTTAAAATTTGTCACCTAATCACTCAAACATTCAAGTTTGAAGTATTACTCAAGTTTTGTTGTTATCCAGACCCTCTCTGTTTGTCCATTAGTACTAGCAAATGGAATTAATTCTTCTTAAGTTTGAGAATTCTCAAAAATTATAACTCAAGATCATCATCAATCAATCCTACTAAAATTTAGAATTGATTCAAATTTACGTAGAAATTAGGGGTTATTTAATCATGGGAATTAAACAAAAAATAAATAAATATAAGGGTCATTTGTTAAATTAAAAGAGTGATGGTCGCATGGAGCCCCACTAATCAAAAAAAATATGGCATTAAGAGTGATGGTCGAGTGAAACTCCACTAATTATGATTGGCTAAATTTTTTATCCTCTTTATTTTTATTAATTTTAATTTAATAGAACTAATAATTAAAAAATAAACACAAGTAAAAAAATGAGTAATAATTCCCAACTAGATTCGATTCATGATCCGATTCAATATTTTGCTTGTTCAGATTTGTCTATGTCATAATTTTAGAATTTGAACTAAGTTTGTCGTCGTATAAATTATATTGTTGATATTGATCTTAAAAAATAAACCGATGATATTAAAAAATGGCATCAGTCATAAATTAAATGTTATTTAGGTAATTGATTTGTAAAAGAGCCAACAGACGAGATCTGTCTCCCGACCTTATGGCTACACATCCTCAAAAAAAAAAAAAAGCAAAATACATCCTCAATTAAAAAGAATCTAGGTCGCCCACAAACGACCTAGGTATAGGTGTCCAAGTCATCCACGCAGCATCACAAGGAGAATGAACATCTCTAGCTCGAGACATGTGTTTGGATTGAGCTCTTTTACTTACGAGCTAGCTAAAAGAACACGAGGTTATCCCAAAACAGAATAACCACGTAGCTGACTCTTCTAATGATATGGAGGACCGCAATTTATCAAAGCTTAAAGGTAGGTCACAAGACCGTCTTAACATGTTTTAGAAGGTCACGTTACATTTAAGGAATGTAGTCTTTAACAACCCAATATTCTCTCAATAAAATTCTAACAAACTTAAGAAATATGTGATGATCACCAAGGGACCACCTCACCTAGGGGTATAAATACAAAGACCTTCTCCATGTAAAGACATCTATTAAATTGTAATCATATTTTTTTCTCTAAGCAATATATAGTTTCTTAAGGAGCAAGAGACTTCATTTAGAGTAAATTAATCAAATCTTTCAGCTAATGAACAACTATAATCTCTATGTTCTTTCTCTTTTTTAACTTGTGCATAGTCTTTGGTTTTACTGTAGCATCGGGTAGAGCTATCATGCTCCACCTCTAATCATCTTCTTTTCTACTAATCACTTGCACATTCCTGTTAATAAATCTTGAGTTATTCAGCTTAAGCATCTCCTCACATTTTGAGTTCATACATCATCAGAAGCATACAAATGGAAAAACTTATTGATACAATATTCAAACGTGGAGATGAGTTGACTTTCAGGTTTTAAACTCTTAATCTCCTCCCATAGTTTGGGTTCTTAGGTTTATCAGGGTAAAAAAAAAAGATGAATAGTATGTTTCGTAGTTGATCTTGGGAAGAAACAACCTCTTCCATAGTCGTCAGCACAAGATTAGCATTAGTAGAAATTTTGTTAACACTAGCTCCATCACATTGGCATAGCTTGTAATATGGGGAGAGGAGGAAAATAAAGGGATATTTTTTGTAAGTATTTGTGGTTAATAGGTTTATAAGTAATGCTTTCTACTACAATTATTGGTATTCAAAAGATTTTTGATAGATAATTGAGTAAAGTTATTTAGACTAAACTCAGATACAATTCTTAAAGGGCTCAACTCGAGCTCGGTTAGTTTTTTTAAATTTTTTTTTAAGTTTTACTTTAACTCACAAAGTTCGATTCGTTTATATATAAAATAGTTGGGCTACTCAACTTCGGTTCAAGTTTGACTCGTTTTTAGTTTGGTTCGGGTTCAACTTATTTTTTAAATGAGATCGATCTTAAATAATTTTTTAAATTCGTTTAAAAAAACGACTTTGACAGATTCGCTTGAGTTCGCAAAGCTCAACTTGATTATCAATTCTAAGTTTCCTATACGTGGAAAACTCAATTGAACTTAGGATGAACACCTATAAATGTTGATTTATGTATCAAGATTTACCTGAGCAGACTTGTGGAATTGATGAAGTGTACAAAACCTTGGCATATGGACATGCTGAATTGAGATTTCCCGTTATAAAAGATGACAATAGGACCACTTAGAGTTCAGGTGCATTAGGTAATTTGGGTTCTTGTAACAAGATTCAAAATTAAAACTCGATTTAGTAACATCTAAAACTTCCCCTACAACATATTTGAGATTAAATTTATTGTTCTCTTTAAATTTCATGATTATAAAATAAAATCAAGATACAAAACCTTTCATATACTTGAAAATAATCACTTGATCGTCATACACATTAGGTCTTTTGGGTTCTCTTTGCGAAACTCAAATTTAAAAGCTTAATGTTATAGGTTATAATCTCTAAAATCTTCTCATTTATATTATTATTATTTTTTTTTATCACACAAGGTGTTTAGATTTGCATCGACTACTATCTTGAGCTTGGATATTGGTTACTGTAACTTGAATGGGTTTAAAACACATTTCATAAAGAACAAAAGTGACTGACCCTTAATAAATATTAAAAGTGCTAAACATGAGATTTTAATGTTACCAAAAAATCTGATTCTTTCAATTATGCCCTTCTTCAAATCTATGATGTGGCTTCGGGGCAACAAATTAGTATGAAAAAATCCGTTATGGTATGTAGTAAGAATGTTTTAGAGATTAGAGTTAAAGAAATACAGGCTATTTTTGGTGTCCCTTGGGTTCAACAACATGAGAAGTACCTTAGGTTGCCATCTATAGTGGGTAAATCGAAGACAGAAGTTTTTGCTAGTATCAGGGAAAAAGTTTAAAGAAAGTACAAGGATAGAAGGAACAATTATTATCAAGGGATGGTAAAAAAGTGTTAATATAAAAGTAGTCGTTCAATCGATTCCTACATATGCTATGAGTTGCTTCAAGCTTCTAGATTATTTTTGTAGAGTGCTGGAGTCTTTGGCTTCTAATTTTTGGTGGGGCCAAAAGGAAGGGTAGAGGAAAATTCATTGGGTTAAATGGGTTGACATGTGTAAAGGGAAATAGATTGGTGGGATAAGTTTTAGAGACTTAAGGACTTTTAATATGACAATGCTAGCAAAACAGGCATGGAGAATTCACCATGAGACGTATACTCTTCTGCATAAGGTTCTAAAAGCGAGGTAATTTCCATCGACTATATTTATGAATGCCAAGATTGGATACATACCTTTATATACATGTAGGAGTATTTTAGAATAAAGGACGATCATTGAAGCTGAGCCGCGTTGGAGAATTGGTGATGGGTCTAAAATTCATAAACGGGTAGATAGATGGATTCCTACCCCATCTACTTTTCGAGTGGTCAGCCCAAAAAATTTTTTGGATGATGATGCTATGGTTAGTGAACTTATTGATCCAGCTACATATTGTTGAAAAATCGTTTTGATTGATGATGTCTTCTTGGAGCATGAAGCAAAGGTTATTAAAAGGATCCTTTTGGGTGTGTTGCCTAAGGAAGATAGGTTAATTTGGCATTATAATGCTAATGGTAGATTTTCAGTCCAGAGTGTGTACTATTTAGCATATGAGAAGAATTTATTCCATTTGGGTTGTACAAGTGCTGGTTCGTCATCAAATTTAGGGGGTAATTGGGGTGTTTTGTGGAATCAAAATGTTCCTAGTAAAGTAAAAAATTTTGCGTGGAGGATAATCTTAAATGCTCTTTCTACTAATGAAAATTTGTGGTATAGAAAAATTAGATTGAATGGCGTATGTTGTGTACGTGGGGAGGTTGTTGAAACTATGATATATATCATTAAAGAATGTTTGTGGGTGAGACGTGTGGAATGTGAGTCCTCTTTGTCATTTAATACATCGAGTTGCTAGAAACATTGTCAAATGATTTTGGGAAACCATTTTACAGCTTAAGCCGAAACTTGGTGCAACTTTTTTGGTGTTGTGTTGGTATATTTGGTGTAACAGGAATGAGGTTCTATTCCAACGAAGGCGAAATGATCCAGTGGTGTTTTGTCATATGCAATGAAGTTTATTTTGCAGTATGAGCAAGTTTTGGATTTTGGTTAGGGTGCTGGCCAAGAAAGTGCACCAGAACGGTGAGTTCCTCTAAGATCTGGGTCCTTTAATATTAACTTTGATGGGACAGTCTTTGACATAGAGAGTGCTATTGGGGTAGGGGTTGTTATTCTAGATGAAATTGAGTCGTTCAACACTAGGATATCTAAGAAGCTAATTGGCTTAAGAGAAACGCAAACCACAAAAACTATGGCTGCAAGGAAAGTTGTGCTTTTTGTGAGGCAAATTGAGTTTTATGAGATTGTGTTGGAAGGGGATTCTTTTGTAATCATGAAGGTGATTGACGATAATTCTGAAGATTTTTTTTCATATTGATGCTATTATTGCAAATGTGTAGCGATTTCTTCGCTTGTGTATTTTTTATTCTTTATCCACGATTAGACGTTCAAAAAATTCTGTGACTCACTAACTGGTTTGAAAGACCAAATTAGGTGAAAATATTGATGTTTAGGAAGAGATGACACCAAATTTTTTAATATCATCTCTTCTTTATTTAACTTCTTAATAAAATTTCTATCGCTTCAATTTAAAAAAAAAATGAAAAACAACTGATTGGTCGCTCTCTCCCTCCTTTATCTGTGTACTTATAATAAAATGATTACATTTGGTACACTAAGAAATTTAGAAACTTTTACTTTATACTTTTAAATATTAAAATTTTTATTTTTTACTATTAATATATTAAAAAATATTATAATATGACATTTTTATTAATTTTTGTTGTGCATTTTATCAATATTAATTGGTGAATTTTGATGAAATAAACAACGAAAATTAACAGAAGAATTATATTACAATACTTTTTAATATATTGAAAATTTAATATTTTTAAATATATATATATATATACATTTTGTTTTTTAATTTTCGGGTATAAATTGAGATTTCACTAATAAAAAATCTGCCCGTCGGTGATCTAACTCGAAGAACAAATAAACAGGGCTTAGAAAATCCGCCAATCCAATACGTACCTACCGCAAAGAGGTAATTACTTCCTTTTTGGGAAACACGAATCTGTTTCTCTCTCTCTCCCCTCCGATCGACTGTCCCTCGAAATCTGGCGGAGAGCTCAAATTGAACTACCTATAAGCATATTGAATCCTCCCCTCCTCTCTCTCTCTCTCTCTCTCTCTCTCTCTCTGTGCTTTGTGTAATAGAAATGAAGGATGACGATGTCCTTCCCCTGTCGACACCAACATCGCATACCGCATCAACAATTTCGAAGAAGGAAAACTCAGAGTCGAACCTATTCGGCAGAGGCCGATACAAATTCTGGGCATTGGCTGCAATTTTGCTTCTCGCTTTCTGGTCAATGCTCACCGGCACCGTCACTCTCCATTGGTCCGCTGGCAATCTCAACCGCATCTCCGACGACATTGGCCCTCCCATCCACGATGACCTCGACGTCCTCGTAAGACTCTGTCTCGTCTCTCTCGTCTGTGTATTTGTATGTAAATGCATAAATATATTTGATTTTCACGTTATGATTATTTGTAAATGAATAGGAAATGGAGGATAGAGAGAAGGTGGTGAAGCACATGTGGGATGTTTATACGAACAGTCATCGTATCAGATTGCCTCGATTCTGGCAAGAGGCGTTTGAGGCTGCCTACGAGGACTTGTCTAGCGAGCTCCCTCAAGTTCGGGAAGCTGCCATATCCGAGATCGCCAAGATGTCCATGAGGTCCATTAATATCGAACCTCCTCCTCTTCAATCCACGGTTGGTTCTTTAATCGTCACTTCTTTTGGATATGAAATTCTTCATTTAAGTAATTGTTTGGTTTTGTTGTGTTCGGATCGGATCACTCTGCCAATTTGGTTTTTTGGGAACTTATGTTCTTGGATTATTGCTTAATGTAGGAGGTGGGCTCAATTTAGGCTTAAAATTGAAACTTTTTGAGAAGGAAAATTCCTTTAAATTATCTAGAAAACACAGCAACTTAGCATATCGTTGCATTTTTACTATCACGAAAGAGGGTCTAAAAATTAAAGCCATGTGAAAACTTGATTGCACGTAAGGCAACAATTGGTGTTGAAAGAACCAAGCAAAAAACTTGAATCATGTGTTTATGCAAAACACTTATCAGAAAATTTGCATTTCTCACACAGAATGTTGAAGCCAAAGAGAAGTTTGATGTATATTATGGAACATAAGGGGAAATAGGGCTTTGGAATACAGAGAGCCGCTTGATACAGAATACAAATATTAAGAAGTAGAAGAGGGTACAGGGTTCGAAAATTTGAAAAAAGTCTGGTATGCATGGCTTTTGCAAAATACTCATTGAATGGGAGTAGAGTTGTCACCATATTTCACATACTATTGTATTGCTCTTTTATGACATTCTTGCAACAGATGAAGCTTGATACATGTATATGTCAATTATTGCTTCTTTAAAAATTGCTTTTAAGCTCATTCTGTGTTGAAAACATCATAACAATGCTTTAAAGTTACTATTAATGTTGAATAGAACATATACTCTTGTTGTGTTTTGCCTCATTTGCAAATGAATCACTTTTATTCGCTTTATTTTTAGTATATATGTTAGTTGGAGTGTATAAGTTAGTCAACTGTTTTTTTCCTCCAAATTTTGGATTGCCTATCTAATTGTTTTTTGATCTAGTCAAATTTTAAAACAGTGACATTTGCAATGTGGATGTTAAATTTAGGAACTTAATGATATCACATCTTTGCTTTTTGTGCAGATATGTTTTACCAAATGTTAGCAAAGTGTGCTAGATTACTTGGAATAGCTCAAGCTTTTTAAGATCAGGATTCTACCTTGTATTGATGGGGAGGCTAAAGGATTGGGATTGACGGATCTGACCGAGAATTGTAGAATCATATAAACTGGAAAAATTGGACTAAACAAATATGTAATTAATGCAGCAAACTTAGAAACAGAAATAAAACAACCATAGTATATATGTGAAATGTAGAAATGTTAAGACAAAACATGTAGAACTTAGAAATATTCGCATTACCAATAGACCCAAAAACTTGGATTGCTTAGATCACGATTAGGATTGGCATCCGACAATCCTACTTGATCTGGATTTCAATCTATTAATATCTTATTCACTAATGATTTGTTAAATGACTCAAGTTGTTTTTTTTGTTACCGATAATAAATCTGGATCCAGATCTTGATGATCATGGAGTAGCAGCAATTTGGCAATTGTACCAAAACACTAGCTGGGAATGCTAAAGTTGGCCTCTATCTTATGTGTTTCACCATTAACCATTGCTTATGCAGCTTTCTTATATGACCATTGCTCTTTCTCTCTCTCTCTCTTGTTATCTCCACCTTGAAATGTTTTTTACTTTATGAGGAGCAAGCAATTTTATTGAATATTATAATTTCCTATTGAAAAAAAATCTGATAATAAAGCAGTACATAATGAAGAAAGAAAAGATGAGCAAGTCTTCCAACCTTAAATCAGCTACTGTGAGTATGCTTGATCTAATCTAGAAGTCCCAAGAAGCTCTTCAGTCTTCACCTTAAAATGCTTCGGTTGGCAGTATAGATTTATGGTGGTAATCTTTGCTTTCTTTGTTACCGGGACTTCTGTACAATTTTTTTCCCTCTAAACAATATTTAACCTTCTTTATAGATATTTTTCATGGTATGATTATATTCTTCATTCTCTGTTTCCCCAACCTTTTCACTTTTATTTTTGTATTCCTTCAGAAATTTTTACTTGAATCTCCAAGGCATTTTTTTAAGGGAATGCTAATAGAATATTTCCCTTTAGCTATTAAGTAAACAGTGTTGCTTCCATTTTCTGTTATTTACAGTCTCCGAGGTGTGACAACCAAGAGTTCCAATCATATGTTCACTTTTTTTATTTTATTCAAAAAGCTATGGTGTTTAAGAAACAACAAGAGAAAAAGTTTTGTTTTGGTTTTTGATAGCAGAATCAAATGGAGATTTACTATGGATGAAAAATCAGCTCTCTCTTGACTGCTGGGTATCTTGTCATAGAGGAAACTATGTAACAACTAAGGATAAAGGGTGATACGGCCTCGTATTTTTAGTTCCTTGCCCTTTGACTGCTATTTGCTATTCCACCGGCCAAAAAAATCTGTAGTTGTTATTTTGGTGGTGGCAACTTCCTATATTATTTACAGGACACCATAGGGTGTACCAGGAAAAAAACAGCGAAGGGGGATTAGAACGCTATCTTTTTTCATTTTCTCTCTGTGGTTTTGTATTTTGGAGACTACTACTCATTTTATTTTCTTAATAATGTGTTTGAAGCTAAACATATCAAGAATCCTCACTAATCATTGTGGTTTATGTTTTGTTTTTATCTGTTGCTATAGGGTGTACGAGAATTAATTCAGAAGCAAGCAGAGAGTACAATAAAGAAGTGACCTCAGGAATTAGTAGGCTATGACTGGAAGAACAATGAGGATTCAAGCCTGCAAGTTGTCATTCTTCTATACATTCATTCATATAAAATGCTAGTTGCTGCTCAAGGTTAGCAAAGGCAGATTATACTTGGTTAGATCCTCATTCTTGCAATTTTGCAGTCACAACATGGCAACGTGGATGATTTCATTTAATTCATGCGTATTTTGTACCCTTACCCTTCGTGAGACGGCTGATGAATAACTTATGCTATTTAAACCTTATAATGCTCTTTGGAAGCCATTGATGATAATGTGAGATTGCGTTTTGAGGTAAGCTGTTGAATCTGGGATTGATAATTTCCCTTTGTTTCCCTACTGTATTGTTCTCTGTTATTCTCCATTTGGTACGATGGAAAAATGGGAGGATGAAAAGTTGGACGGATAAATAAAACATCATATTTGGTAAGTAAGGAAAGTAGAAAGGATGGAAAAGTGGATGGATTAATTTTTCCTTCCAACTTACCAAAATCAATCCCTTCAAAATCGGAAGAAAAGTGGATGAAAAGTTAATTATTTGTGTTGAAATGTATTTTATTTGTCTATATATCTTTTTATATATGCATGTATTATGTATACATTAATTTCATATAAAAATACAATAGTAAAATATTTATAGATATATTTTAAAAATAAATTTTAAAAAAAAATATTTAAATTAAAAAAAAAAAATTTCATCTTAACTAAAGATGAAAATTTTTGACTCAACATGATGACACGACTTAAACTCAATACGTAAATAAACAAGTCAACTCGTAATTCGACAAGACACAATTAGTTAAATGAGTTAAATTAGATTTGATTAATATTCGACACAAACCCATAATAACTCAACACGAATCTGATACGACACGATTCTATTATCATCCCTAATCTTAGTCGGCAAAAAAAAAAAAAAAATAGTCATTTTTATTTTTCATCCATCCAACTAAACACAAAAGAAGGAAAGTGTATCATTCCTATTTTTCATCTTTAAAGGATAGAAAATGTATCCTTCTTATTTTACATCCTCCCTACCAAATGGAGCATTAAGGTTATGAGGAGGCATTGGGATATCTGACGGTGACTATGTATGTGAGAATCGTTTGCTTTCGACATATTAAGAACAACTCCAAAGGAAGTTGCCAAAATGGGGTGCCAAATCAAGTATTTGTAATCTTGAATAGTATTTTGGCACCCCTAAATTCTCCAATGACAGGAGCCAAAATGGGGTGTTATTTTAATATTTTTTATTAAAAAATATAATTAAATTTAATAGTTATATTTTAACGGGTATAGTTTTCATAACGATCACAATTTAACGGATATATTTTTATAATAAAAATTTCAAATTTCAAATTATAAATTCAAAGTACTTTCATAGTAATCAAACTTAATATATAGTTTTTCATAAATAATAGCAACATAATAAATAATGACTAAAACTTAAAAAATAATAGCAACATAATAAATAACGACTAAAAATTAAAACTCTACTTTTTCATAATCTCTATCTTCAGGTTATTCCAATATGTTGCAGAAATTGGATCCGTTCCGGTAGTGTTAGTCCAACAGTTTTTAATAGAAGCTTACGAACGCTCTTCTTGATTGTCTCGATGAAGTTCTAAATATTTCAATATTCTATGCCAAAAAGTACTACTTTGTTGTTCATTCTCAGTAATTACATATTTACTTGTGTTAAGCCACGTAGACATAATTAATTTATCTTTTATTAGCGAGAAATTCTTTGTCCTTTGCGATTTTTTTACTCTTCGAGTGGCTTTATTTTGTACTAGTGCCAATACTGTGGGATTAGTCTGTATAACATCATCATATAAATCGGTGTTGTTCATAAGCAAATTAGTAAAAACACTGTCAAATTGCGAATCCATCTACAAAAAAAAATTATAATCAATTTAAAGGTAATATAAAATAATTAATTAAAAAATAAATAAAATCACCCTTAATAAAATAAATAAATAAAATCACCCTTAACAAAAAATAAATAAAATCACCCTTCCCCTAAATAAATGTCTCTTTCCTCTAAATAAACAATCTCCTTCCTTTTGCCTTTTCCCTAAACCCTAAACAAAATCTAGCATATACCTAGTGAGATGGTAAAAGTGGGGTTTGGGGTCAAATAGTGTAGACTGCTTGAAGCTCGCTTGAGATGACAGAAGAGTGGTTTTTGATATCAAGGATTTTCTATATTAGGGAAGAGACTTTTAGGCAAGTAGACACCAACAAGGCAAGTAGACACCAACGACATTCAGACAAGCCTTCTTCCCCTTTTCCTCCCCCCCTCTCTCTCTCTCTCTCTCTCTCTCTGTATTTTTATAGAATTGTTGGAATGAATATAGCCGTTAAGAGGAACGGCTCTTTTACAACCTCTCACATTCTCTCTCAAAAGTTTGTAAATTTGTTACTTTAAGTCCATTGTTGTCATTTTATCACTCTTGATGCCACCCCTTTGAAATGAAATTTTTTGATTTTGAATTGGCATTTTAACGGTTAACGCTTTGCCATCCCATATGACACTCTGCCTTGGAGTTGCTCTTAACACCCAAATTCTGCCGCTGCACTCAATTATCAACTCTGCTTTATCTCCTAAGCAAAAAACCATCACCATCACCATCATGGCGTTTTTGCTTTCTCAAGACCTAACCAGGAAGGCAGATCTTTTGGCTGAAGTTGCTCCATATTACTGTAGGCATGCTCTTTTATCAGAGGAGGTGCCCTGTTATTTATGAGATGTGGTGCTTCATATGTTAATTTGCTTATATCAAGCTCGAATCGCTCTGTAACCGAGTTGGATGCAGATTGAGGGTTTTATTTCTGTTTAATGGTTGAACATATCAACGTTGACACTATCCATGTCAACCTAGTTTGACTAGAAATTCATCATGCCAATAAGCAATTACTTAAAGAAACAAAGCATAAAAAAAAGCAAACAAAGCAATTGACGAACACAAGAACACACAAGATTTACGTGGAAAACTCTCCGTTGTAGAGGGAAAAAACCACAGAGCAAATGGGCGGTGAAACTCCATTAATTAAATTTGGTAGTACAACTTTTCTCTCAAGTTTTTGCCCAAAACTTGAGGCATTACAATCAATCATATCTCCAATGTAACAAATCATTCCACTCTGTATCTGCCTCATGGTGCTCAGCAAAACTTCAATTCTTCATCTGTTTTCTTCTCTCTCTCCTCCTCCTTTTTTTTTTCTCTCTCTTTTTTCCTTCTTTTTTTTTTTTCCTCTCCCTTTTGTTTTTTTTTTTCTTTTCTTTCTTGTTCTTCTTCACTGCCCTATCAACACGCTGCATGCAAGGCTACAGAAATATATACAGAATAACAGAACTTATTGCTGTGTTTTGAATCTTATTGTCTCCCAGCCTTCACCGATTAATCTTCTCCGCCTTGACGAGACTCGGAACTTTCTCGAACTCCTTCGTGGAACAAGGCAATTAGCATATCGGTCCCGCCACTTGGATGATTTCTTTTCAAACTGAACGGACTATGCCTTGAACGAACCCACTTCGGACTTGTTTCTTGCCATTGATTTTCTCTATCGTTTGTTTTTTTTATTTTTTTCTCTCGGAGTGGAAAAAGCATGGGCTTAAGCGCCCAAATTTTAGAATTCAATAATTAAGTATTGATCAAAAATTAAAACTCATTATAATTTAATTTAAAAAAAAAAACTTCTAAAAAATTAAGTTAAAATAAAATTTTGAATTTAAATTTAAAAGTGTAGTCCACCTCACAAATATACATTACACATATATCTATATTGCTTTAAAAAATACGTATATTGGAAAAACATTTGTTTTCCTCTTTTACCCACTAATATTTATTAATTTTCTAAATTACCATAATTAAATATATTATAAATGTTGTTCACCATAAAAATTCATCTATTTATTGAGCAGGTGTAATGACTTTTCATCTCCTATGTTTTTTCACTCAGTAGTCACCATCAATTACATATTTCAATGAATTCAGATTATTATACTAATTAGTGGAAGAACATGAAAAGAGTAAATTGTTAGTCATGATTTCTTACTTTTTGGTATTCCAGTGACCAAAACGTCTTCTTTACAATTGTTCATTTATGTCCTCCTCACCCATTCAACACGTTACACACACATATTTATATCTATACTAATAATAAAAAATGACTTTATTTTTTTTTTTTCTAATTTTTCCTCAATTAATATTATAAGGTCAATTTTATCCTTGTAAGTCTAGGTCATGGTTTAATGTTATACCTTAACCCTTGTAACTATTAATATTTGTGCTCTATGTATATTCATCAATTAAATTAGCCAAATTTTATCATTAATGAATTAATTGCATATTGATTATACTATATTTATATCTACTAATAAAAGTATGCTAATTGAAAAAAAATATATTTTCCTATTTTGTCATTGGATAGCACAATAAAGTCAATTTTGTCCTCCATCAAATACAAACAATTTAATGGTTAAACCTCATGAATTATAAAGACAATTTAATGTTCAAAATTCTAGAGTTCTGAAAAATATTCATCTGAATTCAGTATTCAGTTACACTTTAAAACTTCAATTTTTCATATTCTTTCCAAACCTTGTGAAACAAGAGTTTGCCATCAATAATTCCCTCCTTTGGAACTGCCTCCTAGACTCCCATATTTACCACCACTAACTAATAAGTCCTTATGTAAAGACTCTCTAATAACATGATTTCAGTTACTGGAATATCAAAAGGTTGTCCAACAAGATTTTTTTAGTCCACCACCACTGATGCCATTCTTGCCAGCATCCGCAACAACTTTTGGCCTTTGGGATTCCATTGCCACCAAACCCATTTCGGTCACCACCTTTAATACCCCCCCCCCCCAAAAAAAAAAAAACTCATTTCATTCACTACCTTCAATTCTTCCCTCAAAAAATCGTTTCAACCTTACTAGCGTATTCTTGCTATTGTTGTCAAAAAAAGAAAGAAAAATTGTGTTGATGTGGAACCGCAATTTGATTACGCTTTCATCTTTCACAATTTTGGGAATTCGAAAAAAGAAGCTAGAATTGGTCATGACAAATGATATTTGATTGTTTATCTTCATTTTTATAGTCAAGAATGGTCTTATGGGCATGGATCCTGAGGATTAGATCACTTTAGTGTCGCCACATTTCTCACCAAATTATGTGTCTGAGAAAGTATTGTAAGATGCTTCATCTTGTTTTATTTAATCATGATACTTGGATTTCCTAAGACTGTATTTAAATGCATTTCTTTGAGAACCTGAATAGAAAGGAGGACCTGTGTTTATTAGTTTTCTTTTTGCTTAGTATTTTAATTTTTACTGATGGATTTGTGTTTATTCATTGTTTTTTAAGTGTTTGAAATTTGATCATCTTTTTGTACGAAAGCCTAATGAGCTTCTTTGCACTATGTGAAACATACTATTATCAAATTAAATGTCTATAGCTAAAGGAATATACATCAAGCCATTAAGGGAGGGAGGCCAATGACCTTCACCTCTAGCATGTCGAACGGGGCCTTTCAATAGACCCTTTCTAGATGGAGACATGAAGTTGATGGGGGCCTTTGGTTAACGTAGTAAAAAATAAACTGAAATTTTTGAAGTCACCTGTTAAGCTTCCTCTTATTCAAGATTGCAAGACTTGGCTAACGAAAACAAGTATCTTAAAGTGGTTACTTGATTATTCTAGTGAATCAAGATCAAATTCCTTGTATAGGGAGCCTTTTTCTCCCCTACTCACCATATACTTGAACAAGAAGGGTGAATATGGGAGATGTTTAAGTATTAAAAGAGATTTTCCTATGTTTACTCTTTTTGTACCAACCTTATAATTATGCCATTTGGGGGTGTATCAGAAAAAAATCAAACATCCATTAATTCAAGGCATGCATAGATATTATTCCCATACCTAGATACCTGATAAGCTTTTTGAAAAATCTATCACTGCAAGTTGAATGATTGGACAATGATATATAAATCAACGGCCAAATGTGATAATCAGTGTGCAAGTTTTGTGAAAGAGAAGTCATTTATGTTTGTGGATAGAAGTTTTTATAGTTCATTTGCTTTAGAAACAATGGCTTGCACTCCTATTGGAAAATGATTTATGGTTTGCTGATCATAACCATATTTAATTTGAATATAAAATTTTATTTAGAAGGAATTCAAACAATTTGACCAAAGGGGACCAATGTTATTGTCCATATTAGTCAAATAGAACATTTTACTAAAATTCAAATTATACTCGGAGAAAGATAGTGTGGGTCATTTATTGGTGTAATATTGGAGGGATCTGATATGAAGCATGGATCAAGGAAAACAAAAATCATATAAAATTAAACATCTTATTTTGACTAGTCCTGACCTAACTCGTCTGATTAATTAATCGAACTCAAACTTAAATTCGAGTTCAAGCATTGTCACATAAAATTGATCATATATTGATTACGTGTATTTTTAACAATATTATTGCCACTATTCCCCAAAGGGCCATACTTCCAAAGAAAGAAATATGGAGCATGCAGATCTACTAGCACACACTACTATAGCACCAAAAAATTCATGAGGAGCATTCTTAAGCTGTTATATTTCCGCGTGTGTAATTGATGGATGCTATAATCATCAATCTCCTCTGAATCTGTTTGTTTAGCGGAATTATGGTAGAAAATATAAGAAAGAAATTTTTTTTAAAATTTTTATATATTTGGTTAGCACGAAATGAAAAATGATGATTTTTTTTTTCTGTGTTTAAATTTTTTCACAAATAACCAATTTTTTTTATTTAAAAAACACAAGTAAATGTAAAAAATTTGTGATATATAGCTAACTTCCTATTTTATCTTTATTATTTTAAAAATATTTTATTGGTTATTAATTTTAAAAAACCTTGGTATGAATTTAGTTAACCATACAATTTGGTTCAAAGATCTTTACGCTGAAGGTTGTCCGAATTAGGTTAGGAGTAGCTTTTTTAAAAAAATTTAAATTTAAATTATAATACATATTTTTTTCTTCTTTAAACTAATTTAATATAATTAAAAGTAATTTACACAGCTAAAAAAATTTTCTTGTAACATTCATTTCTTTCAAACAATAAAATAATTTTTTAAAAAAAAAATTTTCTTGTAAATTTTTTATACTAACCAAATACATGCATGAATATATATACATATATTTTATTTTATTTTCTTTCACTTCAATTTCCATAATCCTTTTTTTTTTTAACCAAACATACCCTATGAAATTATTCTTGGGAAGATGTTGATCTTTGTGATTGAAAACTCATGCCCTACAGCAGCCTTAAACCAACAAACCTTCTACACTCTCAAGTCCCAACAATACTTGTCATCAACCAGACATTAAACAGCCAATTCATCAAACCTATATGTTTTTAAATGGAGAAGCAAAACATATATATAAGAAAGAACAAATAAACCATGCAAGAAACAAAAGGAAGACACAAGATTTACGTGAAAAACCCTCCGGTATAGAGGGAAAAAATTACAAGACAAAGCGGCAGCGGAACTCCATTAATTAAATTTAGTAGTACAACTTTTTTCTCAAGTTTTTGCCCAAAAACTTGAGACATTACAATCAATCATATCTTATCTTTTCAATGTAAGAAATTATTACAATAAGTCCAGTACTCACAAACATGTCATCTTACAAATTTTTTTCCTGTAACTTTCCCTTCTTTCTCCTCCTTTTCTTTCTTCGTCTTCTACTCTCTATTTCTTTTTTCTCTCTTTTTTCTTTCTTTCTTTCTTCTTTTTCCTCTCTTTTTTTTTCTCCTCCTCCTCCTCCTTCATTGCTCCGATCGACATGCGGCACGCAATGCCATAAAAACATATATAGCTTGTTGCTGTGTTTTGAATCTTGATCATCGAACTGGAATTCTTCACCGCTTAATCTTCTCCGCCTTGACGAGACTGAGAACCGTCTCGAGCTCTTTTGTGGAACAAGGCAACGTTATCGGTTCCGCCGCCGCTTGTATGATTTCTTCTTCAAATTGAACGAACGATGCCTTCAATCTTATTGAAGACATCCATGTCACTGGAATCTCATGCCTCTCTTGAGGTTAACGTATCCATCGTTGCTCTTCTTGCTCATCTTCCTCACGAACCAGTGAGGTTTTCCTCCAGCCATCTTAAAAGACAAGATCTCTCTGATGCTTCTATTATGGAAAAGGGATTAAACGAGATTTAGGGTTTGGAAATTCTTGAGAGGGGTTGGAAAGTAGTGAAAATCTGAGAAAGCTGAAGGGTTTGGAAATTCTTGAGAGGGAATGCAAAGTTGTGATGATCTGAGGAGAGGATCAGGGGCCTATATCTGTATTTTATAGAGGACTGATGTCTGATGATACCCAAGAAGTCTCATAATTAAATGAGTGTATTTGTGGATAGGACTAAAGGCGGTTTGTTCCCTCACATGTTTTAAAATCTCAGTTAGCCCCTTAGCTTGAATTAATGCCACATTGTACCTTCAACTTTTCAACCCTGAGAATGCAATCTGTGGCAATTTAGGGCTCAGGGGAAAATTATGAGTTTTAGAATTATTGGGATGGCAAAGTGTGATATTCAATTTGCAGTGGATTAGACTTTTCGTTCAATTAGGTTTCTCACCGACTTGGTTCTCTACCAAAAGGGTACTTTCCAAACGTAAGATCACCGTAGACTGATGCTCTGTTTAGTAGATGAAAAAAATAATAAGATAGAAAGTTTGACCGATCGGTAAAATATCATGTTTGGTAAGAAAAAAATAAGAAATATGAAAAAGTGGATGAATAAACTTTTTTTTCAACTCATCAAAATCGATTCCTCCAAAATTGGAAGTAAAGTGTATGACAAATTATATTTATATTAAAATGTATCTTATTTGTCTATATATCCTTTAATATATGCATATATTATGTATACATTAATATCATATATGAATTCACTGATAAAATATATATTTATATTTTTTTAAAAAAAATTAAAAATAAAAATTTTAGAAAATAAAAAAGTATTTTTTTTTCTATCTTATCAAACAAAAAAAAATTAATCTTTTGTATTTTCGATTTATCATACGAAACACAAAGAAAAAAATATGTATCATTCATATTTTTTTTCTTTAAAAAATAAAAAATATATTCTTTCTAGTCTCCATCAATCTTTACAAAAACAGTTGAAGGTACTTATATTGAAACAGTATGCTGTTGGTTTGGTTAATTGGAATCTTAGTGGTTTATATTTATATAATAAATCAGATATGTGTTTAGATAGGTGTTTAAACTTATGATGATATATTTTTTCCCTCAAATTTCACACACCCAACACATAATTTTCATCCTAAATTTCAAAAACTTAACACACACACTTTACAACATACAACTACACGTATACATACACTCTAACACACATTCTAATGCATTATAGTGTAATAATTTAATGTACAATGACCTTAATCACGAGATATCGCCATCACGAGATATCGCCGGTGATTCCGTAGGACAACTAGTCAACAATAGTATGGATCGTGTAGTTTTGTGTGTGTTGCCTTATGAACCACTTTTTCCATTCTCCATATATTTTATAGTGATGTATCCCTCGAGTCTCATGTTGTACTAATGTCTATCATTCTAAAAAAAAAAAATAATGATTTTCGAACCTGGTGTTTTGTATTGTTGTGACGACATACTGTTACTCTATTGCTTTACTCAAAAATGGAAAAAAAAAAAAAGGAAAACAAATCGAAAATAAAAAACTTAATGCTTTCCATTTGCCCGTATTTACATTACCTTTTCATATTGTCACACCTATTTTTCATACAACAAATGCTTATCAAATGGTTTTCTTTCAAGTATAATACTCTCTTTTGAGGTCTGAAGGAGGCATAAAAAACTCAGAAGACAAACCCCATACATTAAAATCCACCTCTTCAATCTTCCAAGTTTCTTCCAGCTCCCTCTTGTGATTTGTAGATTGCTCCCCATATCTATACACTGTCACAAAAGTTTTGCCACTATGAGCAATATTAACACCATCAACGTACTTATACTCATCGATCACCGATTCTGTGCTCGTCTCCCAGAAGACCCCTTCACCACCATCATCATCCCCATGTATACTTTTTACAGTTAGTAGCCTCGAGTCCTCGAACTTAACCAGGAGGCCAGACCTTTGGCTGAAATATCCCCATATAGTGTGGTGGATGATTTCATATCTTGAGCCACTTTGTACCTCCAGAGCTGATTGGCTTGTGTCAAGCTTTAGTATGAAACAGTCCTCATCTTTTATGATCTTCTCTCCTATGCATACTGCGTCTATGAACAAGTTGGCTGTTGATCGAGGGTCCAAACCCTGCCACAATGCCAGTAATTCACACCCTCTTTCTTAAAAATTTTAACAATAACAACACGAAGAGAAATTGCACAATCACTTGTACATTAGTATTTTTTTTTTTTTTGATAGCTTATTCTACCTATTCTGTTTACTTTCCAAATTAAAAATACCTGTAAAAATCGTCGTAGGGGTCTGGGAGGACCCTCTGCGATGGGTATTTGTAGATTGGAGGATTGCCTCCATGAAATCTTGCCATTGCTTCCTGAGATCACCTTGCACCCGGATATAAGAAGCTCCAAGCACCACAAGTCCGGGTTTTTTTGCCACAGCACAAAGCCACCGGCCTCCTCAGTACTCCTCACCTTCACGCTCTCATCGCCCTGGTGAAAATCCGAAGCACTAATTTTGACTTGCCCAATTGCACACATGCTGTGTACCGAGTTTAATGCTGCCTGTCCTCCTGTGGCCGCTATGTATTGTTGTACAATATATTTAGCCGTTGAAGCTTCCTGTATATAGTATAAAAAAGGTCGCATGGTACAAAGTGAAGTTAATTCTCGGGGAACTACTAAAAACCAAGTAGTTATTTGACAAGTTTTTTAAGAGGAGTTTTGGAAAAGAGAAGATTGACGGAGGAATTCATTGATATTATGTGGATCACTTCGTGAAAATATATCAAATTATCGGACTTCCCAAATTACTGGACTATTTCACTCCCAAGAATTTTTTTCTGCAACTAGTTTTGGGCGGGGTTGGAATTCTCCCCTGTAAAGATCTTGATAAGGGGTTTTTTTTCGTTACCAATTAATGACCGTCGAATCGGAAAAATTGGGTGCAGTCCAGCCCCCATAGTCGTTGTTGATTTTTTATCAGTTTCATGCTAACTTTATATATTGAGGTGGAGTTGTCTTCTGGGGGTCTTAAATCTCTAGCTGCAAATGCCAATGTGTGTCCATGTGGGTTGTTCATTGGGATTAATCATACTGTTTCAAAATTATATTTCTCTTTCAGAATTACTAAACATATGTAAGCAATATATAATGGGTAAATTACAATTTATCTCTTGAACTATTACATTTGTTTCACTTTGTACCTTCAACTATAAATTTTTTTACATTGCAACTTAAAGTATCACTTTTATTTTATATCACTCCAATAGATACCGACTGCTAATTTTTTGAAGGTAAATACACATGTGAGTGATCTGCACTGTTAATATTACACATGTGTAGGTTAAAAATCAAGATAAAGACCCATCCATGCTTTTGCCATTCTTAAGCTCTAAATTTTCTTCCTTAGGCCAGCTTTTTCTTCCCAATAATTATTTGGTTAAAAAAGAAGATAAAATAAAGTGGTACTATGAACTTGGCAGGAAGTTATCTAGGGGTTTCCCTCATTCATTTAACAGATTTTCTAGTTATCTATTATCTATTGGAGTAATATGAAATAAAATTGATACTTTAGCATACAATGTAAAAAAATTTATAATTGAGAGTATAAAATGAAACAAATATAATAGTTCAAGGGGATAAAATGTAATTTACTCATATATAATTGAAGAAAATTAAAGTTGCTGAAGAGAGTTTCTTACAATGGAAGAGTGTTTTATAGGGCGGTGGATGGAATGGTCCAACTGCACCTGAAGAGGAATGAGAGGAGATCCAACAATGTGTAGGAGGAAACTTAGCTCATTATAACGCCCTGCAATAATTGGTGATGACCATTTTTCTGGGGTTTGAGCCTTCATCCAAGTTGCCATGTTTTGCCAACGGAGGGCGACATTGCTGCCCATGCTCGTGAACATTTCCTCGGGGATTGGCACCTCGAGAACAGTCTCGAGGCCATCTTCTTGGTCGAAATTTGGACAGAGTTTTCTCATGTTAATTGTTTGTGTATGTGTGTATGAGAGAGATGAGAAGAGAAAGAAAAAAAAAAAAAGTCTAGAGAGAAAAAAGGAACCCCATTGAGACAATTAATTACCTCCTTAAGGAAGGTGTTAGGATGTGTGGTTTTTTTGTGGAGGGACCGAAAATGAGAGGGTATGGGGAGGCACTATGTCTAAAGGCTCCCCTTTGTTGTAGCAGTCGTGTGGGCACGATTTTAGCTTGCATTCTTCGAGGCCGGTCCAAACATAAGGCTACTAAAGTATAGATTTTAGGTCTCAATTAAAAAAAGGTTTGAAATGAATACGTTTATAACATAGTTTATAAAAAATTTAAATTTATCAAAATTGAGTTTAACAAAAAACCCAATTAAAATTTCAACTGACAAAAATTTTTTTAATTAAATGTTTGGGTAAAAAATTCTAGCTTAATGACACACAAAAATTTGACAAAAAAAATAATAAGATTGAAAAGGTGTAAAAAATTAGGGGTGCCAACTTTGACCCATTGATATGAACCCGACACGAACGATTATAAAATTAATACGCATAATAAGTAGTTTAAACTAATGTTTAATACTCGAAATATACTAAATAGATTTTCTTTTTGTGGGTTTTGACATAAACACGACACATATGAGTCACACAAACACGACATGATTGACAGCTCTATAAAAAATAGGGATCATCCATCATTAGTTATTCTCTCTTTGATACGCACACATTCTCCCTTTAACTATACTTTTGTCATTATCTAAAATTAAAATACAAATCAAACTATTAATTTTCATCCCCTTTCAATTTCAATGCAACTTTTTTTTTATCTACAAGGAGTGCATTACTTTTTAAAATAACTAAAAATATAAAAAAATTAATTTACTGATTCTGTCTATATTCTTTCCTAATAGGCGATGTTAGAAGAAAATTCTTATATCATATCTTAATTTCATAGGCCACAACAATAAATAAAGTATTATTGTTTTATAATTTTAAAATTTATTTAATTTTAAGATAGTAATATTTTCTTATTATAGCAGTGTTTGGTTGATTTATAAATATAACAATTAAAAAATAAACAATTGTATAAGAAAAAATTTGAAGAGAAAATTTCAAAAACTATTTGAATTTTAAATAAAATATTCTTAAATATATTTGTCACTAGAAATAAACACAACATAACAAAACATTTTAGGTATAAATTTAGGTAAATTAAGAAAAATAGATCTCATAAAATTAGAAAGATTAGGTGGATTAACCATGTAATCAATTGAAAAGAAACACATATAAAACTTGAGTGCAAAATTTTACTAATAATTATCATCTCAAAAAGAGATTTTTTTTTAAATTAATATTAAAAAAATAAAACATTTATTTAGAGTCACCCTTATGAACGTCAAAGTGTGTTTAAATTACCCTTTGTTTAAATTATAAACCTCAAAGTGTGTTTAAAGATTTTTTTACTAATAAAATTTTTATAGTTGTTTAAATTACCCTTAATTATATTAAATTGGTCTAAAAAAATGTAATTATAATTGAAAGTTAAAATTTTTTAAAAAATGGCTTGAAACTTAATTTTAAGACAATCACTAATACAAAGGTCTTTGGGCTAAATTATATGATTAATTAAATTCATATTAATATTTTTTTAAATTAATAACCAATAAAATATGATAAGAAAAATAAGGGTAAAATATAAAGTTAGTTATATATCACAACATTCTTGCATTTGCTTGTGTTTTTTATAAGAAAAAAATGTTGGTTATTTATGAGAAAATTCAAGTATGAAGAAAATTATTTTTTCTATCATTTTCCTTTTCATGCTAACCAAATATATAAAAATTTAAAAAAATTTTCTTTCTTGTATTTTCTATTATTCTCTTGTTAAACAAACGGACTCTAGGAGTGAATGAAGGTTATCGGTACAGATCTTCTATCTAAAAGTTATAATAATAAAAAAGAAAAAGAAAAAAAGAAAAGAAAAAATTAGGAAAGACGAAAGAAAGGCCACGACTGGGCTGGTAATGCTAACCAAATGTCACAAGTGCTTAGGGCCAAGTTCAAAACATTGCAGCCCAATTGCGCCTTCTGAGGTTCGAAGTTGATTTCACAGTGAGAAATGATATTTGGATTTAAAATATTGACTTGATTAATTATAATTATTAAATAAGTAGTGAATTTTAATTTACACATTTTTAATTCTTAAGATGCTAAATTCGAATAAAAAATTTACTGTATTTCTTATGTACTCATCAAGGAAAAAAATAATAAAAAATTTATATAACTCTAAACCCAAAGAGGAACATTCATGGCCCACAGCACCTCTTCATTTGAAAATAAAGGAATATTAATTCCATGATATTTATAAATAAAGTAATATTAGAAAATTTTAAAAATTAGATTTGATAATATGAAACGTAACGAACCTGTGTGCCATGAGTTGTCCGTTGTTATGCAGTCCAAAAGGTCCCATATTAAACGCCGCTACATGTTAGGATTCGAACAAGTCAACAAACTTATCTACAAAGTTTTAAGCATGTGGCAACCCTTAAAGACAGTGACCTTCAAAGTTTCTACCACGGGAAAAAAAAATTTTGATCTAGATAAGGAAAAAGATAGTAAGGGAATTGAGCAAAAAGATAGGAAGGGATTGAAGAGAAAACCAATTTGATCATGTTTAGCTACTTCTCACATTATATTAAGAGTTCTTATACAAAGTGCTGGCTTCATAGGTAGTGCTTGACAAGAGGGCTGTACATGCAGTACTGAAGCGTTTACTTTCGGTTGTCTGGGTGGAAATTAGTCCTCACTTTTATATATATATATATATAAAACTTTTCCAGAGAAAAGGGAGGAGAGAGAGAGAGAGAGAGAGAGAGAGAGAATGGGTTCAAAATCAATGGAGGAAGGAACTGGAAAAGGCCAAACAGGGATCAGCAAGTATGCTTGTGCTTGTTCTATAGTTGCTTCTATGATCTCCATCATATTTGGCTATGGTGAGTTCTCCTTCCTTCCTTCTTTCTCTATCCTCCATCCCCCCCTACTCCTGCTGTTTCCGCCTTTAAGGTCGCGCAGAACATATTTTAGGACTACTATATTAGCATCTCGCGGCTCATAATCAAAGTGTTCTTGTGCGATCTCATGCGTGGCCATCGCTAAGTCGACTGGACTGGTTGCGGTTTTTTTGGCATATACTTCAATATAAACTATGCAATTATTGATATTAAAAAATAGATCCCGTGTTAACATAAAATATATAAGTATACTATAACTTTTGCAGAGTATAAGTGATAGAAGATTTACCTTCATATTACTAACTAAACATTACATGTTTGAGTCATAGAATTAGGTTTTCTGCATGTACCTATATATAAATCACCGTTTGTAAATTCTGTAATGAAAAGATACTTTTCTTTGCAGATACTGGCGTCATGAGTGGAGCAATGATATTCATAAAAGATGATCTCAAAATCGATGATACCCATGTACAAGTCCTCGCCGGAATCCTAAATCTATGTGCCTTAGTGGGTTCCCTTTGCGCCGGAAGAATTTCTGACTACATCGGCCGGCGATACACAATCGTCATAGCCTCCATCATCTTTTTGGTTGGTTCAGTTCTAATGGGTTATGGCCCAACTTACGCAGTTCTCTTGGCCGGAAGGTGCACCGCCGGCATCGGCGTAGGCTTTGCACTCATGATTGCACCGGTTTACTCTGCCGAGATTTCATCTCCTTCAACACGAGGCTTTCTCACCTCTCTACCGGAGCTCTGCATTAGTCTCGGCATATTACTTGGCTACATTTCTAACTATTTTTTTGCCAAATTGACTCTGAAACTTGGATGGAGAATGATGCTTGGTGTAGCAGCAATTCCTTCTATTGCCTTGGCCGTTGGAATTCTGAAGCTGCCAGAGTCTCCTAGGTGGCTTGTAATGCAGGGCCGTCTCGGTGACGCAAGGAAAATCTTATTGGAAGTTTCCGGCGACGCCGAGGAGGCCGAAGGTCGGTTGATGGACATAAAGACAGCTGCTGGAATAGACGAGAATTGCACAGATGACATAGTCAAAATTCCAAGGAAGACCCACGGTGAAGGGGTGTGGAAAGAGCTGTTGTTGAGGCCATCACCACCAGTCCGGTGGATCTTACTGGCGGCGGTTGGAATTCATTTCTTCGAGCACGCCACGGGAATTGAAGCTGTTGTGCTCTACGGTCCAAGAATCTTCAAGAAAGCTGGAGTTACCAGCAAGCAAAAGCTCTTGCTAGCCACAGTTGGAGTGGGACTTACAAAGACTGCGTTCATACTAACAGCCACCTTCTTAATTGACAAAGTTGGGAGGAGGAAAATGTTATTAACAAGTGTTGGGGGTATGATTGTGGCATTAACAGGACTGGGGTTTGGCCTAACTATAGTGGAGCATTCTCATAAGCAACTCGTCTGGGCACTGATCCTCTGCATTGCTGCTGTATACATATTTGTTGCATTCTTCTCAATTGGTCTGGGACCCATTACATGGGTGTATAGCTCTGAGATTTTTCCTTTGAAGTTAAGGGCTCAAGGTGTTGGTATTGGGGTGGCAGTGAATAGGATTATGAATGCTGCAGTTTCAATGAGCTTTATATCAATCTATAAAGCAATCACCATTGGAGGGGCTTTCTTTATGTTTGCTGGTGTGGCTGCGGTGGCTTGGTTCTTCTTCTACTTCTTCTTGCCTGAGACTAAAGGGAGAAGTTTGGAAGAGATGGAGGATATTTTCAGCAAGAGGGTGAGAACTAAAGATGTGGCCATGGAAATGCAGTCTTCACATTAACATATATGCAGTGACTTAATTAATGGACAAAGTTTATGGAAAAGATCATTTGCTTCTATCTACTAGATAGAAGACCGACATGGGAATTAGAGTTCAAGATTTCTGAAAAAATTTAGCAAATTCTGATGTAAAGATAAGAATGGGCTGCTTAAATATCTTTGTGTGAATACTAGGCATGATAATAATAAGTTGGATGGCTAGCTTGATTTGACCTTTAATTCTTGGGGTGGTTTAATGGTTGAAATTAACCTAAAGTAACCTAGATATTTCAAATTCAATTCTTTTCTATGACTCCTAAGAGTTAGTCACCTTTGTCTTTTTAGAGACATTCTTTAATCCTGCTCAAGTCACAGTAGCAAGCCGTTGAACTCGAAAGAGTAGTCGGTACAAATTTAGACACCCTATAAAAAAAAGACTTGAACTATGCCAATTTGAATCCCATACTTTATATTTGCTTAAACTGCATAAATAAAATAAACTCAATCTGGTTTCTTGATAATAAATCTTACTCAAATTAGAAGTCTTACTTCCACAGCAGGATTTGGAACAGTTGACACGAGTTGGTAGATTAAATGCCTACCCGGTGTGATGCACCAAATTTATGACTTTTTTTAAGTTTTTTTATATTTTCTCACCTCATTACTTAAAAAATTAAATAAAAAGTAAATTATAGGATAAGACAAATAATTTTTTTAAAAAGTAAATGAGTAGTTGATATTAGTGGGATAGAATGGTGATTACATTGAACATAAAGCAAAATACGATTGGATATATAAAGTCGTGATGTTGTAAATTAAAAAAATAAATAATAATAAAAAAATAAATGATCAGGGAAGAATTTTCAAACTTGTGCGTCCTAAATTGACTGTAATAATATATGAATAATGTCATTTAGATCTAAGAATCTGATCTAATTTGTCAACCTAATAATGTGGTTTCATCCTAATCATTGAATTAACACCATATTTTAATGTTTAATGGGACTCATAGTTAATCTAATGGTTATAGTGAATTATGTCAACAAATTGGGTCTCCATAACATTGCTCTTATTAAAATCCATATAAATTGGTTTGGCCGGCTAATCATTCATAATATATAAGATAGATATATAGTCATACTAATATTGTAGATTGATTAATTTTTACACTTGAACTCATGGCATATCTCTAGTCCTTAAGTCGGGGGTTCAAAGTATTGCATTTGATAATTAGTTTTTGGTCTTAATGGATCATATTTTTAAACTAGCTCAAGTTATGACGATTAGTTCAGAGCTCAAGAAAAGTAGTCGGCGCAAACCTGAACACCCCGTAACAAAAAAGAAAAAAAAATTAGGCCTAAGTAAGAGAATTTGGTTTGTAAGTGGATAGCATGATGTTGAGCTAAACCAAGAAGATCAGTCATGTAGACCAAAAACTTTTATTCTGTGTTATTTAAGTCCCATTTGTCAATTAATTAATAATATCTTAAGAGAAATTATTTTGAATATTAACCCATGCCTTTCAACAGCTTACACTGTTACACATTATTGAACATACAAGTCAAAGGGAACTAGACAATGGAATGTCCAAAGACTAGTCCCAGTGAGATTGGTGGCGTGGCCAAATTGAAGTATGGGCATAGAACATAGTTTTTGGCCTGCCAAAGTCAACATTGATGGCCAATATATTTTAACCTTCTCTATCCATGTGTCGACCTGATTTGCAAATCTGGTGTCCCCAAATATCTTATCTTTTGTATGGGGTTTGTATGTGAGTGGTAGGTACCACTGATGGAGATGGGCAGAGTGGCAGCTATGTATGATTTGTTTGAAGAAAAGACAATTAATCTCATTAAAATAAATTAGCATGTTAGTGATTTTTTAATAATAGCAATATCATCGGGTGATGTCATTTTTTATTTTGTTTTTACTGCAAAATATTAAAACTTGTGTCGACTAATCCCTCAAGTTCAATAATTGACTACCGTGGTTTGAGCTAGTCTAGAGTATGTCTTCAAAGGAATAAAGACGACTAGTCCTTAAAGAGTGTGAGAAGAGATTGAACTTGATACCTCTGAATTACCAAAGAACAAATTCAATCACTAAAGTACGGGTTGATCAAGTAATGTCATGTTTGTAAAACGGTAATATAAGATTGTACACATATTATGCAACTTTGCATATAATTCATAATAATATTCTGCACATATGTAAATCTATTGTCGAGACCAAGTGTCATTCATGATGGAATAGGTCGGTAAGTGGATTCCCAAATACCTAAAAATAGATGTGAACATGAGAAATGAGAAACATACACACAAACTTGGCTTTGGCACCATGTCACAATCATTCAGGTTGGCATTAGGCTATTTTCAGCCCAACAACTATAAAGGTGTTACATCCAGGAAATTGAATCAAATATGTTGAGGAAGTAAAAGGCACAAATGGATTATATTGCGTGAGCTAAAGGGTTTTGTTAATGTTTATTTTATTTGGAGTTCTTTATTTTTTTAGAGTAGCTTGTGTTGCTAAAAATTCTTTTTCATTGCGATTTTCTTGGGTGGTGGGGGTTGAGTGTCCATCCTTTCATTTCTTTTATTTATTTATTTTTGGTGTATCTACTACTATACATTTAGTTAGAAAAGAGCTTGAGTCGGTCGGTATTTAAAAACAATTAGGGTAAGGAATAGGAGTGTTTCCTATGCAACGATGAGATTCATTTCCAAATTATGTCTCTGCCAGGGTTGAGCCATATCCTAGATCTATTGCACCATTTTAGGATAGTATTCAATTTTAATCCAACTAATTTTGTTTCGATTCTCCACAGACATGAGAGCAGGTGGGGAGTTGTTTTCTTCTTCTAATATACTGTTTACCTACGATTGCAATGGGATGGAATAAGAAGATTGCTATATAACTATGAGATTCGATTTGATTCGATTCGATTTTAAATTATGTCTAGAATTGAATTGCATCGTATTCCAGACAAGTTTTGATGAAATTATTCGAATATTAGAATACCAAATTCAACAATATTTGTTGTAAATTTACCAAATAATGCGGTAACACATTCTAACACAAATATGTTTTATAGTACACATATTCTCCAAGAAACGATTACATAGAACACGGCGACAAATTCCATTGTTAAACTTGTATCCATTTATTTATACAAGGTTGGGCCAATGTTGGGCTAAGCCTTTGGGCTAACTACCCGTTAAAACTTCAAAATCCTGTAGACGCGAGAGTACGGGAGAATCCAACTTATTGCTATTCAATCCAAGGTAATCAATTTCGGTATCGTATTAAAATTTATTATTTTTTGAGATTTATACTTTTAAAGGTAAAATTATCATTGATTGAGGTAACTTCGCTATCGATCGATCATGAAATGTTATGATCTATCTAAGGTTTTTATGATCACACAGTAATGATACTGAAGTCGGTACCATACTCTTCCTCTTCGATGCAATCCAGTCCACTAGGATTGAGTTATTTCTAATAAATCCCATGTTTAGTCAACATATATGAATGTTATGGGCCCCACAGATAAACTCAGTGGGACTGAGTTATTTCTAATCAATCCCATATTTAGTCAACACGAATGTTATGGGCCCCACAGATAAACTCATATGATTTATGCACTTGTTTACCATCGTGCCCCTGAATTGGCAGCCAAAGACTAACAACTCTATCAATGCAGGAGCATAGCAGTAACTTTGACCGCCTAATTCGGTTTGGTGCCTTTTTAATACCACTACCACTACCACTACGGCAAGGTTTAAATAACACCAAAATACATGGTTTTATCATCGACATGGTTCATCGTGGGCCCGCCCGAATATACACAAAAAAATCTTTTCCAAACTTGAAAAATGTGGGCCAGGCTTAGTTTTCTCTAATTATTCTCCTTTACCTTTTCAATTGTAGTGAATGAGAACAAGGTAATGCAGAGCGCACCATGTGTTGGGACATATGAAAGATAAAGGAGCTTTAACTTGTCAATGATTCTTGTCCCACAAAAAACAGAGAGGAGACAATTGCATGCACAGATGATTTTGTTCCCTTGGATCCCCACCACTTCTATGAGAGGACGCTTCTTTGGGTTGACTTTTTTCCATCAACCTTGCCTGTTCTAAAGTTGTGTCCAAAGCAAAAGCTACGCTCCTTTCATTGCAATGGTTTGGAGATGTCGCAATATATAATGCCAAACTATTGGATACAAAAAACTACTTTTTTAAAGGAGAATTATACTTGTACATTTTTGAGTAGTTTTGTCACGTAATCACTTAAACTCCTAATATTTGAAATATTACACACAGATTTCTTGAAATTTGTACGCGCGTAATACTTAAACTCTTCCAGTTAATATCTGTTAGTAAATTACACCCAAATTTCCTAAAATTTGTAGACATATAATATTTAGACTTATCAATTTTAAAATGTTATACTTAAACCAAATATACTCTAATCAAATATAGAATATTAAATAATTTAAATTTTACAATCAAAATTCATGTTCTATTATGATATTTATTGAAACAAAATCAAAAATAAATATCTAATTTTTTCTTAAAAAATTGTAATTAATATACAATTATACTGTATATTGAAATTTAATTTGACTGTTTAAACGATCAAATTAAACAATTAAATTATCTCAATTAAAACTAAAAAATATTGTGTTCATTATAGTTCGATCTCTTGTTTGATTTTTTAAAGTTTTATTTTAATAGATAGTATAATTGTATATTGATTATAATTTTTTAAGAAAAAAATAGTTTTTTATAGAAAAAAATAGTTTTTTATTTTTAATTTTATTTCAATAAATGACATAATAGAACAAGAATTTTGGTTGTAAAATTCATGATCTATTATGAATGACTTAGACCCCTTGTTTGATTTTTTAGTTTATTCTAATAGATAATATAATTATATACTCATTATGATTTTTAAAAGATTGAATTGATATTTTTGATTTGATTTTAATAAATAATATAATATAACATGAATTTTGGTCATAAAATTTAAAATATTTGATATTTTATTTTGATTAAAATATTTTTTGTTTAAGTATAACATTTTAAACTTAAGGAGTCTAAGTATTAAATATTTACAAACTTTAGGAGATCTAAGTGTAATTTAGTAATAGATATTGACGATAGGGGTCTAAGTGTTACGTGTCTCAGGGGTCTATGCATTATATCTCAAATATCAGGAAGTCTGAGTGATTAAGTGATAAATTTCAGGGGGTTTGAATTTAATTCTCTCTTTTTGAAACCTTGATAGGTAGTTCAAGTGGTAACAGATATGAGCTCTAAACTCAGTGTTTTGAGTTTAAATTTTGGCAACTATCTTCATGGATTCCCTAGTCCATGTGTAGATGATATGTCTTTTATCAGACTAGAAAAGTGAGGTGCTTGAAAGTTGGTTTGATCACCCCTCACTATTGAACCAAAAAAAAATATTTTTTTATTTGAGTAATATTAAATTGACCTAAAAAATAATAAAAAATAGAAACCAAATGATATGACATTATCGTAATGGTGTTATAGTGTTATTCGTCTTATTTTTATACATTGGAAATTCAAATTTGTCTCATTATGGTGATGACACATTATTTGATACATGTTTTTAGCCTTTTTCATCTTTTTTTTTTTTTTTTATCAGGTTAGCATTACTTTTTTTTTTTCGAACTGCCCTATTATTCTCTGCTTTGAAACGCTCGGGACATTATCTCTAAGTTTTTACCGTGGCTTTAAAAGTGTTGGGATCATTAGAGTATTGGTTGAAATTTATGGGGCACTTCTGCAAATATAATCAATCCATAGACAATTCGGCATACCATTAATAAGGTGTTCGGGTCTCGTAGACTATCTCACTAATAATCTCCGACACGTGTTTATTCCACAATGCGTCAAATAATTACGAGATAAATCTTTAGAAATAATTCCAAGAAAACACTCTGACTTTGGACATCCTACATAGGACAATGTGTAACTCATGTTATACAGTAAATCTTGGGAGTAACTTAGTGGAGATAAAAATGAGATATAAATTTAAACGTCTTGAATTTGAAACTTGGAAATCGGATTTTAGAAGTAATTAGTCAAGATGTATATACATTAACTTGAACATCCCTAAATGAAATAAAAAAAAAAATGTTATACAGTAGAACCCTAGGGCGACAACTTTACACAAGCCCTTATGAATTTAGCACTGTTGGATTTGTCCCCCATGCATGTGCAACAACCCGTACTCACTGAGAAAATTGGTGTTTTTGCAGTTCCCAAAAATATAACTCGTGAATGTCCATGTTGATCAACAGTGTGGTGACTGTGAATAATTTAAATTAAAGTCACTTCGTGAACAAAAACCTTGAACATTCGTTAACTTTCGAGAAGTTTAAGAGATGCTTTTTTCATGGCCAGTGAGCCCTTATTCACCTGATTTATTTACACAATAAGGGTTGCAGAATATAGCATCAGGAAATTGAGTCGATCGGACAAAAGATGAGGAAAAAACCTCTCCCATGCGAACTAAGCCTGTGTAAATCCAATTTTTTTCGATATTTACAATGATATGAGAATCGTAAACTGCCCTTTCAAAATAGTGCCCATAATGCCAATGTAAAGACAAAAAAGTAAAGGATAGAAAACACAGTCAAAAAAACAGGACAATAATTTTAGAATTGTATTGAAATAATGTAGTCTGATTCAACAAAATACAAAAGTTTTAAAGGATGAAAAAAACAGTACAAATCACTAGTATTTTCCATGTCTGTCTGTACATTGCATGACATGAAATGAAACCAATAGTGTGTGATCGATTCAACCTATCCGTAGGAGATTTGTGGCCACTCTATTGACTTGGCTTTGCAAAAGAATGTTAAAAACGAATAGAATATGTAGAAAGAAGATGAATACATTTTTTTTGCGAGAAAGCAATAAAAGCTCCATGTGTAATCTTTTCACTATGTCTGTGTCTGTGTCTGTCCAGTATTCGAGACTTTGGATAATTTTACTGATTGATAGTGAAGACATAAAGAAGTCTGATTCAAAACTTTGTGTACGACAAAGAAAGAAACGGCTGGATACACCCAGATGCAGCGCTAATTTTTAGAACTCATCTCTTGGAGGACGGCATGCAAGCTCTGATACTGCTTGCCTCTTAAAAGATAGGCCATGACTATGCTACTTTCAAAAAAAATTTTGATACCCTATTAAAAAAAAATTAAATGGTACATCTTGATTTATATGGTTGGTATTCGTTGATTTTGAATATAATTAAATAAAATAGAGTAATATCATAAAATAACTTTTTATTTAGCAAAAAGTGAAAGAATAGTTTTAAAAATTTATTGCTCGATACCATAATTAACCAGCCAACAAACCTTCACCTACAGTACCTATAATCTGACCAATTGGGGTAGCTTAGGGTTGATTTCAAAAGGTCAAAAAATATTCCTCCTACTAATTTAGCATAAATTTTCACTTATTATAGTCCTAAATTAATTCCAATAATTAATTATTTTGAATTTTTATCATTACACTACATACAAGTACCTTACCAATGAAAACTTAAGATGTGATTTTGTAACGAGCCTTAATTTAATAAAGCACTCATGCTACTGAATCAGTTGCTTTATTTTTAATGCCCGAAACCTGAAAATTATGATGAAGATGATCCAATATTAATGCAAAACTAACCTAAGCAAGCTTATTATAAGAAGCCACAAATTGTCCCACTCGTATCCACAAGACAATGATATAAATATATTAATTGCTAGCTAAACTTCATTAATATTTGGAGTCACTGCTGGGTCATTGCTGGGTTGGCAATTCTAGACTTGTTTGTGCAATTTTCAACGCAACCCATCAATTCAATAGGGAATCCACATTAAACTAGGGATACTTTCCTACATAATGTCCTAACTAAGCTAACGGCTTTTATTGATTAGGTTGAAACATGGACTATGTTATCAAAAAGTGATTTTTCGACACTATATTGAAAATATTTACTAATTGTAGATTTTGTCTTGATTTGTTTGTATATACTATTTATAGAACAAAAATAAAATAAAAAGTATGTGTATGTGTGTAAGCGTGAGTGATGCTTTAAAAATCAAGTTTTACTTTCTAATGGTGAAGTTACAATAGAGTAGAGGTATTCACGATCGATCATAACATTGCAGAATCGATTATAAATTTTCTCAATCAGTTCTAATAACATTTTTAATAACTTTTGATATGATACCAATTCTCTCTCTCTCTCTCTAACTGTAGAATTACCCTAATTTAAAAGACTTATCTGACAAATGAAGTGATGTGTACCTGTTTATAAAAAATTCGAAAACACCAGGGGTGTCTATTTCATCAACACAAACGCAGTGGGTACTAACTGTATTTTCTTCATCACTGAATGGCACCCCGCGTATATATAAGACTCGCTTTTCTCAGATAAACAGTTCACATTTTTGACGCTTTCATACTCAACGCTTAACAACTCAGAGACAGACCAACCAATGGCGAAACGTTTCAAGCTTCGGATCTCCCGAGTAATCCCATCCTTCCAGTCCTGCCGTTCCAAAGACCCCTCCTCCCTCCCAGAAGATCCTGTCCCTTCGTTCTTCCGACTCTCACCGGTCAACCCCAAGCTCATCCCCGTCGATTTCCCAAGGACCCCACCACCCTCCAAACCACAACCCCATCGCTCCTCCTTCAAACGCCACGTGTCCTCCGCCTTCTTATCTGTCGGTTGTGGCCTCACGTTGAAGTCCGGTGTACAGAACTCCTGTGACGACAACCACACCGGATCACAGCAGTATTTCAAGTGGCAAAAAGAAGAGAAATGGCACGTGGTTGCCAAGGTCCACGACGAGACACCTCGCCGGAAAATATATAATTCGTCCGTTTCCGGTGACTCCGATGACGAAGTTTTGGCGTTACCACCTCCACCACTACCGCCTGCGGCGCAGAAGAAGAAACGACGGTGTAGAAAGAAGAAAACGATAATGAGAGGCCGTATGAGTACTTCATCGGCGGATAGCGGGTTGTTTAGCAGCGAAGGAGCTGATGAGGAGGAAGAAGGAGAAGAGACTGAAACCCTAGTTTCCTCTTCTAGAAGCTTCTCTACTGACTCATCTTCAGAATTCAACCCTCACTTGGAGACCATACGGGAGACACCCATGACCACAAGGCGTCCCAAGAAGAACAGGAAGAAAGCGAAGAAATCAAAACGTTCCTTTTCAAAGGCTGGCGGTGATGGTAATGGTGGTTATGGTCCTGTTAAGGTGAAGGTTATGTGTAGGTCGTCGGTATCGTCGTCGGAGAATGCTTCACCGGCGAGATTGTCGATGTTCAAGAAGCTGATACCATGTACGGTGGATGGGAAGGTGAAGGAAAGCTTTGCGATTGTGAAGAAATCTGATGACCCGTATGAGGATTTCAAGAGGTCAATGATGGAGATGATTCTGGAGAAACAAATGTTCGAGAAGGAAGATTTGGAACAGCTGTTGCAGTGTTTTCTGTCGTTGAACTCAAGGCACCATCATGGGGTTATTGTTGAAGCTTTCTCTGAGATTTGGGAAACCATGTTTTGTGCTTGCTAGAAATTTTACTGAACATCGTTTTTCAAAAGCGCTAGCTCTGATCAAGATCATGAGGAGACTTGAGTCTGAGAGCTTAGATTTGAAAAACCCACTGTATTATTTATCTAATGTAATGTAGATTTGATTAGAGTACTATGGAGATATTAATTTCCAGTTAGTTCTAAAAGCTGTATTTCCTGCGTCAAGGATTGTTGATCGAGTGTTTAAGAGTGAATAATATATATAACCAGGTCACTCAAATTTCAGCTATTAGATGTTTTTCTCATCATTTTTGTGCATGCAGTTTAATTATTGGTTTGTTTCTTCTTCACTAATCAAGAATATTGTTTGCAACTAAATTGAAAAATTTAATTATTGGATTGATAATCTAATTAATGATGGCATTAGTTGCACTAGGTGTCAAATAGCATGTAACATGTATACAAGGCTCACATCCTCTATTCTCCCATGAATGTGTAAGTCAATGTCTAAAGAAAAGCTATGACTTAGTTCTTTAATTAGACAACCTTTGCCTGGGTCCCTATACTATTAGAAAGGGTATCAGCACAAAATATTAGACAGAAGAAAAAGTTGATATATCGAGAGATTCACAATATGGGACGGTGGATACTGTACAATTCAGAGACGATAATTCGGACAATTTTGAAAGTTTTCTATGATAAATCAAAATTCAGTATTTGTGTAATAATTTTGATAATATTATTTTAAATGCATGTTAACGTAATCATACAATATCAACCAATTCTTTAAACCATCAATGAAGCTGTGGTGCACCTATTTAATTAAGTTTTGCATTCCAACCTTTTGCTAGTCTCCCTTTTCATTTTACTCTCAATCTAGAATGAATTATGCAACTTGGACATAATTAAAAGGAGGACTTCTTTTGGGTGGCTCCTACTCCAATTTGGTTTCCCTTAATTTTTTTTTTTTTTATATTTTAGTTTTTCACTTGGAAAATGTTCACATTCTTTCATTTTATCCAATCAGAATTTAATGTCAATGTCGTCATTCTCCCATTGTGAACTTGACCACAAATAGATGTGACCTTTCAGACGTGTCCTAGTTTTGTACTAACTTCCAAACACTTAAAAACACAGCCAGGAGCTCCGATCAGTGCCAATAGTGGCATGTTTGGGGTGGTACTCGAGGACAAAATACTTGATCCTCTCTGCACTATTTGAATTATATTCTTACTTCCGCTGAAGAAAAAAAAACTATAACTTACCCTTGCCATTTGCTATTGTGTTTTCAACTTCTTCTTTTTGAATTGTGAAAATTCAAAGATATTTATAATTATTTTGTGAAACGTATGTACCTATTAAGTCCAATATTAATGATTAAAACCAAACACGTCCGAGTATACGGCACACTTAAATCAATTTCACACTACTATACTATACTACATCCTACGGGTGGCTAGCTACAAACAATTATTACATTTTCCTTGCTAGAAACAACGGTATAAACATATAGAAGACTTTTGAGAGGTCTGGGGCCAACCATGTCATTGACCAGAACAACCACATGATTGTCCAGCTATCAAAAGGTTGAAACTTAGTGCAATGATTTCGAAAGAGCGACGGAATGCTCATATTGTCTCCGCCTTGCACAATAATCTCATTATAAAGTATGCTCCTCAAAATAAATTTTTTAATGTCATATCTTATTGTTTTATATAATTATAAAATGACACTTGTTTAATTATATTATCATTTTATTATCTACGAGATTAATGATTACAAGTAATTCGAGATAAAATTAATAGCCAAAAATTAGATTATAGGATAGTGTCAAATATAATTAAATACAACTGCTAAATCATTCTTTTGGCACATCATTAAGCCTAGTTGGTCCACATGTTAATACTCAGACCCAGTACTCAATTTTTTTTCATCATTTATACTTGGTCTTTAATCATTATATTATAAGGATCGATCTCGCATGTAGATCACCCACAGGTGCCAAACTTTAAGGAGTATAGTAAATATGACACGGCATAATTTAAATACAATATAAATTTGATATACGTGAGCAATTTTATGTCGATTTATTAACTATACAGCAAAAAATACTAGCCCAAAGTTTAAAAGAAAATTTAACTAAATGGAAAGACAAATTTGATAGCGTAGTATGCTATAATAAGAATGCAAGTTGAGGAAAATGACAGAAATCTCCCTGCATGATATAAGATGCCAATCCAAAAATAAAACTGACATATTAATATAAATAATAAGACTAATATTACATACAAAAAACCCTGTTAATTGCTATTATAAGAAAAATAAACGTCAGTTAACTTTTTTATATAGGATTGTATGAATTATTATAAATTTAAAAAACAATAATGCAGGCACGATCAGAGTAACGATAATTAAAAAATAAAAAACCCAGTTTAAGACATTCATATACACGTTCATCAAAGTATTCAAATGACTAAATTGCCCCCACCATAACCTCAAGGATAGCGAGTGAAAAGCAGAGATAATCTATTAACATAGACTTGTTAAGTTCCAAATTTTATAATTCATTTGGAGTCAATCCTTCATGAATTTTTTAATTCCGTTGCGGATGATTTATCTTTGACAAAATTAAAGAAAAAATTAGTCAAAATATACATAAATTAATTCGAACACACTTGGCTGCAATACCCAAAAAAAAATAAAAAGAAACTGGCCCCACCATTACATGATCTAGAAATCAAGATAACGCTGTGCTTTTCTCAGGTTCTGTATACCGTATGTTATGTTAAACTTGAGCATCTCAGATAGATGCAGCAAATATGTCCATCAGTTTTTATCCCTCGGGTTTACTTGGGTTGTGATTTGTGACTGTGACTGACCAAACCCACCAAAAGTTATAAAGCACAAAGAGACCACCACTGGATCTGTGGTTGCGTCCATCTTAATTTGAAAGAAGGAGAAGGATTGTTTCGTGTGGGCCACGAAACCCTAGCTCCTCCCCAGTTTTACCTCCAAAGAGTAAACAGAATCAGATGAATCAGCTCCCTCTCAGTGTGTAAAATTAGCTTACTTTCACACCCACACGGCATCAGAGATTCTCACTCAGTATAATTAATAAGAAACTGACTATAAATGGCTCACAACTTTTTACAAGAACCAATGCCTAGCTCCTTTTATTTTCTTTCTGGGGGTGCTTTTGAGAAGAAAAAAAAAGTTGTACGAGTTTAACGCAATGCCAAGTGGTTGTATACATCAGCAATAAAATATTATATATTCTCAATGAATAATTAAGCTAACTTATGTGTTCTATAAACTAATTTTGGGAGATTTCCGTGAATACTACAAGACACTACTACGTCACTTGGCGTGTGTTAAATTCATTCAAAATTTTTTTGGCTTTTGAGACACCCCCAATGAGTTATACTATCTGAGCTCTGTAAGCTATAGTATTCTCCACTGTAGGCTCACTATTTATGAGTCAGTCACGGTTCTGGGATCTCGAGATGGTTAGGCACAGTTGGATCAGCCTTTTTCTGTAACGTGCATTGTGATTTGTGCAAGAGAATAAATGGAGAGATGTGTTGGGAATTTGAGCTGATGAAGTGGAAGTTCGATTATTGCAGTAATCACCCGCATGGATGATCGAGTCATCAACTTGGATGATCAGAGCTGGTTACTTCTCCGTTGAGGAGATACCTTCAAATTTGAGACGTCGAGATATAATTTATTAATGAATATATTAACGAAAATTAACGACATAAATTTATATGTACGCACACAAATTTTAGAGTGTTTGTGTATAATATTTTAAATGTCAAGGGTCTAACTGATTAAATGATAAATTTTAGAGAGTATGAGCATAAGTTTTTCTTTAATCTAATATAAATTTAGTTAAATGAGAAATGAAGTCCGATCATTACACTAAAAAATAACACAATTTGCAATGACATAATCCTAATATTACCCGACACAAACTCGACTGACACAAGGGTGGCTTAAGGAAATTTGAAGCTTAAAGCGAAAATGTTAAATAAAAGTCTTTTATTTTTAATATTAATATTAAATATTAATATTTATTTTTAATATTAATATTTTTAAGATATTTTTGAGCAAAAAAAAAAATTGGATGAAATTTATATTATTAGATCAAAATAAATAAAAATTAAATTAATTTTGACCGTTGTCATGCTTTATAATTTGAGAAATTAATTTTTTTTAGCTCTAATGTTAGAAAAATAGTGAAGTGTAAGCTAAGCATGACATCCCACGCATGCACATCGTCAAATGCCAAAAATAAAGATTACGTGCAGTATGCTAATGGCTGACGAGTAACGAACGAGTTATAGAACAATGCCAACCTGTGTGAGTGAGAACCCAGGGACATCATTCTCTAGAGGCTGCTTGATTCTAAGAGAGTGTTTGCGAAAATTAAGAATTGATTTGATTTGAATCTTACGTTATTTGTATTTGTCATCTCGCTGGTATTAAAACCAACAGGTTGCACTTACATTTGGATTCAATTACTATTTTTTAGATTTACTTACCATTTTTTAAGTAGAGGTTATCACTTTTTAAAATAAAATTTATTTATTTTTTCTATTTTTCGATATGGTATTAAAAACTAATCGTCTTTTGGCATAATAGAAAACTAGAAAGATAGATAATAACATGTTGAGTAATGCTACAAAAATTTAAAAATTAGGCTTGATAATTACAGCCATTGATTTTACAGTGGATCCCAACATTTATTAAGACTCACTACCTATTCAATGGGTGTGATCATCGAATTTAATTTTAAATTTAATTTTTAAGTCAATGTAACGTTACTCTAATAGGTTAGCAAAATGAATGAATTAATAAAAAAGTTGAAGGTTTAGCCTTGTTCAAGATGGGGAGTGATTCTTAAGTAAGAGCTCACTCTCATTCACGGTGATTACGAGTTTTAACCTCATCTCCTTTCTCTTTTAAAAAGAAAAAAGAAATATATATAGATATGTTTTACTCTTCTGCCATCTTACCAAAATTTCTCCTCACAAAATTGCAAGTAATTAAAATGAAAGCAAAGCAAAGTATACGTGTTAAAATGCAATTTTTTTGCTTTTATATTTCTTGATATGTAATTCTATCAAATCTAATAGATAAGTTAATTTAATGCGAGGATATATTGGCCTTTTATTTTTTCACTAATGCCAAAAAAAAAAAATCATCAGTCCTACATTTTATCTCGCGTACCAAATGCAAAAGAGAGAATGACCTTACCACTAAGAGTAGATTTCGACCTTCGACATGCAATGGATTGTGTGTATTGTGTCTTAAAAATGTATGTCTTATTCTTACTATCAATTAAAAAAAAAGAGGCAATTTAATGTTCACAATCAAAGTGCCTATAATTTATATTTAATTAGAAATATCTATAATTTTATAATTATCGATAACAATCTATAATTATCATTATCTATGACTACTCAAAAATATCTATAATTATATTTATTTTTTTATAATTTATCTTGTATAATTTCTTTTATTTTTTTCACTGATATCTATTCTCACTTTAAAATTAAATAAACAGATAACCGTGTACAATGTCAATAGTTAGAGAAAAAAAACACTATTTTTATCAAACCATGGGTTATCATATCTTCATAGACTATTGGTCATATAAAACAACTTATCTTTTGGATAAGGGTTAAATAAAAAATGAATGAGTTTTGTTATAGATCACTCTACAATTATGTAGAAACAAGAAAAGAGGAGTCCAAATTGGGCCTAAATAGCCTATCATTCATTGGGCCTTTTATCAGCCCATTTTATTTAAAGGGTTCTTATGAAGTTGGTATAACTAATTAGACTTATCTGACAAAAAATACATAAAACAAAATGTTTAAAAAAAAAATATACAACAGAAATATAAAGACGTAAATGCCCATTTTAGGGTCATTTAATTCAAAATCTCTTACCTTTAATGCACCTTGATTCATGTATGTTGTTAATACATATAAATACGTATATATATATATATATACATGTATTAAAGTCCTCTCATAAAACTAGGAGATATTTAATACACCACTTTTCAAAGAAAAAACACATGGATTAATGGAGGGCAAAAATGTGACAAAAAAATCAGTAAAATTCAAATAATGTACTTAGATACAAATAAGTATCAAAATTAAGGATTTAATTAGCCAATATTTTTTTCTGTATACTTTTTTACAATTAAGTCTAATTTGGTGTACCTCCTTCTAATTTTCCCTTATGCGACAACATTTACCTAATCCGTTATGACGAAATAGCCCCGTGTTTTGTGACGTGTCGTTCAGTTATTCAATGAAACTAACGGTTGCAACAAAATAACATGTACCTCGAAACACGAAATCTACCGAGTGTTTTGTGTCTCTCCTTCCACCCCTTTGTCTTAAACCCTCCCCTACACACAATCTCTTAAACCCTCTTTCTCTTTCTCTCTCTCTCTCACTCTAAAAGAATGATAAAGGCCTTTGTCAAAGGACGCTATGACGCCGAGATTCCTGTAATTGTAAAGTATTGGAAATTTGAGAAAGAAAATAGGCTTTTCGAGAGGCCTTTTGTAAAAGTAGAATTTTTTTTTTCATTAATAGAGTTAACTTAAATAGCTTACAAATAAAAGTAAATAACTGACCTGCTAAACCCACTAACTAAAACAATTGACTTATAGGAAACATAATTTAAAGACTCCACTAACTAAGCAATTAACTAATTAATAGTTCCTTCACTAACAATTCTTTTTTGCACACGATAATTCTTCTCTGCACATGATAAATTTTGCCACAATTGGACAATATTCACCCTAATCCTTCTATTTGTGTGTGCTGACACGTGCAGAGGTTGGAGAAGATTCTGGATACATGACAGAAGACTCTCATTTTTCGAAGATGTTGTCCACAAGGTCGGTATATCTTTATTGGATGGCCACATATTCCTCCCATGTCGCATCTTCTTCCTCCATCCCTATCCATTTTACCAAGATGTCTGTGATAGCTCAATTTCCTTTCTATCGAAGCCTCCTTTAAAGAATCCTTTCAGGTTCTGGGTATACTGAACCATCTGGCTTAGTTGGGGGGTAGGCTGGTTAAAGCCGTCAATCGAGATCCCAAATGTTTCTTAAAACAAGAAACATGAAATACCAAGTGCATGAGTGTTTCAGGTGGTAGATCCAATTGATATGCCATTTTCCTGATCTTTTGTATCACCTGAAATGGTCCATAGTAGCGCGGTGAGAGCTTTTGATTGCGACATGCTGCAACAGAGAGTTGGCGATAAGGCTTCAATCGAAGGTAAACTCATTCACCGATTTCAAAATTTTGCTCTGTTCTCTTCAAACCAACAAATTTTTTCATCTGATCTTATAATTCTTGAAGGATATCCTTGAGAATGGTCAAAGTCTGATCACAAATTTGGAGTGTTTCTTCTACTGCTTCAACGTGTGTGGTACTAGGAATATATTGCAAAAGTCGTGGAAGAGGATACCCATACACTACTTCAAAGGGTGTTGTTTTTGTTTAGGAATGTTCACTGGTATTGTACCACCATTCTGCTAAGGCTAAGGCAAGCCACTTGACCCAATCTTTGGGTTTTTCTCTAGAGAATCGCCTTAAGTAGCCTTTCAAACTCTGGTTGACTGCTTCTGATTGACCGTCAGTCTGTGGGTGGTAAGCGGAGCTAAGGTTTAGCCTTGTTCCCTGCAGTCAAAATAGTTCCTGCTAGAACTGACTAGTGAAAACCGAATCTCGATCACTTACTATTTTTTTCGGCGTTCCAAGGAGTTTAAAAATAATATCGAGGAAATGACCAGCTACTGTGTCTGTTGTGTAAGGGTGAGCAAGAGCTATGAAATGTGCATATTTGGACAATCGGTCAACTACCACCATTATAACGCTCTTCCTATGAGCAATAGGAAGTCCTTCTATGAAATTCATGCTAATATTAGTCCATATTTGATTTGGTATGGGGAGAGGTTGAAGGAGACCTGCGGGATCTTGGTGTTCAATTTTATTCCTTTGACAAACTTCACATTCTCGAATGTACCTTCGCACCGCAGCCTTTAATCCAGGCTAGTAGAAATCCTTTCCTACCCTGGCTAGGGTTTTATGGTATCCTGAATGCCCAGCTAATGGACTATCATGCATTTTTTGCAGAGCTTGTTCTTAGAGTTTTGTGAGAGACCCCAAATGAATGCGCCCTTGTACAAAATTAGTCCATTCCACAATTTGAGTTTACCATCAATTAGCTCCCGTGGTTAAAGTTTTTTTAGGAGTTTCCTATTGGTAAGCCCCTTTTACCTTGTCGATCCACTATAGAATTGGTTCTGTAATTGTTTTCAATCGACTTGATTCATTGTCTTGTTGCATTCTGGATAGGGCGTCTGCCACTCTGTTCTCCTTGCCGACCTTGTACTCAATGATGAAGTCGTAACCAATCAGCTTAGTTACCCATTTTTGCTGAGTTGGAGTTTCAATTCTCTGTTCCACCAAATATTTTAGTGCCTACTGGTCTGTTTTGATTTTGAATTTCTGCCACATTATATACGGCCGCACTTCTTCATTGCCAGGATGAGGGCTAAAAGCTCTTTCTCATAGGTTGAGAGGTGGAGATTTTTGCCCTCGAGGGCCTTACTAAGATACTCCAAAGACCTACCTTCCTGCATGAATACTGCCCCAATTCCCACTACAGATGCATCACATTTAATTACAAATAATTTTGAAAAAAAGGGCAGCCCCAGAATTGGTGTTGTTGACATGTCATGCTTGAGTTGATTGAATGATTCGGTAGCCTTATTAGACCATTGGAATGAATCTTTTCTTCAAAGGGCTGTAAGGGGTGCTGCAATACTACCATAACCTCTCACAAATTTGCGATAATACCTAGTAAGACCTAAGAACCCTCAAAGAGCTTGAATGGTGGTGGTTATGGGCCAATTAAGCATACTAGAAATCTTGGTCGGGTCCGTCTTAAACCCTTGGCCCGAGACGAGGTGTCCCAAATAATCCACTTCCCTACACCCAAATCTACATTTGGACAGTCTCGCATATAATTGATTCTTTTTTAGTATTTCTAAAACTATCCTTAGATGTGCTAGATGGTCAATCAGGTCTTACTGAAAACAAGTATGTCATCGAAGAATATCAGTACAAATTTACGTAGGTGTGGTTTGAACAATTCGTTTATGAGTTCCTAGAAGGTAGATGGGGTATTAGGGAGCCTGAATGGCATCACTAAAAACTCATAGTGCCCCTCATGTGTGCGAAACGTTGTCTTAGGTACATCCTCCGAACACACCCTGACTTGGTGATAACCAATTCTCAAGTCTAGCTTAGAATAAATGATAGACTCATTGAAGTCATCTAAGAGCTCATCAATGACAAGGATTGGATATTTATCTTTAATTGTGACTTGATTGAGTGCTCGGTAGTCCACACACATGCGCCAACTGCCATCAACTTTTCTTACTACCAAAACTAGAGAGGAATAAGGGCTTTGGCTTAGTTGTATTACTCCCATCTCAAGCATCCCTTTGACCAATTGTTCAATCTCCTGTTTCTGGTAGTAAGGGTAGCAGTAGGGTCGTACACTCACTAGTTGCGTTCCTTTGCCTAAAGGAATTTTATGATCTTGCTCCCAGGAAGGGGGCAATCCTTTAGGCTTATCAAACACCTCTTCAAATTTTTCTAAGAGTCTTCGCGCTTCAGGTACCTCGCAATGTGTTTACCCTTCCGTTTGGGACTCGATTATTTGCAATATTAGGTCCTTGTTATGATTCTTGATACCTTTGGTGAACTGCTGCTCTTCTTCCACTTGTAATGCCGATGGGTTAAGCCCTTGTAATTTCACTTTTTTGCCATCCTAAAAGAAATTCATTGTCAGTTGAGCAAAGTCCCAAAGAATAGGCCCTAATGTGCTTAACCAGTTCACTCCAAGCATTAGATCACAACCACCTAAGGTCAAGAGATAAAGGGTAGTGAAAAAAGATTGACCTTGCAGAGAGAAATGGCCTTCCTCACAGCAACCAAGGCAAGAAATTTTTTCTCCATTCCCCACCATGACAGTTAAATTACTCCCTCCACCTACTGACAATTTCTCCTTTCTTGCCACATTGTAATCAACAAAACTATGGGTGCTTCCATTATCTATGAGAACCACCACTATTTGGTTATTAATTTTCCCAACTAGCCTCATGGTCTTTGGAGCAGGAGCTCCTGTGATGGCATGGAGGGAAACCTCCAATAACCTGGTTCTTTCATCAGCAACTACTTGTTCTCCTTCAGTAACATCTGTGGCATTCACCTCCTCTGATGCTTCCTCCCCAACTTCTTCATTAATACCTTCAAGTAGAAAAATCTTGGGTCTCTTGCACCTGTGGCCCGGTGACCACTTATCATTACAATAATAACATAAACCACGATCCCTTCTTTCCTTCATTTGGACTAAGGATATGCGTTGGACAGGTAGGTTGGGTTTAGGACTCATTCTAATAGTGGGGTAATTTTGTCGGTTGGGGTTGGGTTTGATGGTCCTAACAACTTTGGTGGGTTAGGAGACCCGGGTAACCATGGGTAATGGTTTTGGGTTCCAGTGCATGGGTTCGAAATAGAATAGGAAAAAAGGGAAGGTCTTGGGTTGTGATAGCGGCACCAAACTTCTTCCTCTTGTAATTGGGCAAAGTCAAAAGCAATGGTTAAAGAGGTAGGGTGAAACATGGTGACCATAACTTGTATATCTTCTCAAAGGCCACTAATAAAGGTGTTAATTCGAAATTCTTTAGTAAGACCAGCAATTTTGTTAAAGAGAATTTCATACTGAGTTTGATATTCCTCCACCGTTGTTGTTTGTCACATTTTGGTGAACTCCGCAACTGGATCATCGAAAAGGGTAAAAGCAAACCTTACCTTCAAAGCCTAGATGAAACCTTCTCAAGTTGTTACCAAACTATAATCCAATAGCCATTGGTACCAAGTCAGAGCCTTGCCTTTCATGTGGAATGAAGCAATTTGAATTTTTTGAGCATCAGGAGTGTGGTAATAAGAAAAGAATTGTTTAGCACGGAAAACCCATCCACTAGGATCATGACCATCAAATTTGGGGGAATCTAATCGAAGTGTTCAACCTTGAATTCCACCTTGCCCTTCAAACACAGGATTTTCATGGGTAATATGTGGTGGGTGCAAATCTAGGAATGGTTCTTGTATTTGGCTGCTGTTGGGGATGATGGTTTGTGGAAAATATGGGTTGGTTATGTTTTGGTTAATGGCTTGGAACAAGAAAGCATAACTGGTTACAAGGTTACTCACTTGTTGTACAAGCTCTTCAAGTAAATCTTGTTGCTAGACTTGGGCGCCTTTGAGTTTTGCTTGCTCATTCTTCAGCAAGTGAACTGTTTTAGATAATTGGGTAAAACGAGTTTCCTCTACCATGGAGGAACAGTGGCTCTGATACCACTTGTAAAATACTGAAAATCTGAGAGAGAAAATAGGCTCTTCGAGGGGCCCAATCTTCTACTCCAATATCTGGGTTTTGTAAAAGTAGAATGTTTTTTTTTTTCATTAATAGAGTTAACTTAAATAACTTACAAACAAAAGTAAATAATTGACCCACTAAACCCAATAACTAAAACAACTGATTTATGGGGAACATAATTTAAGGACTCCACTAACTAAGCAAATATCTAATTAACAATTCCTCCGCTAAAAGTATCTCCAACAATACTATCTAAAATAGTTACTCAAAATATATTTAAGTATTGTATTATCTACTTTAGCTAAGCACTTTTTTAAATTTACTCCAACAACGCTATTTATTTTAGCTAACCACTTCAATTAATTTTAACTAACTTTCAATAATAAAATTCAAAAAATTACAATTGAACTATACATTGTACAAATTTAATCAATTATAGGTTATAAGAGAGAACCCACCTCTCGAAAATTACTACTCTCAAACTAAATTCTCTCAAATTAAACTATAAAATTCAAAACAAAATCACCTCAAATTACACAGATAACCGAAGTCAGATTTTTGGAAGAAGTTTATTGATTTTTTGGGTGGTTTTACTTAATTTTTTGGGGGTGTTGATGGATTTTTGGGAGAGTCTATTAGATTTTTGGGGAGTTTTGTTGGATGTAACTTGTGAGAAGTGACTAGTTAGACGTAGCTAGTGAAAATAGAGTTATGAAGAATAGATAAGAAAATAACTAGTATGTTGAAACCACATTACATAAAGAAATTACTTAAAATAGCTAAAAATGGGGTTTTACCTGACTTTTTGGAGTTGCTCTAACATTGTACTATGCACATAATAATTCTTTTCTGCACATATGATAAACTTTGTCACACCTGGACAATATTCACCCTAATCCTCTATTTGTGTGTGTTGACACCTGCAGAGGTTGGAGAAGATTCTGCATACATGACAATGCCCTGTGCAACCACAACGGCGATGTTAACCTCCGAGCCTCCATGACAGACGCCACCTTCGCCAACGGCGGTCACTCTTTCCCTCAAAAAACCCGGCTCATTCAGCATCGACTACTATGACAACAAAAAGGTAAGAAAACCAAATAAGAAATTCTTTGTCACATTTTCTCAGCAACCAAACGAAACGGATCTTCAATACTGCATTCATAAACAATTCTAACTTTCATTTTTTTTGTAGGGTGTAGCATTTGAATTTACGGATACTGTTAGGGTTTTGGGAAAACCTTTGAATTTGATGTACATGCACTGGAGGGAGAGAACCTGACGGAGCTTGACGGGACACTTGTGCTTGGCCCGACTAACAAGTTATCAGCAAATTATGGGTTTGGTTCTTGGAACCGTAGGTTAAAGTACAGTTATTTGCATGAAGGAAGGTCGACTTCTTTCGAGTCGTGCTATGATTTTGCTAAGAATTAGTGGAAATTAGTAGTGTTGAGAAGGGTTCATGAGGATGATGTCAGGGCTTCATATCAGTCATCGAGCAAGAATTTGGGGTTGGAGTGATCAAGGAGTTCCAAGCAAAATGGAGGCTTCAGGGTATGGCAATTTTACTATGAACATTTTTCTTTTTTGTGCCCTTCATTTATTTGTTTGTTTACTTTGCGTTGTTTAGAAATACTTGTTGGCAACATAATATTTCCCGATTTAATTGGGTTAAATCTCAGATGTTGAAGGATTAGTATTCACTTATCCAAGGGCAGAGCCAGGATTTTTATTTATCCCGGGCTAAGCTAAGCATTCATATGACTAACAAAATAAAAATGTAAACTCATAAACATATATTTCATAATACAAATGTAAACTCATAAACACTTACATTGCAGAACTACCCTTGTGCACTCATATGAATATTTGTAGGTATACATCACACACTCCATTGCAGAATATTACTATAGAGAATATTAGATAAGTCCCCCGAGTTGGTACAAGACCACCTTTTCCAAGCTCTGAAGTTTCTTCCCTCCCCCAACCAGCCCTCTAAACCCATTCCCTAACAGACAAACCAAAAAGTTAATCTCCTCCTAGGTAAAGAAAGTATACTCCAACCAATTACAACAAAATCACTGCAATGGATTCTCAACCAAAGCACCATTCAATTGTAAATTTCAATCAACTCTCAAATTCTTGTGATCCAGAACAGGGCCATCCATTCCATTGACACAATCAAGCCTATCATAGAGACACAATCATCATCTTTCTTTGCTCTCTGAGCACATAATTTCTTACCCATACTACAAGCTCACCATCTAGAGATCAGCCTTCATCAAGAGACAATAAAATAAAACTCTCATCTTCATAGTATTCCCCTCTAATTGATTAACACCGATATGATAAATGTTTCATGCTGGTATCATTAGCAGTTTGGTCTAACCAAAAATTCATACAACGCTAACTATATTGCATATGATCTTAAGTTCACTACAATTTTGAGCATAGTGTATAAAGGATAGTACAAATTCTACTTAGCAGCCATTAGACAAAGCCCATGTAATATATTGAACAGTGAACCATACAGATCAATGAATGCTCAATATTATGGCTACCCAAAAAGCAAAATCCGACACACACAATAACAATAGAACCCAGAAGGCAAAGAAATGAGATGTAATGAAGAACGTAAAGCGAAAGTTGTACCTTGTTAGTGAAAATTTTCTCTCGCTTCACGCCCCCACGCAGACCGAGCAAATCATCTGAATCAGCCCCTGAATCGTTTTCTATTGCCACTGGTTTATCAGGATCACCATCCAAAACCACACAGTCATTGTCCTCATCTTTTGCTATAAACCCCGCAACAACACCCGAAGACTTCAATCTCTGCATTGGGTTCAGCACCACCATCCCTATAGAGACTAGAGTCTAGAGAGAGATTTGATGGAAGGATTAGACCAAGAGCAGGCCTGTGTGTTGCACCGTTGCTTGTCCGGAGATTTGGGGATGGGACTTGCCTAAGAGAGGAGTTTTGCAGGTTTGCAGGTGGGTTGGATGGGGACTCTACTGATTTTGGGGAACTTTTGCAAGTGGGTTGGGTTGGGTTGGATGGGATTTTTTTTTGGGTGGAGGTGGGCTGGTAAATTTTTTTTTTTTTTTTACTCTGGGCTTCAGCCCACCGAAGCGCACTAGTAGATCCGCCCATACACTTATCAATATATTGTTTGGAAATTGGATTCATCTTGCATAATGTAACATTTTTTTGTGACTAGATTGATATCAAAAGTGTATGTATGCACCAAAAAAAGAGAAATTATAAAGGGGAAAGAAAGGGTGGAGAAGAAGAGGGGGAGAGAGAAAATCCCTTCGCTATTTATGCTTTTGGGCATTAACCATTTTTGACAATACCCTTATTTTTTCTTGAGAAAATTAAAGGAAAAGAGACCATACCTTTTATGTTCTTTCAATATTGTAGAGAGGTCAATCAAATGAAAAAAACCCAAAAATTCGATATTTCTTCCATTAATTTTTCCATCCAAATCAAAGTTGGGTTAATTGGCCCTATCAGGTCTATTTGGCTCTGCACCCATATTGATTATCACAAAAGGCGAAATCTACGCTACCCACAAAAAGAATTGGGGTGCATTGGAAAGGTGGAATAGGATGTGGAGGTCAGTCCTGTGTGGTGGGGGTGACTCTCATGATTATGATGATATAAACTGGGTGGAATTTTAATGAAAGTACTTATTCCAGTTCTCAGTATTGTCCTTTTGTTTTTCACAAGGGTTTGACTTAAAAATGATGAGGAAAGCAGAACAGGGTCAAAAGGCTAACCATTGATAAATAGGATGTAAAATCTGAAGATGATCCCAGTAAATGTTTGCATTGAAAATGTTTTGGAACACAACTCTTGTTTGGGAGATGTTTGCAATTCTGTGGCCTCTAGAGGGCGGACCACGGTGCAGGGGTAAGGTTAATCTGTTGTAGCTTGGGCATTACATGTTCATGTCACAAAAACACTTTCCGCAAAGACAGAGAAATATTAAGTGCGTCTGACACTCTCCAAAACTTGTAGTGTCGGGAGTTGCTACTATTTTTGTAACTTTGTGGCTACTCTGTGTCATTCTTTTTCCCCCTAGCTTTTGTGATCAAATGTATTTCTCCTTATGTGAGTGTTCCTGTAATATTTCTAGATTTAAACTTCATATATCTGAGTTCATTAGCTAGTTTATATTTGTCAATGGTTCATGTGGACCATGCATATTAGACAGATAGGGTTTGGGATTGATGCTTGCCTCTCAGGCCTGTGGGTTACTCAAAAACATGCAACCGACAAGTCAAGTTATTGAACAAAATTGTTGCATAAGTAGGTAGTGCAAAGTTTTTCAAGGCGACCAAATAGCGATTCCCCTCTAGCCGTCATAATTTAACAACACCTATGGTAGGGTGATATTTAACAGATAGAAATATCATATGTTCAACAAATATATTGTATATAGGTTGCTTCTTTCACTAGAGGATTTATTGTATTGTTTGCTTAAATTACCATGATTTTTCGTCATGTTTTAACCTCTCTTTTTTTCCATCAAATCCTACCAGATTTTAGCATCTCTGAAGTTGGCGGACAAGTCGAAAGTTCCCAAATTAGTGCTGAGAGCACATGGAATTTTGAGGTGTAATTCTTTCCTTTGTTTTACCCGTGTATAAGTACTCATTTAGGATTAGGGTCCCAAGTATAGTTGGTTAAATAGTTTCTCCTTGTTGTCTTTTGGAATTTTGGGGTTCTCTTTTGAGCACATGGAACTTTGAGATGTTATTTTCCTTTGTTTGACCTCCGTAAAGTACTTATCTCTAGGATACTGAGTATCGTCCCTTGAATATATTTTATCTAGGATACTAAGTTTCTTCTCTCAACAACAGACTTGAGTCCCTTGCTTCTTCATTGGATGATTAAACTGTTCTGATGTTGCTAACTTTCTTTTGATTTTATGTTGTTAAGTTGGACACAACCGTATGGTTTATATTTGGCTCATTTGTTTCAATACTGCACAAGAAGAATTGTACAGCATCTGATTGTGCCATCAAAGTCAGACCACTGAACCTCCTCCTCTCCTAACTTAAACTCAATTGAAAAATGCCTTGCATAACCCTCCAAGTAGCTTTCGAATTGGTGCTGAAATTTCTCGTTTGTTTGGGAATTGAAGTTTAAACGATCAATCGTTTCCATGGAGATGCTGATTACACTTCACTTTGCGATAACTTTTTCCAGGTGAATTTAGTTTATACACGGTTGGTAAATCCACTACTTAAGGTTAATGTGTTGCAAATTAGAAAGTTGTTAGTTGATCTTTCAAACCATGCAAGAAGTTGTTTTTATCGCTCGAACTTTTGGAGTTTTTAAGTTATGATAAAATTTTACCACTACATCAAGGTCAAATCAACGTCACTTAATAATAATCCTACTAAATATAGTATCATTCTAATCATAAAAATCGTAAGGCATGCAGGCCCAAAACTGAACACCAGTAGAGAACTTCTCCTTCACAAATCACAGTAATCCCAAAGTTTAAAGAATTAGATTGAGAACCACCCGAGACCTTAGAACCCCAAATGACACCCCCTACCCAACCAAGCTGGGATACGTGAAAATCTCCCCCACCTGAACCCAAAAGCTTAAAATAGATAAAGAATCACTCAAGACCTAAGGGCCTGTTTCGATTGTATTTCAAAAATTATTTTTTGTTCTCAAAACATTAAAAACTAGAGAAAAGTTATTTGATTAGAATTTTTCAAAAAAAATGAAAACTGAGATAAAAAATCAGAGCATCTAATGATGTTCTCTGTATTTTCAAGCCAAAATAGAAAACACGAAAAACATTTCATCCTCTTTAATGAAGTCCACACTTCAAAGTTTTTTAGCAACAAAGGCCTCCCATTTTTTGTTCTTTCGTCTGCTTGTGCGTGTGTGTGTGTGTGTGTTCAGATATGCATATATATGTAAGTTTTGTGCGTGTGTTTGCTATGTGAGTTGTGCGGGTAGAGATTGTGAGAGGAGATAATGGAGAGAGAGACAAAAAAGACTAAAAGAGATGAGAATGAAGATGAAAATTGAGAGGTTATTAAATTATTGTTCAAACACGTTTTACAAGTTTTTGTTCTTTAAAAATATTTTCTAAAACATATAAACAAACAAGTTTTGTAATATAAAAATATTTTTTAAAAAAAACTCTTTTCCAAAATTAATTTCAAATACTTCTTTTTCGGACGTAAATCAAACAAACCCTTAGAATCCCAAATGCATCTCCTACCCACCGAACCAAAGTAGGATACATAAAAATCTCCCTCACCCAAAGATGCAACGCTCTCGTCACATTTGGCTCCACCCTTGGAGGTGAGAGACCCACCTGGCACAATATTACCTCGACTCTTATATTCCCAATGAGGAAACCACGCGACTAACAAGGTTGTGACGTACTGGGTTCTGCTCTGATACAACTTGTCACGGTCTCACAAAACCCAAAAACTAAAGAAGTTAGGTGAAAAACCGTTCAAACCTTGTAATCCTACATGACACCCCATACCCAACCGATCATGACAATTAGCTCCATTTTGGCCCTTCAAGGACATTGCCAGAATTCGGCCGAAGTAAAACTCGATTCCTGCCACAAAAACCATCGCTAAATGGTTTGAAATCAAAATTCTCCAGCACCCTTCCCTTAATTTTTCTTTTAAGGTATCCCTGGACTCTATCAATTACATTTTACAATCGATATAATCCGCAGAAAAGTAACAAAATTGTACAATAAGAGATGCAAATGGTAAACAAAACATTTTGAGCTTAGATAATTTAGGGAAGATATCCTCAAGTTTTCAACTAGATGCAGGAGGCGGTGGAGGGGGTGCATTGGGTGGAGGAGGTGGCATCATTGACATATGTGGCATCCCTCCGGTCAGCTGCTGAGGAGGTGGTGGTGGCCTCCAAACAGGTGGAGCTGTCATTCCAGCTGGTGGTGGGAGAGGCCTACTTAAAGCTTGAGCAGCTTGTGGTGGTGGTGGCGGAAGCATGTTCGGGGGAGGCGGCCTGAACTGCTGAAATGGTGGGGGTGGCATAGAAGGTGGTCCCATTGGATGACCCAGTTGCTGTGGCTGACCATGCCAAGATGGAGGAGCAGACATCTGCATCGGTGGGAAGACACCACCCTGTGGAGGCGGACGGAATGCTGCAATAGGAGCTGGAGGAACAGCGCCATTTGCAAAAGGCCGTGGAGGTATTGGAGCAGCTATGGTACCATTGGCCTGAGGAACACTAGAAAGCGTAGGAGGTCCACTGGCAAACAATGTGTGGGGCCTGCTCTTTACAGTGGTGGGGTTACTGGCAGCCAACACTCTCTCTGCATTTCATCGGTTGCAAATTATGTCCTCACATATCATAAATCACCAGCAACTACATATAACAATGGGGCATAGATAACTGATCACGTCAATGCTGATAATTCAAAAAGAAACAAATTCATAGCCATCAATGGATCAGATCACCCTCCAAACCCTACTCAATCTTAAATCCCTTACGAGTTTGATTCCGATGCCAATTAAGATCCACCATCCAAATAAGAAAGCAACTTAAAAAGAGTTGATGCCAATTGGAACTAAACCTAAATCCACGTAAATCTGACCCGTAAGCATTTATGGGGGTAGCTTGACAATTTGCTTAGAAAACATATTGCTAAGCTTAGTAATGCTGAAATTGCAATTTTGTTCTTTCTCAAACTCAAATTGAATTTTCTCACATTTTTGGATATTTTAAAAAAAAAAAAACACAACTTTCATTTCATTAAAAGATGAAAAACATAAATAAATGGTGAATAAGAAAACCATCCAAAAAAATAAAAAATACAAAGACGAGAGTAGTCAAAAAAGACTCTGAAGTACAAAAACTTTCCAATTATGTTGGAAAACCAATAATGAAATGTCACAACTTATTTGAAGCCATCACCCATAAAGATGCTAAGAACTTTGCACTATCCCATAACATCTCCTTATCCTCCTCCTCTTCAAAAATTCTATGATTCCTCTCTATACACAACACTCAAAAAATGCACATCGCCACAATGTAGAAGCTTTTTCCCACTCCCAAAACCTCCAAAGATTTATCACAAATAACAATTTGCGAGGCATAACCCACATCAAGAATCCCCCCCCCCAAAAAAAAAAATAAATAACAAAAGCTTTTGCCACAAAAAAATTTGCAATAAAGCAATGAAGGAACAAATGATCAAAAGTTTCTCAGTTTTCCTTACACAAAACACACCAATTTGGAGAAAGATAAATGTTAGGCCTTCTCTTTTGCAATAAATCAAAAATATTCACCTTACTGTGAGCAATCATCCAAACAAGCACTTGCACCTTAACAGGCACTTTAGTCTTCCAAATCCTCAAATGAGGTTCAAAAAAGAATAATTAGGATCATCAATCAAATATTGAAGATAAGAACCACAAGAAAAATTTTCAAATGAATCAACAAACCAAATTCTTTTTCTCTAATCAACATATCCAAAGAAACCGAATTGCAAAAGAAGAAAAGATGACAACTCTATAGTTTCCCTATTATTAAGATTGCGGAAAAAAGTTGAAGTTCCAACCCCTTTGAGTGGAAGAAGTACAAAACAAACTTGTCATAAGAACATTATGAAAACCAACAATCGATGAAACCGAGAGAATAATAGAGCAAAAGGTAAGTCACCAATTCAAATATCCTCCCAAAAACGAACTCTCACCCCTATTCCCCACACTCTCAAACTAATGTACTTTCTAAAATCATCAAAATCTGAAGGGATACATTTCCAAGAATTACAAAAGGATCCTCTACTCACCACGTTAAAGTCTCATCCATTGGCATGGATTTCCATTCTAACTGTTAATAATAGAATGCCACAACGTCTCAGGCTCTAACGGAAACCTCTAAAACCACTTTCTTAGTAAAATCACATTCCTCTTAATCAAACTGTCTATTCTCAACCCCCCTTTTAGTTTTGATTATGACACAACTTCCCATCTAACTAGATGATCTTTCTTCCCTTCTCCACTTTCTTCCCACAAAAAATTCCCCATTAACTTCTCGAAAATTTTAGTTACTTTTTAGAGCATCTAAGAGGCTCATAAAATAAGTAGGTATGCTACCCAAAAACGCTTGAATTAGAGTAAATCGCCCTCCACTTGACAAATAACTCTTTTTTCACCCATCTAATCTCTTTTGCACTCTTTCCACAACCGGATTCCAAAAAAGTAAGGGATAAAGGATTTCCTCCCAATGGAAGGCTCAAATATTTTAAAAGTCACTCACTCACTTCACACCCCAACCCCCTAAGCAATAATACCCACAACTGAACTCTTTGACAACTTCACTTTCAACTGCAAACCAAACAAAAAAAATCCTCACAAATGTCAACTAAATTCATGAACTTCTGCTCCTCTACTAATATGAAAAAATAGTGTCATCCGCAAACTAAGGTGAGAAACACTAACCCTATCATTCCCCACCAAAAACCCTTCCGCTAAACCATATTTCACTCCTCTATTCACCAATGTACTTAATCCATCAACTGCCAAAGTAAACAAAATGGTGAACGCAAATCTCCTTGCCTCAAACCCCTAGAGACATTAAATCTCATGCGTGGCTTACCATTAGCCACCACTGAAAAATTCATAGAAGATAAATAATTCCTAATTCATCATCTCCATCTAGTCTCAAAACTTTTACCTTCAAACACAATCCAAGAATCCCAAATCTACATAATCATAAGCCTTTTCAAATTTAATTTTAAAAATATTCCCTTCTTCACCTTTCACTCTATACTCCTCGAACAATTCATTAGCCATCAAAATGCTGTCCAAAATTTGTCACCCTATAACAAATGCACTCTGATTACCTGAAATTATATCTCTTAAAACTCCCCTCAATCTTATAAACAACACATTTGACAAGATCTTACACAAACTAGTAACCAAACTTATTGATCTAAAATCTCCAATTTTCAACGAATTTTATTTTTTTGAAATCAAGCAAATAAGAGTAGCATTTGTATTCACATCCATCACACATTGTTATAAAATTCCCCAAAAACCTTCCCTAAATCCTCTTTTACAACCTTGCATTTTTGGATACTATATGAAGACTCAAACTCTGTTACTGTCATTTAAGATCCATTGCAGTCGGATTCAAATTCTGCTCATGTTTTTAATTAGGCAAGGAATAGGATCTTGCAGATTCACACCTAATTCAACACATGAACTGTCCTACAATGCAACTCTTCTAACGATATCCTCAATAATAAACTGTATACAATGTTGGAACACGACAAAAACATGTGTAGTCCCGTAGGTAGGTAAGTTTGCACAGGAACTCTGATGAATAGCAAAGTCTGACCTGCTGGGGTACCATGACGCTCCCCCTTAGTGTCTTTCTTGTATGCATAGGACACTGTTATCTGGCGGTTGCAAAGATATTGGCCATTCATTGCCTGCAAATTGAATCAATCAATTCCAGAATCAACAATAATGAAACAGAAAAATGAGTCATGCAAGACTGGGAATTCTTGAAGTAATGTGTTAAACTATGACTTGCAATGCCATTTAACGTCTCTGTGTTTTGAACTTTAGATATCCATTGAAATCTAACTGCCACTATGAGTAAAAGACAATAGCTACAAAAATACCTCAATAGCTGCATCAGATGCCTCAAAAGAATCATAGCTAATGAAACCAAAACCACGGGAGTTCCCTGTCTCAGGATCTCTCATTATCTAAATCAGAAAACAGCAAAAATGAGAATCCAACAGCAAAGAAGCACCAATACAATACGATAAAAAAATTAAGCACAACAAAACAGTGTATCTTTTCTTCAGAGATGATGTATATAGTTGAGAACACCTCTTGTGACAGGCAAACAGAAACTGGATCACACTAACCGACAGGGGCGGAACCAAGATATTTGTTTGGTTGGTTGAAGAGGGAAAAAAGGGGGGAGGGGGGGGAACAAAACAAACAAACGCCTACCGATATACAAAATTTTTAAGTTCAAGCATGATATATACTAAGATTCATGATTAAATTGCTACATGAAAAATAAAATTGATATCAATAATATACAAAAGTTAAACATAATAATTTTTCAAATCTCGGTTATCGTGTGCAAATGACACTATGATAAGTTTCTTAGTAATATTTTTTCGATGAATATCATCATAGAGTTCATGACAAAGTCATAAACTCAATTACTTTTGTTCCAAAACCTAGCTAAAATCATCATCCATCTCGTTGAGAAATTGATTTTTAACTCCTTTGGGCTGAAAATTTTTACAATTTGCATCTCTTCATGTTTTATTGAGTTACAGATCATTGACTTCCCAAAAAAAGTTATGGGAACTACACAAGTATTTTAACAAATTGGGACAATGTATTAACAAAAGATATAAATTCTCTTTGGTAAATATATAGAAGAGTTGAGGCATTTCACATTTATATTACAAAATCTATTTTTTTTTTTGGGGGTGGGGGATAATGACCACTAACTTACCAGAAAGCAAAATATATGGCCATTACATGAACCTTTAAAAAATCAAAAGGGGAAATACACTAATTTAGAGAAAGTCATGGTTTAAAGAGAATGCGTGTGTTTGTGCTGTTGAAAGGTCAGTGGCCTATGGCCCCCCAAGCTTACATATAGCCCCGCCGTTAACAGATAATGGACTACCTCAAGACCTCTCGAATCAAAAACCTTTTTTCTATGAAGAAGATGCACTGTAAACTGTAAAAGACAATAGTTGTCTCCACATTGGGTTGGAGGTTCCTCCAGCCCTACGTCATGGCCCAACTGCTGTTACGAGAGAGCCGGCAATAGCAAGTGGTGGTCAGGGTCATAGCATTCAAGAAAAAAGCATCTTACTTTGGCTTCTTAGACTAAAATCAGATTGACAGCGTCAGGTGCTTGCGCACAAAAGCGCGCGCAGGCATGTGTGTGTGAGAGGGAGAGAGAAAGAGTTGGTGGGGATTCAAAGGATAGACAACAATATCATCACAGAAAGTGGGGGATGCAGGTGCTAGTAAAAAGCAATGATGGTTGATGCTTTCCCTTCCTTTAATTCCTCATTTTCTACAAGTTCAATTGGCTAGATTGTTGCTATTTCTATTAGCAATTAAGGGATTTAAAATTTAAATAAACACTATTTGGATAATTGATTATTTGGCCCTTTTCTATATAACATTTTAGTTCATGGGTTTTTTTTTAAATATTTGAGGTGCCGTTAGTAAATTGCCCCCTTTATGTTCTTGATGATTAATGATCAATCTTTTTGGCAGATACCTAAAAGCATAGTCACTTATAACAAACCTTTATCGTCCATTTTGTGCCCGCTTGAAAGATTTGGTGGGTTTTCATACCTCCAAACCTTAGCCCAATTTTCTGCCAAGTTTGCTTAGCTCCCATCCAGGTTTTAAGTCTTTATATATGCGGTACCTTTTAACTCGGGTCCCCATCCTAGTTTTAACTCATCATAAACATGGTGATTTTAGTAAGTGAACGAAATGATACTCCCCAACCAATCAGTCATGAAGTATGACACATGCTCCCTTAGGTGTGAGTACCAATAAACTTGGCCAAGGTTTCTTTATCTTCTCTTCCTTTTATCGCAACATTAAAGTTCTTGATTTTTTTGCTTGCCAACTTGGGTCTTAAGCCCAGGGCTCCTATGGAGCGGATGCTAGGGTCTGACCCCCATCGCTATTACGAATATATCCAAAAAATAATTATATAAATTTTCCTTACTCATTGATTGGATTCTTTAGCAGCATGTTACCTCAACCATCAAGTTTAGTCCATAAGCTTGATTTCAAACATAACAAATTGCTATAGATCTTCGCAAAATCCTACAACAAAGTGTACTGTGGTGAAAGACAATAGCCAATGTTTATGATAGACATAAAATTTTCATTAAGCAACGTATTACATTGATAATCAGCATATACGGAAAACACATAACAAAGAATTCATGGGATGCAAGAGTGTTGTTTTTGCAAGGCATATCCACATACACTAACAAGATTCTCATGCAGCAACATTACATCATCTGCCAATGCATGACAAAAGAAAAATGACCTTGGGATTGGTGACAATGACTCCAAATGCCATAAAAGTGTCATGTAGAAGTTTCTCGTCTAAATCCTGCAAAGTACATTGGCAAACATTCAAGTTTATATAACCAGCATAAGATGTACAGCAGGATCTATGAGACATGTATATAGACAAGAATGAGTCAGTGAGAGCGAGTGTGTGTGTCTGTGCCTATGCGTGCCTCACCGTGTACATATATATGTTTAGGGCATACGAGAGACAGGAGGAAGTGTGTTTGAAGATTTAAATTCTTACAGGGTCGAGGTTTCCAATAAAAAGGTTTGCTCCTACATCCAAGCTCTTCTTATCTTGTGATGCCTGCAACCCAAGCACAAAACGAACACCAAATTTTCCGTGAAAAAAAAAAAAGCACTAGATCTCGCATTTTATCCATGCAGATACTTCAAAAGCTGGAAAACATATATTCATAAGTTGATACATGAAGTATTATAACAAAGGATGTAATAGAAATTAAAATTTCACACCTTATTCACTCGTATTGGCTTCCCGTAGAGTTTAATCATGTTCAGAACTTTTATTGCCTGCATAATTTTGAGAAAATGATCAATCTCAAATCTAAATAACTCACCAAATGAGCATACAGCTAGACAAGAAAGTCCCTATGATTTAAATAGATTAGAAAAGTTATGAACAGCTTAATTACAGTAACAAGCAACACTCACGTAGTCAGCATCTTCTTCACTTCGAAATTCTACAAAGCCATAACCTTGATGAAGATTGGTAACCCTATCTTTAGGCACGTACACATTAACTGCAATAAAAAAAATCCACAAGTGCATTTAACTTGCTAAGATAATTCCAACAAACAATCATGTACATCTATAATGTATTATTCATATATATGTTATGAGAGTATGAGCTATAATGTCCAAATTGCAATTCTTGGTGGATCCTCTTTAAACTTATTCAAATTGGCTGATTAACTAACCAGTTGAATGGTTAAAAAACTCCACCCCCCAAAAAGATAAAACAAAAAAAAAAAAAAAAAACCAGCTGAAATTTCACATCTACCATCAATAGGTTTAGCCGGGGCATTTATAACGCGACCCAAATAAGCCTCACTCACTGGTACCTGAGCAATCATTCCTGTTGCTTTTACATAACTTCCTTCTTGGATCATCAAACCATCACCCATTAATACAACATCAACATTATTTGATTCCAAATTCAGAGTAAATGCCTATGGTATCCTCTTCAAATTCTACTAATTCACCTGACATTACTTCATCAAGACCATGAATAAGAGCAATTCCATCACCTACTTGAAGTACGTTCAATCCGTTCACGAATAATATTACTAATTTCGTCAGCTCAAATGGTTACCATGAGTAGTTCTAATTTAAATTCTTTTTTGAAAAAAATAATAATAATTCCTACATTTATTTCTTTCATCGCCCCCAACATGCTAATATTGGCACTGATGGTACGTTGTTCAAACAATTATCTAGAGTTCCTAGAGCTCCTTGTAAGGCTTGTTGGAAAACCCGTTGTTGGACTTCATTAATTGCCCTTTGTTGTTCAAACCCCAAACCCCCCCCCCCCAAAAAAAAAAAAAGGGGGGGGGGGGGGGAGGTAGGCAAAAGAGTGTCGAGTCTAGATGTGGGAATTACACACAAGCTTCATTAAACAAAGCTGCAAAATGATCGAGAACCAAAACCTACCAACAGGGCCTGCTTGGACAAATAACTCCCACAGTAATTCTTCAGTGACCTGCAAGCAAACAAGAAACAAGCATGAGCTCACAGATGTTCAACCAATAATAGAATAGTAAGACGTTAGGGAAAAAGAACAATTCAATCAGCTCGTGCTGGACAAAAATGTACTTCAATGTATGATTAAGCCACTCAATTTTCTTATTCACATAAAAATCCTAAGAACAGTACAACCAGACCTTCATTCATGTGGTCAGAAAACTCAAGTTATAACTAATCGACTCAGATTGATTGATATTAAATTCTAAGCAGCATCAATACGACTGATCAAAAAGCCCTAGAAGCACAAAACCCAACATTATGAAAGCATAAAGCTAGCAATGAAGTATATGAGTGTATAACTCGGTAACCTGGGGGTCAAGGTTGCCGACATAGGCGGTGGCGTCTTGGTTCCTCTCGGCGGAGTGTTGGCCTAGAAGGTTTGCTCCGACGCCCGGAGCAATTCGCGTCGTCATCGTGCTCTCACTCTCTCTCCTTCACGTTCAATCTCGAACGAGGGCTGCCGGGCTGGCTACTGTCTCAGGGTTTTACCCTAATCCCGTTCTTTCCAGCTGGTTTGGGGATTTGGGGGCTCAGAGAACAGCTTCAAACGTTTCTTCGGTGTAATAAAATCATAAAATATTGAGTAAATTATATTTGACCCCTGAAGTTTGTCACTAATACACACATATGCCCTCAAGTATGAAAAATAACATTGTCATCCCTTCAAGTTTGATATGTGGTAACATATAAAGTTATAAACCCTTACTGTTAATGTCTGTCTGAAATACCAACCAAGCATATTTACATCACACAATCCCTAAACTACCCCTTAAATAACCTAGCCACCAAAACCTCCCACAAATCCCAGCATATTTTTATGCAAGCCAAAGATAGATAGGGGTGGTGTAGGAGGCACAACTAGGCTTAAAGGGGGGTTGTTAGCTTCGGGACTAGTGTGTGTATGTGTGTGAGAGAGAGGAGAGAGATATGGATCGAATGAATGAGGAGAAATGCAATCGGGTAGTTTGCATCTTGTGTGTGTGTGAGAGAGAGAGGTGGGTATGGTGGTTGCTGAGTGTGGACAGTGGGCGTGGGGGTGGGTATTGGGGAGGAAGAAGTGTAAAGGCAGTGGGTGTTAGATTATTTTTGGGTTTAGGGCTTGTTTGGATATGGGTTTGAAATATTCTTTGGTTGGGCTTAGGTTTGTTTAGGTGTTAATTTTTCTTGGATAATGGGTAGGGGCTAAAATGGTTTTTTTGTTATTTCCGTCAGTGCCGTTTCCAAGCAGTTATTGATAAGGGGTGTCATTGTAAATTGCCATACCTGAGGGGGCCCATGTGTGTTAGTGACAAACTTCAAGGGGTAAATATCTACATTTATTTTATCGTCAATTGTTATCGCATTAGACCATTTTATATATAAAAATATATATATACTTTTATTTAATGGGTATTTGTCTATTACACATTCCATGGGATGCAGTTCTCTATTTATTATATTTTATTTTAAATATATGAACAACATGGTCACCAAACTCTAATAAGTCTCTATGAAAAATGACCATAACACATATTTATCATTAATTTTTTACTACTTTCGGAGTTGGATGGTTTTTTTACTAATATTACATTCTATGGATTTTGTTTTAGTCCTACTCCTCTCAAATATTTTTGTTTCTAAAGTCTCTCGTCTGTTTTTTAGTTTATTATTAATTCATTATTTACTTTCATCGACTAAAATAATGTTATTCGTTAAGAAAGTGACACGTATACAAATTTATATTTTATAGTAATTCATTATTTTTAAAATTAATGGCTACAAATCAATCAAACCAATATCTATTACTATAAAACAATTTTAAAAATGTAACAATCTTTTTTCTTAGTGTCATAAGCATATTCATATGTAAAATACAATGTCGATTACATTAAGAAATAGTTTGTCCCATTCTAGTTTTATCTAATTATTTCAAAGAAGAGAGAGAGAGAGAGACCCTCTCTACAAAATCAGTAGTATTAATTGAACCAAATTTGTTGATTTCTTTTATTTATGTTGTTGGATTTGAACATTTGATATTGGGATTCATCGTTAATCAAACCATAATAATAGGCAAATTAGTATATCTTAAGTTCAAGCAAAGTTACTCACGTTCTTACCATTCTAAAAAGAGGCGTCGACCAGAGCTAGTAGTGGTTGTGGTTGTGGGTTTTGATGTGATGAGGGTGATATGGGAAGGAGTGTGTGTACATATGTGACCCACAAAAGTTACAAAAATATTTATTAAAATTATAAAATTTGAAAGAGCGATATTAATTTTTTTTTTTTAAGTACCGTAGTCTTCTCCTTTAAAATATAAGAAGGGTAATTTGTCTAAACTGAAAGGAGTACATGTCAACAAGACTCTAAGATTAAGAGGCAGAGTATGATTTAGCCAAATATACAATCAGGGTAAAGTTCTTTGGTAAACTCTTCTGGCCGGACTTAAAACTGTCAGCCAGAGAAGGGGCTTGCAGAGAATAAAACAACAGTTGTATGCAGGGTTTAATAGATAAGGAGGAAGAAGCTGTAGCATTGTAAATGTTGTGATAACTGACTCCAATTCAGTTACGTCCAATCCAATCCTTGTAAGTCAGAGTACACATATAGATAATAAAGCTCAAAAGCTGGAAATGGCCAAATGGTCAATGAACTTATGCTGTCTTCTAGAGCAAAGTTTGAAGTTTAAATGCTTAAAACTGATTCCTTCTTACTCGAGCTCAGTTCACCAAATTGGTGATAAATCATCCTACCAGAACCAGCTCTTTGATTGTGGATGCATCGCATATATATACACAACAACAACAACAGCAGGAAAATAAAAACCCAGAGAGAACTCTCAGGAAATAAACCAGAAAGCTGGTAATTCACATTCACACTCTGCGTAAGTACACCCCTACTGTCAGGTTGACCACGTTATCATTGTCACAAAGTATCAAAATTCAAAAAATAACATACCATATATATATGATGTGCCCTACATATAAGCATGTGATACTAATTGAATTTTGTCGGTATATGCATATGCAATAAACATCCACTTATGGTGTCTTAGTCATAAAGATGAAATATAGCTATTTACTACTACTGCGGACTTTCTATTGGCCACCGTTGAGCACAAAGCTCAGCTGCAGATGCAAAAATATGCTCATCTCTTCAGAAATGAGCAACAATGGGCTAACAGCTTCTAAGTTGATCCTCAAGGAAATCACGAAAATCAGTGTCCGATTCACCCAAAGTGTATGAGAAATGATAATGCAACACGTTGAGCAAGGCCACACATTAGCAGCCTCATTAAAATGACAAAACTTGACAGAAAAAGAACCAAAATTTCAGAGTTATATGAGATGCTGGACACTAAACAAGGGCAATAATTGAACCAAGGTGTTTACACCTCTTCTGAAACATAAAAGAACTTCAACGAAAGCTCCACATCCAGTTCACAGCCGAGCAGCAAAAACTAGCATCCTGGCCAACCACTATTTGCATCACTCATGACAAATGAGCATCGCTGCCACCCCCTATTTGCATCACTCATGACATCTCAGTCAATTGTATCAAATCGCTCCATATTGCTGATGATCAAATCCAAGTTCACTCCATTTACCAAAATGTCTACCAATACTCGTGTCCTGGCTTCTTTTATCTCACCAGGGTTATCTATTGCTCCATATTGCTAATGATCGAATCCAAGTGCACTCTACTTACCTAAATGTCTACCAATACTCATGTCCTGGCTTCTTTTATCCCACCAGAGTTGGCCTCAGACTCGGAGGAAGCCAAACCAAGATCCTCCGCAAGTTTTGTCCAAGCCTTCAAAACATTAGGAGGGAACCTCTTCTTCACAGTCCGAATCAACCCTTTTGCCGCCTTCATTTTCGACTTCTTCACCAACCCTTCAGCCAAATACTTCAACGTATTAAAATCCGGAATCTTATGCGCCCCCACACTCTCTTTAAACACCATGTACCCCTTCTCAAACTGCTCATTCCTACACAAATAATAAATCAAAGTCCTAAATGTTGCCGCATTAGGATGACACCCATTTCCCTCCAACCCCTCATAGACCTTCTTAGCCTCATCCAATCTCCCATTCCTACAATAACAAGTCATCAAATAGTTGTAACTAATCGTGTCGGGTTTCAACCCTGCAATGCTCATTTCCTCAATCAAACCCTTCACATTCTCCGGATCACCACCCTGTAAATTAAATAGCCTAACATTATAAGCCCCAACATCCAGTTCACACCCTCTGTGCACCATCTCATCCCAAATTTTCTCAGCTTCATCCGCTCTCCCTTTCTTATACAAGGCATCCATCACCGTGGTGTAAGTGATAGTCGTTCTTTCCATCCCATTTTCCTTCATATTTTTCAATGTATCCATAGCTAAATCAAGCGAACCCGAATCACAATATGACTTAACTAAAATCCCATAGGACACCTTGTCAGGCGAAAACCCGTGTTTTGCGGGAATTTCGTCGAACAGTTTGGGGACTTGGTCGAAAAGCTTTGATTGATTACAAGCTGTCAAAAGGGCATTGAAGGAAATTGCTGATCTGGGTGTACCCAGATCGTCCATTTGGTTATAGGTTTTGAAGGCGTGGTCGAACATACCGACACGGCCATATGATCGAATGAGGGTGGAAAGGAAGGGTTCTTGGGTGATTTTAGGGTCCTTTTTGTGGGATTCAACGAGAGTTTCGATCTCGGCAAACCGGTGTGACTTTGCTAGGCGTTTAACGGTGAGATCTTGGGCGTAGCGAGAGGAGACTGGAGAGGTATAGTGATTGGAGACGGAGGAATAGATTTCTAGGGCTTTGTCTGGGTCGTACTCAGATTTGAGTTTAGCTTTGGCTTTGGAGATAGAGATGGTAGCTGTTGTGGCTGTGGCTGTGGTGGTGTTGGCGGCGGCAGTGGCTGTGCTTGAGAGGTGGCGGGCATGGCGGAGAGCGAGGGAGGAAGACATTTCTAGGGTTTGAGGGGCTTTTGGGTTTTGGGGAGGAAATGATAACTGAGGGTGGTGAGGGAGACTGCAAGCTAACTCAGGGTTTTTGAGGTTAAGCACGTTAAATGTGAAATCAAAATTTGTCGTTAAGTCTTCTTTAAATTATCTATTTTATAGTTTATAATTTTTTATAATATAAAAAGACTTCAATAATTTCATTACACTTCAGGGTTTTAAATAAAGTCATTCGATATACATCAACGTCTCCTTTAAAATTGACATACATCAGCATCTCTCTTAAAATTATTTACTTCAATCAAAAAAAATATATGATATTATTCATTTATATATTAATTATATATGATTCATATACACTGTCACAATTAGTTAAACATAAATTAATAAATAAATTAAATATAAACGACATAAACTCGTGTCACCCGGCACGATCAACAGATTAAAGTATATGATTTTAAAGTCATATTTTATTTGTGCACTAGACTGTAAATTTTTTATCCAAACAAATAATTTAGACGATGTAATCAAATAATTGCATAATAAAAAACCTGGAGTTTTTTGGTCCACTTAGAATGGTGATAATTTCTCACACCACACCAAATTAACGAGTTACAATTACCTATTAATACGAACAATAAATAAATCTGATTAATATCAAAAGAACAACCATAGTATAACCATTCATTGTACAAAAAATGATGCTTTTATCTATTTTTAAGAGTTTACTTTTTGTTTATAAAAACTCACAGCGTGAATTATTAAAGAGATAATAAAATCTTAAACTTAAATCTTATTATATTTTTAATTCACAAATTATACATACACAATACAATAATAAATATGACTAATCTACATAACACAATTAATTAAATAAATTGAATTAAAATTAATTAGTACCGATCACAACACAAAGACAACCGACACAGTTACCATCCCTCCTTCATACGATGGCGTCGTTATTCGTGATAATATCTGATAATACCAGATGAAGACGTCAAAGGCTGACCATCAACAAGAAAACTACCAAGGGAAAAAATAAGACTTTCACCCAAAAACCCACCACATTACAACTTAGGAAAGAAGCCTCCAACTATCAACTATTTCTCAAATATTCTGACATTTCTGTTATAAAAAGTAATGATTATTAGTGTAATGACATTTCTGTCATCTCTTACCTCGGGCAATACACAACCAAAAGAACAAGAACCTCAATTACAACAGACTAACTTTGCTCTTCAACAACACAAACCACTTAAACTTGAGCAACCTTTGTCATTTTATTCTCGCATTTACCTCACTCACTTAACAAAAAAGCCGAGAGAATTCTATTAGTTGCCCACAAGAGATCAATAAATTATATCAAACTGACTCATATACCTGCATACAAGAGAAATCCAGAGCCCAGAGGACCACCACAAACTCAAGCCCCTCCTCCCAACATGGTATATGCAAGCTTCGAGGGAGTTCAAACCCTTCATCCTGGCTTGTGTCGGTGTGAAATGTGTGCTTGCATGCATTTTATTTATGAGAGAGAGAGAGAGAGAGAGAGAGATGTGATGATGCAAGAAATGAAAAAAGAACCATTTTTTGGGTGCAGAGTTGGGTTTACTTGAGGAAAAATAAGACACTTGGAAACAGAACCATTTGTATGCAGGAATGTGGGCCAAGTACAATTGGAAAAATACATACTATGAAGGTATCTCTCCAAAAAGGTTTGGACAATACCGTAATTAGTCAGTTTTACTCCCACCGTCATTTCTGCACCAAAAATTAGAAAGAGGGCAGTAAAGCAAAAAATGCAAGCTGTATAGTTTAGAACATCAACTCATAAATCATCTTTTTATCAGAGAGATCCTAATAAGACATCACGAAGAGCAGACAACAACTAGCCATCATAATCTCCCTCAGAGAACTTGTTTTCTGGATAGAACACAGCCACAACCGGATTCCCACCAAATTTTCTACCATTTAGGCCAGTTCGAGCTTTAGTTGCACTCTCAACATCTGCATACTCCAAGAACACCTAAAGAAACAAGGCAATCATTATAAGCAAGTGGACTTCAAAAAGTCGATACATCCACATAAATAGATTGCAGGTATTTTTATGCTCAAGAGAAAAAGGACAGTTTGAACAAAGTAAAAGCTGAAGTCCCTTCTCAATAACGTCAGTAACAATCAGCATACTAAGACACATGTCACACATCCAACCATCATTTAATACTGTTCATGTCCTCGACCAATTAATTTTTAGAGCAAACAAAGTTTCTTACATCATCCATCAGCCCAAGGATTGATAGAGTGAGACCACACTAACCTTTCCAAGTCCAGGAACATGTTCCCCATTTGGATTTGGACGTGGAATAACCACATTCACTAAAGTACCTGCCATTTCAAATTAAAAAAAAAAAGTTAAAGACCCAAATTTATATACCAAAATAAACGAGGAAGACTCGGGTAAATATAGAGAGAAGGCAATGGAATCTTCTGTCTGTATGTTAAGGGGGCTGAATCTGTGTAGCAGAATGTGGAACTACAAAAACTGTAAAACAACAGAATATAACAAAAAGAAAATCAATATATGTGCACAAGAAGATTGGCAAGTAGAAAAGAACAAAAGATGAGAATAAACAATAGATGACCAAAAATAGCTTCGAGTAAATACTTACCAAATTTCCCGCATTCTGTTCTCATATCTTCCAATATATCTTCGTAGTCCTCGTCATCCTTGAGCTCATCCGCAGTAACCACATGAGTTAAGCATATAACCTTTGTAGCCAGTGCACCAGGTTGTAACATAAGTCTCTGCAAAAAAAATGATACTAAGAAATGAACCTATAAATGCGTATTAAAGGCTAAGCTGGCAATTTGCACCATGTAAAAGTGATATGACTCAATCATCTGAGTTAGATGTATTTCTTCCATGTAATAATGACAAGACTCAGAATCATCTGACATACATGTATTTTTTTTTTTTTTTGAAAATTATAATGCCAGACAAATAGAAATATAACATTCTTACCTGCATGGCAATTTGTTGCTGTGCATGCAATAATATACTCTCTTGCTCTGGTTTAGGTTGTGTTGTACCCTGGTTAGCACGCCTAACAGTAAGAGTTTTATCTCCCATCTTTATACCATTAAGAGCTGCACATGCAATATCTGTGACCGAAAGATCCTGATAGACACAGAATGCATAGCCTTTTGAGTTTCCGGTTTCTCTATCTTTCACAAGATCAAAACCCCGAAGGGGCCCAAAAGACTCCAGCAGCTCCCTGATCTGTGCCTCTGTGAAATAATAGGGCAGCCCACCCACAAAGATACGGTCAGGGCCCTCGAGCCCACCAGCAGAACCCGGTGTCAAACCAACAGCTGCAAGGTTCAGGTTGGGATTAGGTTGGCTTGGGCCAAGAGTAGCAGCCAGTGATGGGTTGTAATCACTAGGTCTTCTGACCTTAACTGGCGCTCCCTGCAGAACAAAGATACATATAATCGCGTAATAGAAAAGTGCATGAAATATGGCTACATAAAAGAAATGCAATTCCCACATAATATCACAGAACAACAAGGATTTGGCAAGAAAGAAGCCAAAAAAGAAGTACCAAAAAGAATTTATCTTGATGCATGCAAAAGGCTTCTGACAAGGACAATGGCTGTTCACAATGATATCAAGGACATTGTGATGTTAACTATAAAAAGAAATATCTTCTTGATCTGGCTATACCACTATCCTCATTGGATAAGAGAGAGAAAAGCTCACCCATCTTTCCTCAAATCTAAGACATAGAAGGTGGAGAAGGAATACCAAAACATAATTCACACACGAACTTCCAGCCCTAATTGATTCAGGAAGACAACCAAATACCTCAAAAATAATTCCATCTAAGGCCATGGCATTACTGGCCTCCTCAACAGATCTCATCTCCACAAAGGCAAACTTCTTCTCATGGTTTATGTAAACATTGACAACAGCATCCCCTGAACATCACGGAAAGAAACACTTATAGCATCTTAAGAAAGGAATTTAGCTATGCAGCTGAAATAAAATTGGATACTGAAAAACCTGGACCAGCAGTGTTTCCCCCAATTGCAGACATAACATGACTGAAGAAGGTTGCCACAGACTGGAAAGCAAGAGTACAAAGTGCCAGAAACAACCATAATCAAATATTTTGAAGCATATCAACAATTCATAATATATTCTTGAATGCCGTGAATAATATATCAACTTTGATTATCTCAGTTATACATGCCACTGGAATCAACCAAAATCCCAATAGCATACTAGATAAAAGGTGAATTTCTTAAGTAAATCTTTTTATTTCATAGGCATCAAAATCCAGAAGACCAATAAGAATCAGTATTTTATGACAAACTATAAAACCCCGAAATTGGATAGAGATCACACATTGTAGATGTGATAAAAAAAACTTATCAAGGTTCACTGATCAATGGAAGGAGCAAATACTAGAAAGCAATAAGCTACAACAGCATATACCTGTTCATTTGCAGAGGGAGCAAGCCCACCAACATACACCCGCCGAGCATGTCTAGTAGCCTGGCAATATAAAATACCAAGTAAAATGTTAGGAAAAAAAAAAAAGCACAAAATAAACAAAAAGGAAAAGGAACCAAGAAAAAAGTAGTAAAAAATTGATCCTGCCGACCTGCTGAGTCATTGCCTGAACAGGCAAAAGAGGAAGCGCCAACTGCCACATGATAAAATAAAAAAATTAAAGGTAAAGCAAAAGATCTGCATAAATTTCAAAATGCAAATGTCATAAAGGGGAAAAAAAGGTACCTGCCCAGATGCCAGAGGGAACATGTTTGGAAATATTCCTGGAACGGTTGGGGTGGTCCCTGGAATCTGACCTGCAAATTCAAAATGAATTACATCTAAAGAAAAAAAATAAGAAACAACTCTTCTAATTTTCTCTTAAAAAGGGCTAAAACATCGCATTGCTTTAAACAATCACAAGTTTAAGCATTTCCTAGGCTCATAAATCTTATCTAAAGAAAGAAAGAATAGATCATATTCAAATACTGGAGAAAATATTTGTAAACTACCGAAACAGGCAAACCCTGGTGGAAGATGAACAAGACCTGAAGTGTTTCGTCCTTGTACATAAAAGCTACAGAAGTCGGCTCACGCCCATTGTCAGCACAGTGGGGCTAGTAGCCCAACATTGCCTTCTTAGAGCATAAGACAAGACATACAAAACAAACAAACAAACACCAAACACAAGACAAAAACCAAAAAACACTCTCAGTTTCAGAATTATTTCACCAAGTAAACAATTAAAAGAAAATGAGTGAAACCAATCTAGGGCCACCACACTATATCACCATAGGTGCAAATTAAAGAACCAAATACGCTTACCAAAAACGATACCATGAAATTCGAATCGAACTTTCCACACTATATCATCAAAGAGGAAAGCAGCAGTTATCAAATTATTTCAACAGTAATAGATGGTAATATAAGATGTACCTGCAGCGGCAGCAACAGCACCAGCAGCTAACATTGCAGAAGCAGGAGGAGCCATGTCAAAACCACTGATTCTTTTACTGTAAACATGCATCATTAATAGCAAGGCCAGGAAAAAAAAACCACAAGTACAGTGCTTGCTTGTCAACATGATTTACATGAAATATAGTATTCACCAAAACATAAAGAAACTACACAAACATTACAGAAGTTGATCATGTCATCAACTCAAAAGATTATGTATGAATCTAGCACATCTTGAGAGAATATATTATAAAAGTGTTTCTCATGAAAGAAATGCTTGAGGACATTTTGAATCTTTCTTACATTCACAATGGTGTAACACAGCTGTTTTGGACATTATATCAATTGGAAAAGTGCATATAAGTGGACACAACAATTCATCCCACATGTCAACTAATCAAATGCAACCAACAAGAATGAGATTACGCATTTGATTCACAATGCATGATGTGAGACATATAACACCTTTGCAGTGAATGAAATACCCTTCTCCAGACATGATATATTACTTTTACACTCAATTCCTAGAAAAGTTATAAAAAAGAGGGAGGGGACGGGCTGACCAAACCAAACACAACCCAGTTTCCCCATAGATCCTGATATTAGACAATTTACGCTTAACCCAAATCAATGTGAAATGCATGGCTTTGTTACTGCCAAAACCAATTTAAGATAACTGAAGTGACACAAACCTGAGATACATTCCACAGCTAAGTTGGTTACAGTTTCCACAATTTTTGAATGGATTTCCAATAATGCAACCATAGCAATCAACAGGTCCAGGATTTTTCACGTTTGAAAAATACATATATCTCTTTCAAATCAACAGAAAAAAAATCAAATTTTGAATCCAACTATTGATCCTTGAATTTCCAAGCTATCACCAAAACAATAAGGCAATAACACATCACAGTTGCTATTGGTGACTTTTCCAGTAATTTGCTAACTGAAAACAGACCAAAATAAATAAGACCACTCCTAGAATTCTACAGCATATCCAAATAAAATCACATCTCTGCTGAAAAGAACTTAACTGCATAAATGGACCCAGGACATATCAATCTGGGACAACAGTTACACCCTACCTTTTTGAGCGTGAACGAGACCGTGACCTTGATTTATGATCAGATCTACCCATTGAGCGAGACCCAGACCTATGTCTATGCCTGTCCTTACTGTCCCCGTCATAATCTCTCCCCCTGCAAGCAAATTCAATTAGTAAAACTATAAATAAATCAAACATATACTTTCTACAAGCAAAGGAAATAGGTGAAAATGATCAAAATTTATTTATACAATGCAGCAAGAAACACAGTGCAAAAAGGTGTAGTGGTTGATCTGAGCATATCAGTTAATTTTGCATTTAACCTGTCAGCAACGTATCAAATTCCAGAGTTATTAACCTAGTTATCTATCTCCTAGATCTAGGAACAAAGACATAAGAAATCTTTAAAGAAACATAAATAACCAAAAGTGTGTGCAGATGCAAATAGCATTCTGTTTATTACCTGTCATAGTCTCGTCGACTCCTGTGATAATCATCATCGTCTCTATCTCTGCCCCTTTCCCTTCTCTCACTTCGATCCCTGTGACGGTCTCTGTGGTGATGATCACGATCTTTGTCTCGATCCCTTTCCCTATATTTATCCCTGTCCCTTTCACGCTCCCTGTCCTTGTCCCTATCTCGGTCTCTTTCCTTATCGCGCCCTCTCTCTCTATCCTTTTCCCTACTTCTCGAAGACTCTCTTTCATAGTCACGGGAACCATGCTGTGCATGATGCAGAAGTAGCAAACAGTTGGTAAACAAAAATAAACTAACGAGCATAAGAACACCATTACAAAGCAAAGATCCATGAATCCCAAACATCATATTCCCCACAAAAATGATCAGCTTATATGCTGCTCATCAAAATATAATTGAAGGTGTTATGTCAAAATTTGAATTCAGGACTCCAACTGACCAATAAACCACACATATTAATCACAAACAAGACCAAGTCTGCGACCATCAGCATGGAAGCCACACCTTGCAATTCAAAATGAAGACCATGATGAGTCCATTTTCAAGCAAATCATGATTGATTTCCAAATCCAAGGCATTCAATCCACACATCCAAATGCAGAGAGTTAAACACTGCCAAATTTGATAAAATTCCCCAAAATTACAATTACAACCCCAAAAAAGCATTGTACTATTCTAAATTTCCAATGCCAAAATAGTTGTTACAGACACAATCTATCTGTTGATATAGCCCTAATAATCTCGAACGCAATTCATAGGTGATCTTCCAATTACCATGGATGATGGAACAAAAAAATCATTTTCCAAGCCATTAAGCTGGCAACTACTTTCAAGTAAAATAGCTTAAAACGAAAACCTAAATTCCTCAAACCCTGCCCCCCAATTAATTAACAACCTAAATTACACTTCATATTATTAGAACAAAATCATGTACTCCATATCCAACAACCATATAAGCATCTTGGAATTTGGAAGTGGACTTAATGACCACATTAGTATCCTAATTCCATGAACACAATTTGTCTTTAAAGATTCTCCTGGTTCATGAACATGCATGTTCATAATGTACTTGGTTTTTGTATCACTTATTCCACGAACTTTAGAGGTGACCTTTTGACTTCATACATGCACTCTAGTCTTCCTTATTTATTCTATATATTTACGCTATGTCTACATACATGAATGACTTAATACTTCTCAAATTCATTGTCCGGTACAAAGGATAAAACATGAGGAATCAAATTATCAATGGTTCATTAGAGGAAGATGGAGTCAAATTGAAGGAATTCATGAAGCTATATAAAGGAGCATACCATCACTTAGCACAGCATAAGGTTGAATGAGGAAATAGAAAACAAGGGCATACATTTGCACTATTGTAGTAAATCATCTCATAGGATATTGTTGACACAGAAGGGCCAAACACTAAATGAGTTAATCAAGAAACCTAGGTAAGTGAATTTTAGTGCTTTTATTATGGCATAACCCAGGATCCTAATCCAATTATTTGATCTTCTTTGATTGACTAAATTTTCTAACAAAGCATACACACAAACCCTATATCAAGGAATATGCAGTGCATAGATAAATTTTAACGCTATTTTAGACAGGATCTCGTCGTATAACATCAATCAAAACTTCGTAGAGTAGCAGAAAAAGAAATCATGGCATAACTTCCAATATGTATAAATAAAAAGTTATCCATATGTATTATATACGTGATACCTGAGACTTGGAATCGCTGTAATCGTCACCGCCGCCATGGCTACTACCTCTAGGCTGAGGCGAGGAGCCATAGTTGTCGACATCCTCTCCGTTGACTTCGTAAATTCCTTCGTAGTCCGGCATCTTTAGATCTTTTTATTCTTTTCCACCGCCTCTCTCTCTCTCTCTGTCTGTGGAATTTGTCTCGGATCGACTTACTGCCTGGGACTTCTAGGGCTTTCGAAGGAGCGTCCAACCCTATTTATAGGGAGGTCGGTGAGAGAGATAAAAGTTGAATTTACGATCGGTACCTACACGGCAACCAAAGGTCCAAAGCGAAGCAAGGATATTTATGTAAATCAGCTTGGTTTAAGAAATTTTTTATCTCTGCCATTTAAAAAAAAAAAAAAAAAAATCTCAATTTATCCCCGGAAAGATACCAATTTTTTCAATTTACCCTTTGAATGATTAATTGTTCCATATTACCCTCTGAAAGACATTAAAAAATTACAATATAGTCAATCGTCATTTTTTCGTTTGTCATTCGTTTGATTTTGTTATCACGTGCTTTGCACATGATAACAGGAGGGGCTATATTGTAAAATCATTCTCTATGCAAATCCATGTCTTCTTCTACCTAAGTGATTGGGGGAATGTACTAAGAGAGAAATAAGCATCCAAACCCATTACCCATAGGCTTCCATGGAATCTGATACAAAAAAAGTTTTTCTTGAGAAATTCCCAAGCTTAACAACAACCAGCCTAACCATCACGATCTTGCATAGACCAAGACAAAGACCATAACGCCATCGATCCCCTATCGTCTGAAACATCCGCAAAGGTTGAAGAAGCCCAACCAAACAATGCCAAGACAAAGAACAAAGAGTAAGAAGACTAAATCAATACAGAGATTGAAGACTCTTCTTCTCTTAAGACTCCCAATTTCTCTCAAGTCACTGCGGAGATTGATCAATTCACCTCTATTTTGTCGAGCTTAAAAAATGATGAATCCAAACTCTCAAAGATTCCAGAATTCGTGGAACAATTTGTTCTTCTTGTTAAAGCAAAGATCGCGAACTATGATTCAACTAATACCCCATTGAAATGGAGTCAAATCACAGAGGAAAACTCGACAACATTTTTTGAAGCTATGACCTGAATCTTCAAGTTATCAACATCACTTTGCATATTCTCGTTAGAATCAAAGTACAGTTCATCAATCAACTGCATTGGTGGAATTCTACAACGCGCAAATGTCATACTTGGAGGAGGAGTTTAGATATTTTCTTGAAGATTATAAACTTTCAGATTCAGATCATAATAATGACTCAAAAACGAAACAATCTTCATCGTCTCTCTCTAATCAAGATTCAGATCATTGTGTTTTGTCGGAGAAACAAAAATGGGTTTGGATGCTCTCTCTCTCTCTCTCTCTCTCTCTCTCTCTCTCTCTCGGTACATTTCCCCAATCACTTAGGTAGAAGAATATATGGGTTTGCATAGAAAAAGATTTTACAATATAGCCCTTCCTGTTATCACGTGCAAAGCACGTGATAACAAAATCAAACAGACAACAAATAGAAAAATAACGATTGACTACATTGCAATCTTTTAATGTCTTTCTGGGGATAATATGGAACAATTAATCATTCATAGGGTAAAGTGAAAAAATTGGTATCTTTCAAGGGATAAACTGGAATTTTTCCAAAAAAAAGGTGTTAAAAAATAGAGAATAAGAAATCTACGTACAAGAGGCGTTTGTTTGGGTGAATAAAGTGAGATAATAGACTTGAATTGGGTTAAAAAAATGTGGACCCCACAAATCTTAAGTCTAAATTCATATTTGGGATAATTGTTGGGCTTGATTTACTCGGCCCATAGGAATTCGCCCATTTATCTCCTCTGAACCGGAACAAACAACCCACTAATTATATGAGTTAAGTTTTATATCAACCGAATAAAAACTTTTTCACCAATTTGCCCTCAAAACAATATTTTTTCCTGGGGTTAAATTAAAATCAATGGCCCCTTTTACCTTGGTTGCATCGCTTCACTGGACGCCTCCCTCTCTGTCTGCTACACTGGTTTGTTCTCTCTGTCTGCTTCACTGTGATGGTTTGATCTCTCTCTCACTTCGTCTCTTTTTCTCCCTCTTTCTTCCCTCACGCTCTCTCTCTCTGCCTTTCCTTTCTTCGTCTATGGCTCTCCTTTTCTTTCCCATTCCGAGCTTTGGTTCACCGAGTAACAATTTTGTGTCTTTGGTTCACTCTTTGTCTTTGTCTCCATCTCCCTTTCTCGTTGGTGTGTGTATTTGTCGATCCGCTTTTGGATCTTTGGTTCGTCGAGCACATACGAATGTCAGCGAACCACTATCTCCGTCTTGCACTAGAGACACCACTTGATTGTTGTCTCCCCCCTCCCTCTCTCTCTGAAGTGTAGGCCATTTCCGACAATGGCCACAAAAAATTTTGGGGTGGTGTAATCTGTGATGGGTTTGGGGTGGTGCTATCGGATGGTGGATTTGTGGTGGGTTAATTTACTTCATTTTTTTGGGTTTTGAATTTTATTTTTTTTATTGACAATTTGGAGACTATATTATTATCATAACAAGTTTTTTGATTGATTCTTATGAGATACTATCTTGTGTCTATCTTCTGTTCTGCTACTGCTTATGCAGCCAGTCTGTTTTTTGTTACAACTGGTTTCGGAGATTTGACCTTGGTCTGTTCAGCTCGTTTGAGAAGAGGATAGGTGAGATGTAGTATCTCTGTAGTTCTTGTAATTAATTTGTTTCTGGAATAATTTCTTTTTAGAAAAAAAGTATAACTTAATAATATTTTATTCATTGTTTACAAAAAACTACTTACCAAACTAAATCTACCCACCATGACCATCCAAACTTGGCATGTGATTGAATTAAATTTTTTTGCAAAAGATGCAATGGTCAACAAGAGCTCTTAATCGCGCAGCTCATTGGATTACGGTCTAGCTGCCTCAAACTCAATTCTTTTAAGTTGGGTGCGCTGCCCCCTCCTGAGCTTAAAGCTTTATTATACTCTGATTGTAATTAAATTTTTCTTACGTAATTGAATTTTTAATACTGTGTTATTTCTTAAAAAGAAATAAAAAAAAATCATTTAGATTGAGTTGGACTTATGCATGGGACCTACAATTTCTATTATTTCTATCAAAATCAAGTTTTGCAATGGATATTGTTGATTGGATTTAACTTATTCAAGATTATTTTGATCTAAATCTAACTCAATCTCCCCATGGCGATCCAAACACCCCACAAGATTAAAAAAAATTAAAACAAAACAAAACAAATTAAAATCCACAAAGAGTCATGGAGTCGTGTTGTACAACTTGTAAAGGGGTGATACCAAACTTACTAGTAACCAAAGCCCAAAAAAAATTAAAAAACTTCACTCAATCTTGTAATAAAATTATATTCTTTTTTATCTTCAAAAATTGGATTGTTTCTTCCATTTCCTCTATTTATGTGAAAAATACAAGAAGTTCAACTCATAAAAAAACAATCTACCGATAATTCGTACAAAAATAAGTAATGTTTTAATCGTGTATTAATTTGTTTAGATAGTGGGCCGAAAGCCTTAATACCTTGTATCACTGATAAATAGAAAACTGGTTATTCTTACGAAACTTACGATAAGATTGGTGTGAATAGAATTACAGGGTGACCAAGGAAGAAAAAAACTCCCCAAAGCCAACGAATAGCTTTCCACTCAAAATTGAAGTATTGTTATGTGAAATAGAGACAACGTACAGAATCAACCCCCAGGTACAAAAGAAAAGAAAAGGAAGTTGGGTAATCCTAAGCTTTTCTTACTTCATCATCTAACTAGTGAAACTCTTCTGCCCTTCACTATCCGTCTTCTTTAATTCTGCTGTTGAATAAGGATAACAATGTGCGAGCGACTCCTACCACAGTCCATGATTGGTCATGACTCCTCCTTCAGCATCCTAAGTGGATCCATGAACTCTCGATCTGATTTTTTCTTTCCAGGTCACACACGAACTCTCGATCCATGACCTTACCACAAAGTTTTGATAAGTAGACATCAAGGAGCAGACCACATCGCTAAGTAATTAGCAGCAATGTCACAATTTAGCACAAATCTCAAAAATCACCTAGGGCCCAACTGAGTACCCTGGAAACAGCAAAGCAAACAGAAAATCAGTTGTTTGATTAAAGCCAATGACAAAACAGTCCACTGTGAGAAAAATGACAAAACAGGCAACTACAAGAGGATCAAGCTTTGAGTAGTAAGCAGTAACACACTAATAGCAACAAGTTATCATCTACAAAGGTTTCAAGCATGGATCTCAGCCCATGTTTACAAACCAGAACCAACATCAATCTCTCATTATTGTGAAAAAGCAGATTAGGAGATGAATAAATCATCTAACTACATGTGTCAAATATTTCATATGTTGGTAAAAAAAATTTCCCCTTCGATATCAAATACTTCAATCAAACAATAGATAGTACTTTCATAGAAAATTTCATCACCTACAACTATTTTGGATTTCCATCACCGCTTTTCAGGACCCATGCAGAACCTTGTGATACACATAATTCACTTAAGACCTGCAAAATCAAACACAAACGACATGAGTTCAATTCAGGAGCAAGCCAATAATACTTGTACTCAGAAAGCTGAACCTCTCAGGTGTAAAGCCTAAAAATCAGTTGAAAGATGTGGGTCTAGTGTATCAGCAATTTTAGAATTTGCTAGATGAGATGCAATGTGAATGGAGGAATAGAGGCCAGCCTCATCATTCTGGATCAAGCCCAACCCCCCTTCCCTCCTAATGGTATGCAAGCCTAATCCTTAACTGCTTAGCAAGGTTCCTCGAAGAAAGCCGGCTCCAAACTTAGTGTGCCCACCACCCCAAGAAAAAATATAAATATAAAGACCTGACTCATCCGTTCCCTACCCCCACCACATGGTCTAAATGAATATCATTCCCATGGATTTCACATACCTTGAACTATCACTCTCAACTCAACTCAGTTGAAGTCAGCAGAGCATGTCCTAAATATTACTCTCAATAGTGTATACACATTAGCAAATGTTACATATTTTTAGCATCAACTGATCCCAATAATCCATTACAAGGCACCTTTTTGGTCACACTTTGAAAAACGTTCTTATTTACTTTCTTAAATGAAAAGGCAACCAAAATTTGCAAGCAAACTCTGATCCTATAATTGTTTATAGTATAATTCCTTATATACTACTGTTCGAAGTAGCAAAAGATTGTGAACAGAGTGCTTCAAGGCTGTCCATCACTGTCATAAAAAACTCTCTTAAGTTCAGCATTTTCTATAGCCTTTCACAATTCAGGGCCTCTTCGTTCAACTTGGATGCACCATCTAAATAGATTAGTCTAAGCGGCCAATAAGTCAATCTAAAGTAGAATCATAGTTGTGAACCCAAGAAGTCCTTATGAATAATTGTCGAACATACTTTGTTGAAAACTTCATATAATATGGGATCCAGCATACCTCAATAAACATCAATACAAAAATATTAGATTTCCATATCATTAAACATTGATCTCACCTTTTGATATTCATTGGGAGTTATCTCCCTATTAAGTCGCATCTTGGCAGCTTCAACAATAGCAGCCTTTTTAAGCTTTGCATTACGCCCTTCAGCAATAAAAAGATCAATAACAACTTTCCTGAAAATAGAAAAATTAATTTCAGGCCTCAGCATATTATTTGAAAGTAATACGTAGATGTCAGGAATAACCTCAATTCATCATATTGTGGGTGGTCTAGGGATGACTTTAAAACAAAGACATCATGGATATTTATAGCAACTTGACTAATGATTGTCAGAAGCTCCTCCGGAGGAGCATCAACACCATTTGCTGCAGCTATTGCCTCTCTAGCAACTCCCTTCGGACGGGCTGATTCAGATACTGCCATTTCCCGCAAGCGTTGGCAAATTTGTTGAAAGCTGCCAAGATAAAAGATCACTCAAATTTGTCGTTCGTACCAATGAAATTGCACGAGAAAGGTAAATGAAGAGTCATTCTGTGTGATTGTAGGTGAGGGTGGTTGCATGTAGGTATTACAGCAAATATAATAAAATCTAGTTGATATCGCTCAAATGAACTAGTGTTTTACTAAAACCAAATCCATAGTCTCACTATTTCTGCCAAAATAATCCTGCCAACCTAACACCAGTATGCCCAAAATGGCCCTCCTCCCCCTCCCACCCTCAAGCAAAAACTACATTTCTAAAATTAACCTATTTTCCCCAAGTAAGCTGTCAATGAAAAGTTGACATTCAACAACATCCCTTTTCAACCAACATTACTGTCTAACAGCAACTATAACTGTTGCATGCCCTGTAATTAGGGGTGTCAAATATGTTGCATTGGGTCATTTCGTGTCGGGTTGATTTTGAGTTTGTGTCAAAAATTTCAAAATTCAAACATGACATGTTATAATCGTGTCGAAATGTGTAAACACTAACCTGACTTGGCCATTAAACGGGTTACTCGATCCCGACCTGTTTGACACGTTTAATAAACAGGTCGATTTCGGGTTAATACACATAACATGATCTATTTAACTTGTTTAGCACATATAACACAGATCTATTTAACAGACATAACATGTTTTCGCACCAGTTCATTACCATTAAATATATCATTCAATTATTCATCTAAAATTTCAAATAAGTTTTTTACAAATAACATATCACATCTCATCAATGAAATTAATTAAAATGTATTCAAGTTTCAACTCAAAACTTAAAGTAATAACTATACTAGTATACTATCATAATAATGTTAAGAACTATCCTGCCAATTATCATAGTAGAAGTAAGAACTAATAAATAATACTGTTCAGACTACTTCAGTCATACATAATAGGCAAACTATACTGCCATAAACGGGTTAAACAGGTCTACAATGGGTTAGGTCGGGTTCATGTCCGAATTATGTCAACCCATTTAAAATATACAGGTTAATCATGTCAAAATCAGGTTGACCTGAACTCGAAATGATTTTTTTCGTGTTTAATCGTGTTGACCCATTTTAACCCATTAATTCATTTAATTTCGTGTCCGACCCATTAATTTCGTATTCGGTTCGTGTAGTGTCGAAAATTCACAGCCCAACCTGTAATGCCGCACCTATCTTACCTCACATAACACTGTTCCATGGTCCACTAAAACAGTAAAAATAACTGGAGATAAGTAGTTTTCTAAATTTAAAAACTGCTTTAATGATCTACCAACCAAAAAATAAGCATCTCTTTGCCTCTGTCAAATTACATTCAATATAACTGTCACAGCATCATCAATCTAATGTGTAGTCATATGATAGTCAATGACAATACACTGATAAATATTGATCAAGCTTTAACAATGACCAGGTTCTTCATGAATAAAAGCTAGCAAATGCGAAAAGATCAATGCAAATAGCCTCACCTGCAAACCTTGTAAGTCTGGAGAAGTTTCTGAAGGGCCTTTGGCAGAGCTTCACGAGTTTCATCTGACATCGGCATTCTAGAGGGTGTTCCATTAAATTTTCTTGATGCAACTTTATTAGAATTCTTCAAAGTTACAGGCCTATCATCTGAATTAGGTTTCAGAGAATTTTTCATACCAGGCCTGCTTCTCCCTCCAAAGACATGATCAGTTATCGCCTTCTCCAAACGTTCCCAGGCTTGTTCTTGCTCCTTAACAATATTGGAATGTAGTTTTATGAATGACATATCTTGTGGCTCTTTAAATTTCCAATCATTGAAGGCCGGCCTCTCAACAGCTAATACATTCAGTATGCCTTTCATGGCTTTGCCAAGTTGAGGCTGTGATGGTAACTGTGCATTATTGATAACGGGATTTTTGCTGAACAAAAGAAGAATGTAATCTCTAGCTAACGCTTCAACACCTCCATCTCTTCCATATAGAACAGAACTCTTTGGAACCCATAGTCCTTGAACTAATTGAGCAAGCTTTTGGAGGACTCCTAACACGTCTTCAATGGAGTCACTAGGAGCTAGGTGCTTAAGAGCGTCGAACCGATGTACTGGTGGCCCCTATTATGAATATATTTAACACTTAGACAAATTTAATCTGTTGTATGATTAACCTGCTTCCTAAATGAAAATACCAAAAACAGCAAAGAGTTCACCATCAAGGAACTACAGCTCTTTCATATTATAAGAATACCAAAAGAAAATTTATGCAAGTGCAAACCAACAAAAACCACAAGACCCTGCCTGTGTATTGGTAAACTGAGGCAACGTAACCAGAATATGGCAATTGAATTGGGAATAGAAAGAGATACAACAAGATAAGCAGTGAATGAGTCAAACGTGCCACTCCTATAGGATATATACGACTATGATGTACAAAGTAACTCCTTCACATCTGCCACCGTTTAGACGTACATTCGCACATACACATATAAAACTGCAACAGAAAATTAATCATGTAGAGAATAATTTATCGGGTTAACAAGCTGGTTAAAGCATTCAATGAAGTAACTAACCGGAAAGGAACATCATACACTTAGGCATCCTACACACATAGCTGCAACTATTTATCATCATTGAATCAATAGACAACCACTGTAAGAGGCTAACCTCAAGAAGCCAAGTCTTATACCGATCTTCCAGTGGCAACGAAAGCAAAAACCTGAAACGCATCAGCTAACAACTTCAGTGTTGAGAATGTACATCTGAAAAACAAGTGCACAGACTACTCCAGTTTTAACCTACTACGAAAACACAAATAGTTTATATTTGCGCTTGAGTTGCAACAATCAATGCTATGTCCAACCAATAACTGTGTTCCCATGTATGGTCATCTGCATGCTTGTTAAGAAACTTAAAACAGAATGATGGAACAAAACGAACTTCTGGAAGATTGCTAAAGGATTCAAAAGACTTGAATCATTTTTTGATGGGAAAAGACTTGAAATCATTGAGCTACCAGCCATGGAAGAGGAGCCCATTTTCTTGATAAATTCCAGTTTACAGCATGCATCCTTGTTAAGATGTTAAATGACACAGAGAACCAAAAATTTCCCTATTGTCTTAATAAATTCCAGTCTACAGCATGCATCCTGATTAAAATGTTGAATGACACAAAAATGTAAAAAAAAAGTTCATGCAAATCAGGAGTAAGCAGCAGAGTGGCAATACCTTCTAGAAGGACCTTTGGTTTTGTTGTTCTCATTTGATGAGCTAGGACACAAGGAGTTAACATAATCGTACCTTCAAGTTCAAGTAAGAATATCAAGTAAGTAAAACCAACATATATTGCTTCAAGCATAAAACATTTTAATGAAATTGGCTAGAACAGATAAATATTGTGGTCACTATATAAAAGGCATACGGGCTCATTAAAAATTGTATAGGAGAGCCTTCATGTGCCACCATGTTCTCTAGATATCTGGCTGAGACATCACTCTTTGAACCAAAATACTTTAGCGGAACCCAACTCTGAAAGGGAAACAGAAAAATAAAAAAACAATAATAATGATTGCAATCTTTGAAACAAATTAAAAGCATCAGACTTTGTTTTTTGACCTTTGCATCAAGCCAACAGCTTCAGTTACTAAAACAAAAACTGGCAAACCTTTTTTCAAAGAACTTGGCAATTTTCACCACATAAAGAACATACTCCAAGAGTGTAAAAAATATGGTGACCTAGTTACATTTACATGTCACATGAATGAATTGGGAATTAATTCCATTGCTCCATTTCAGAAATAGCCAAGAAAACATGTTCTGCTTCCATAAGATGATTATAATACTCCAGAAATAAAAAAGTTCTAATTGAAATAAAAGCTCCATCCTACTTCAAATACATCCGAAGGCCACTGAAAGCAGATAAATTACGAAAAACACAATAAAAGAGGACTCAGGAAAACAAGCACGTGATACAGATATGGAAGGTATGACCAAAAAAAATACAGATATGGAAGGTACCAGAATCTTTCGAACTCAGCTTCTGTTGATTAAATTATTATTTTTTTACTGATCTTTGTTGGTATGAGATGAAGTTTTCTGTTCTTTCTAGGTGTTACTGATGGTGCTGGCGAAAAAGAATGCCAATGCCATTTGCAGACCTGGATTTTTATCTCTCCTTTTCCTTATTTTTGTTTTGGCAAAAACTGGCTATTCAGATTTCAGAAAGTCGTCTGGTTGTTTGTCATGATAGGTCAGGACTGGATATCCGCTTTTATTGGTTTTAAGTTGTACAGTGTTTTTAATTTTTCAATGAAGCTCACATTCTGGAAAAAGAAGGGTAGGATAAGGAAGCTATACAAAAAATTGAATGCCATTATTAAAAAGTGAAGGCAGTTCGTTAAACATCAGTTAAACTTCAAACATTGAAAAATCATTTCTTGTACCTCTCCAATATCCTTGTTCTGCTCACTCAAAACTCCTAGCTGCTGCTTCTGCTCACTCGAAACCCCCAGCTGCTTCTTCTGCACAGGAATGGTAAGTACCAGGGTTAAACTCTAAACAAAAAAAGTTCCCAGAGTTGACCCATATTTTATAATGTAACAGACAACTATAAGTATGATTCAGACCTAAAATACTGTTTAGCCAATGAACTAAGGATACGCCTAATACATGAAGCATGACAAGTAATATATATTGATGCTCATCACAACCATCACGAATAACTGGTAACTTTATCACTCACAATAACAAAAAAAAAAAAAGAATCAACCTGTTTATTTGATGGCCCCAAGGGCTTTTCTTCTGTAAGCTTTTCTAATTCAATTGTATCCTCAACATTGCTAGTTACGTTGTGTTTATTATTTGAACTCCAAGATTTAAGATGTCGCATTGACGGTCGCAGCTGCACAACTGCATGAATAGGATTGAGGTGTAACTGCAAGGCCAAAAAGAAAACAAAGCATTTCACAATGCATAAATATCAAACAAACATTTAAATTTTAACCACTGTTCCAAGCTTTGTTGACAAATCTCTCAGCTCTTCTATGTGGCAGTAAGACAAATGAGTGGGATAGCCACTATAGAATTATTTTTTTACCAGCAAATTGAGAAATTTGAATAAGACAAAAACCAAAAAGAAAAAGGAAATTGGCATATGTAGATTTACCAAAAAGGAGTATCACCATAATACACGGAAGGCCTATAGATAGAAAGGAACAAATGAACACAACATACACTGTCCATGCTTCTATAGCAATCACGCGGTGAGCTTTCTTGGTTTTCTATTAATTTTGTTAATTTATTTGGTAGAATGGTTTTCTAGATCCTTTACGTAGTTTTTGATTGGTTAGAGTAATCAGATTAAAGGCAAGAAATAAGGGTTATTATTATAGTTTTCTAGCCAATAAAAATGGTTGTACTCGTCTCTTTCAGAATTGGTGAAACTCATTTTGAGAGTTGCAGCTAGTGCTTTGTTTCCTTTGCTAATTTCACTCTCTTCAACTTAAAAAGGGTGGCCTAGTGCACAAGGCTCCCGCAGACTGGGAAGAGTCAAACATACACAGCTTCAACTTATTAAGGTTATATTTCTTCTGCTTACCCTTTGACTTCTAGTCTTCTTTGTTGAGTGCAATTAAAGATGTTAGTTCTCCACTCAAATCTCATTTCAAAACTGTTAAAAGTATTAGAGTAGTATGGGTAAATTGTTAAGAGTACTAGGGTGTTATGTGTATATATAAGAGGGTGTATTTGTCACTTTCTGATTATTGTAAGTTAACTATAAATACAAGTGATGTATGAGAGGTAGGGTTAAGTTTTGACCCATCTCTGTTTCTCTCTAATATTATGTTAATCCTATCAACTTAAAATGGTATCAGAGCAATTACGATCTTAAATATATTAACTTTGTTGTGGTGGTGTGCTACTGTTGTCGAAGCCATCGTTGTGGTGGTGGTTTCTGTTGGTGTGGTGGCGCTGTCATTCGTGGTGGTGGTGTGCTACTGTTATTGTACTATTGTTGTGGTGGTTCCTGTTGGTGTGGTGGCGTGATTGTTCGTAGTGGTGGTGTGGTCTCTATTCATCGTCAAGTAACGCCGTCGTCGTCGTGGTGTGACTGTGGTGGTGTGCTACTGTTGTTTGTCGTGGTGTGTGGCGCCGTCGAAGACCAGGTTCTCCTAGAACCCTAATCAACGAAGAAGAAAGGATCCAAACCCGTGGAGTCGGGTTTGGATCAAATCAGGTCCAGCCCACGGTCTTTAAATTGTTTTAAGTCCAGCCCACGGTCCAACTTAGATCGGATCAATAACGGTTTGATCCCAGTTCATCTTTAGACTGGTTCAACAGTCCAGAGAGCCCATCCGGTCCGGTTCAGCAGTCCAGCTAGTTTTTCTAGCCCGATTCAGTCTTTCAGCAAGTTCAGCTGGTCCACTTCAGCGGTATAGAGAGTCCAGCCAGTCCAGTTCAGTTGTCCAGATAGGTTTTCCAGCCCGATTTAGTCTTCCAGCAACTTCTTTTCCTCTAGTTCAGCATTGAAGTAGTTCCTTGGTTGCTATTTGTTGCACTGTTATGGAACCCAAGCAATGTGACAACTCCTTGACTCCATCTTTGCCACCCACTACTCCTCTGACTCTTCTCAATAGTCCCATGACCTCTGTTAAACTCAATGGGACCAATTATACTTTATGGTCCTGATCCGTTCAAGTTTTTCTTCGAGGTAAAGGATTAAAGAAATATTTGGTGAATCCTAAATTCAAGAAAGGTACTCCTGGGTACGATCAGTGGGAACAAGAGGACGCTCAATTATTTCTTTACTATTGAATAGCATTAAACCTAGTATTAGTTCTACCCTGCTCAATCTTGACACTGTCAAAGAGATATAGGATCACTTGACCACTGTGTATTCTGGTACAGGTAATTTTATCCGTGTTTATGAGGTGTGCGAGGAATACTTTCGGTTGGAGTAGGGTACTCTGAGCCTTGAGAATTATTACTCTCATGTTCGGGGAGTCTGTGAGGAGATGAAGATCTAGCATCCATTAACTACTGATGCAGCAGTTTGATAAAAGCAACATAAGGATCTGAATGTTGTTAAATTTTTAGTAGGATTAAAACCTGAATATGAGGCTATTCGTTCTTAGATTTTGGGTGGTTCTAGTCTTCCCTCATTACTTGAGGTTTCTCTCGTTTACAACGTGCTACTTTGTCTACTCCTTCAAACATTGATCATAGTGCCTCCACAGATCACTCAGCCCTTGTGGTTTCTAGTAGCCACTGTGATGGTCATCAAGGTGGTCGTAGTGGTCAAGAAGGTCGTACAGGATGTCGTACGGATGGTCGTGGGGGCCGTAATAGGCCCTGTTCATATACTCACTGTGGTCGTGGAGGACACATTGTTGATTTCTATTAGAATTTACATGAAAAATCTTCTGGTACTGCTAATCAAGCTTCCTATCAAGATGACACCTCAATTGTTGCTTGCATACCTCGGTCAGCTCCACAGACACCGGGCCAGTTACTATTACACGAGAGGAGTATGCCCAGTTCTTATCCCAGCAACAGGCTATTCCATCTTCTTCCACTGCTACTTTTGCCCAGTCAGGTACTATTTCCACATATTTATTGTCCTCCACTCACAGTCCTTGGATCATTGACTCTAGCGTTTCTGACCACATAACTAATGCGTCTGATGTTTTTTCTACTTATCAACATGTTACTTCCACACATAGTGTTACTCTTGCTAATTGTACTTGTTCTAAAGTTTCAAATTTGGGGACTACTCACTTGAGTCTTGATATATCTCTATCCTCCATGTTATTTATTTCTCAATTTCCTTGTAGTTTATTTTTCATTAGCAAAATTATCAGTTCTCTCAATTATTCTGTAACCTTTTATACCTCTTATTGTGTATTTCAAGATCTCAAGGCAGAAAGAAAGATTGATACGAGGCATAAAACTGATGGCCTATATTACTTTAATTTTGATTCATCTACTCGAGCTCTACAAACCTCATTGTCCCTTTTTCAATAGCATTGTCGTCTTGGATATCCCTCTCTCTAAAATTTGAAATGTCAAGTTCTCAATCTTAGTTATGTGTCATCTTTGTCTTGTGAAGCTTGTCAACTTAGTAAGCATCACCGTGTGTCTTTTCAATCTAGAGTCAATAATCGTGTATCTGGTCCATTTGAGTTGGTACATTCTGATGTATAGAGTCCAATAAAGAATATTTTATCTAATAAATATCCTTATTTTGTGTCATTTATGAATGATTATTCTAGTGTGACCTAATTTCTGAGAAAAGTTCGTTCTGAATTATTCTCTATATTTGATACCTTTCGCAAGAAAATAAAAACTTAATATGGTTGTCGTATACGTATTTTACGTTCTGATAATGCTCAAAAATATGAATCTAATCTTTTTGCAGCTTATCTTAGTAAGACTGGTATTATTCATCAGACTTCTTATGCTTACACCTCTCCACATAATGGTGTTGCTGAACGCAAAAACCGTCATTTGTTGGAAGTCACCCTTGCCCTGTTATTCTAGATGAATATTCCTTTATATTTTTGGAGTGATGTTGTTCTTACTACTTGTCATCTTATTAATCATATGTCATTCTGTGTTAAATAAGCAAAATCCATATTTTGTCCTTTTTCTGGTTAGCCCTTATTTTCCCCAACTCCTAAGGTTTTTGGATGTGTCTGTTATGTTCACAATCTGGGTCCTGAGTTTGATAAACTTGACCCTCGAGCTACCAAATGTGCATTTCTTAGATACTCCCGCACATAAAAGGGGTATCGTTGCTATAATCCTTCTCTGCGCCAATACTTTACTACTATTAATGTCACGTTTGAGGAATCTGTTCCATATTTTTTAGCACCTACACAGCCTTTACATCTGAACTTTGAGTCGTCTCTTGTACCACTATCTCTTCCCTCATCTTCAAATATTCTGACGCCTATTGTGTTACCATCTACTTTACCTCCTCGTGTACACTCTAGTCATCTTCACCTATTGACTGAGGTGCCCGTACCATCTTCCTTGCCGCCTTTTGATCCTGATACATCAGCTAATTTAGACTCTTTACCTATTGCTCTTCGAAAAAGTATTCGTTCATATGTTACTAATCATCCCTTTGCTCATTTTGTTTCATATGATGCCTTGTCTTTTGTCTTCTCTTATTTTACCTCTCAATTATGTGTTATATCTATTTCTAAGCACTTACAGGGTGCATTATCTGATCCGGGTTAGAGGAAAGCTATGGAGGAAGAGATGGATGTCTTACATCATAATAGGACTTGTGATCTTATTCTTTTACCTCCTGGTAAATGAACTGTTAGTTATCATTAGGTGTATGCTATTAAATTTCAACTGAATGGTTCTGTGGAGTGTCTCAAAACTCGGCTTGTTGCAAAGGGCTTTATTCAGACCTATTGTGTTGATTATGAGGAGACTTTCTCTCCTATTGCCAAAATTTCATATGTTCGTATCTTAATTTCTTTAGCTGCTAATCTTGATTGGCCCTTATTTCAGTTAGATATCAAGAATGTATTCCTACATGGAGACTTGGTTAAAGATGTATACGTGGAGCAACCACTTGGGTTTACAGCTCAGGGAGAATACGGTAAGTGTGTATGTCAATTAAAGAAATCGTTGTGTGGTTTGAAATAGTCATCGAGGGCATGGTTTGGTAAGCTTTCAAATGCAGTTTAAAAGTTTGATCTTCGCTGTCACACAGACCATTCTGTGTTTCATGGACAAACGGATGCTGGATATGTTCTATTGGTGGTCTATGTAGATGATATTGTGATTACTGAAAATGATTTTGAGAAAATTATCAAGTTAAAAATTTTCTTACAAGATCGATTTCATACTAAGGATTTGAAAAAATTCAGATATTTCTTGGGTATTGAGGTGACTCGATTTAAACCGGGTATTTGTTTATCTTAGAGAAAATATGTACTTGATATGCTAGAGGATGCAGGTTTGTTGGGTAGCAGACCGATTGATATTCCTATGGATCCGAATCAGAAACTGTTGATGGATGATGGTGCACTGTTTGAAAATCCCAATCGGTATCGCAGATTGGTTGGGAAGCTCAATTATCTCACTATTACCCGGCCGAATATTTCCTATGCAATCAATGTAGTAAGTCGGTTTATGGGGTGTCCTAGAGTACCACATTAGAAGGCAGTTACTCGTATTCTACAATATCTCAAACGTGCTCCTAAACTTGGACTGTTATATCGAGTTAATGGACATCTTAGATCGGAAGGTTTCTCACATGCTGATGGGGTTGGCTCTCCTTCTGATCAGAGATCATCCATTAGTTATTGTACTTTCTTAAGAGATAATGTTGTCTTATGAAAAAGTAAGAAACAATTCGTGGTAGTAAGATCTAGTGCTGAGGCTGAGTATAGGGCAATGACGCATACAACGAGTGAGTTGACTTGGCTATTAGACTTCCTCCAAGAAATTGGATTTTCGATTCAATCTCCTTTACAATTGTTCTGTGACAACCAAGAAAAAATCCATATCGTTGTCAATCCAGTGTTTCACGAGAGAACCAAATATATTGAAGTTAATTGTCACTTTATTTGAGACAAGATACTAACTGGGGAGATTACGACTCCATTTGTGAAATCTGAAGATTAGTTTGCAGATATGTTTACCAAAGCATTGAGTCACACGCGTCTCACAATAATTTGTTCCAAGCTTGAATTATATGATATATATAGTCCAGCTCAAGGGGGAGTGTTAAGAGTATTATGGTAGTATGTGTAAATTGTTAAGAGTATTAGGGTATTATGTGTAAATATAAGAGGGTGTATTTGTCTCTTCTGATTATTGTAAGTTAACTATAAATATAAGTGATGTATGAGAGGTAGGGTTAAGTTTTGATCCTCTCTGCTTCTCTTTATTATTGTCTCTAATATTATGTTAATCCTCTCAACTTAACAAAAACCATTAAACAACCCTTTGTAAACCATAATTGCCTTGTTCAAGACTTCTAATATCAACACCTAAATTTCACAATCTGCACACCATAGTAGAACCAAAACTAAGCTTCATAATATAGTTCTGTAATTGAGAAAGGTCTAGCTTCACCAACACTTTATACCACACCTTTGAAAAATTTCCTATGAGACCCATGATTGGCATACAGGTCTTGTTCAACCCTTAATTACAATTTGACCTAAAATATGTTACAAACTATAACTTCAAAAAACCAATGGGACTTTGATTGGACACCACTTGGAAACTTTTTATGAATTTGATTCAACAATTGATCAAAACTCCTAACAACATCCAAGATAGAAACACTTAAAACAATTAGACTACAATTTCCAAGTCTTTCAAGGTCGGTTTTGTCAAAGACCGTCTCACACTTCTATAGCATGTATATTTTCACTCTTCACGTGAGACCAATAGGTGCATACTTTACATTGCTCAATACAAATCACACCCTCCACAAATGAACAGGAAACACAATTCCCTATGAAGTTAAAAGGCTCATCATTATAATATGGGTTTATTGGTGAAACTTAATTTGCTGATTGACAAAATAACAGGATGTATTCATTGGAGTATCGACTAACTTCTTGACAGGGCATGCTCGTTACCTAGTGACCTTCTTATTTGATGACAAAATTAAGACAATGTTTTGAAAGCTAACTGGCCATATAAAGCCATTTAAATGACCTACTAGCATCACTAGCAATGGTTTATAACAAAACTAAATCAAATAGATACCTTGTTGCCCACGAGAACCCCAACAGCATAGCGACCAGTTGTGTGAGGTGGCTTCCATGAAGATGACAACGTCTTAATGCAACCACAAAAACAATTTCATAAGATTGTGTATAACATTGTTTATGCAAAGAAGTAGGAAGGCATAAGCAGGGTTCATTGGACCACAAGCTCAAATCCCTTTTTCCCTCTTAAGAAAGAAAAAGAGAATGCGAACAAAAAATAAAAAATTATAGAATTAATGATCCAAAGTGCTAGCATAGGTGTGATGTCATACACCAACTTTAAACTATATAACCACAACCATATTCTCGCCTATGAAATATACTCATTGTATGATCATTAAAGATAGTACGGATTGCTGGGTATAGTGCTAGAGTTTAGGTCAAGTCAATTGCACAATACATTAACCCAAGCTCAACAACATCAATATTAGACACTGGACTCTCAGCCCATACCCAACCTTTAAATTTAAAACTCAACAAAGCCCAACCAATGATTACATGAGGATGGATTCTAGCTTCCTAGGTTGCACCAATAAGATTTATCATAACGGAAGATGAGTGTTTATCATAATGGAAGATGAGTGTCTTAATTTGTTATCACAAATATTAAGCAACTGACAGAATGAAGGACCAAAGATTGACATTGAATGAAAAGAGAAGCCCACAACGGTCCCAAGCCACGATGCTACAGTATACATCGGAAAACAACCTTCATGGATATACATGTAGAATCATTACTCCCCTGAATAAGCTATGTATTGCCAATCTCATGTCACACTATCAAACGCATCTGAGTTGCACATTTAGTCCTAATCCACCGGTTACATACAAGGCCTTAGTGACACCTAAAGATGGTCCTCCAATCATAGCCCTAACCCACTACGAGCCTTCTTTTAACACTTTCTTGAAGCATAATGTAAGCCAAAATGTTTTGCTTTTTACAGGGAGAGGCACCAGTCCTTCAACTAAAATAAAAAACGAGATTTAACAACACTGATCAATTAGAAGTCTTTCACACCATTTACAAGTACAAAAAATAATCAAACATATAAAATCACACACCCTCTTGCAGAGTCTAGTGCAAGTAACATAGCCTGTGATTGACAGGAAAGTTCCATACCTAAACTTAGAAAACTGGCAAAAGTAACAAGTCTCATAGACTCATACTAATTAATAATGATAAGGCTTTGCTGAGTTATTCCATTTGAACTGCTTCATTCTCTTTCTGGATTTTAAGTCGGTTCTATTCGTTATGTTCTTGTTCCATCCGTCTTTTTCAACATTCAAAACTTTTACACAAAAATTAATTTCCACCACAAGAAATCGAAATTCGCATCTAAAGCAAAATTCCGATCCTCATGCTTGAAACACTTTGAATAGGTTAATCATTCTCAACAGTCAACAAAAAAACATAAAAATTGAATGTGCAAAAATAGGAATTGAACCTGCTTAGACATCCTCAGTCTTCGATCAGCGTCAGGATCATAATTTTTGGAATCAACATCAACTTCCAAATCAACCTCAACTTCTGCACTTGCAGGTTTCACCCTAACCTGGAAATCAAATCGCACCTCTAACAACCACTATATTTCATTCCATTTGTCCCCAAATACAATTTCTTTTGATCATCTAAATTGTTGACTCATATCCAATTAAACACTTGAAATCATTCAAACATAATTCATGATCATCCACAAGAATAAGAAGAGTAATGCGAATAACAAAGACGTAAGACACACCTCTTCGCATCGTTCGTCCAACTCGTAAGGACGCCACATCGGCCTCAGTGGATATTGCAGAACATATAACTATAGAAACGAAAAAAGAGTCAACAACTAACTAACTAGAAAAATAGTGAGTGTGTGTGTGTGTGTGTGTGTGTGCAAGGAAGGCTTGCCTGAGAGTTGGTATCAGTGGAAGGGGTGAAATAGACATCAATTTCTCGAACAACTTCATCTTCACCACTTTCGACCTCCATGGGATCATTATTTATCGGCTGTTCTTTCCCTTCAGTCTTGGCTTCGACATCCATTTCAACCACGCCGTTTGCGGCGGAGGAGGAAGAGGAGGGCGGGAAGGCTTCATAATCAGCCTTGGCGGTGGTGGAATCAACTGAAGATGGTTTGGAATCTAGTTCCTCTTTCTTTATCAAAGAAATGGAATCGAATTTCTCCGAGTGTGGTGGAACTGGTTCGGATAACGCCGGTTCTGTTTTGGGTTTGGGATTGAATTTAGAGTTTTTGGGGGCGAATCTGGTGGTTCTTTTTGGAGCCTGGGTAAGACCGTCGAGGTCGTCCAGGTCCATGTCCACCATCGCCCTCCGTTTGTATCTCCTTCTGGTATCTGCAGCTGGATGTAACTGTAAGGAGGCTATTCACTGACTCACTGTCGCTGCGTCGAGACTAGCTCACGAGTCAAGGCCTCGCGCTTACAACCAATCAGTTCGGTTAATACAGCTGTTTAGGGTTTAAATATTTGGGGGAAAAACATTATTAGCGGTGTCAGATGAACCTTTAAAAGATTTTTTGAATCTTAATTTATACCTTTAAAGATAAAAAATTTTAATTTATACCTTTAAAAATCAAAATTTATATAAATGTACACCCCCAAAGATAAAAACTCTTAATTTATAACTTCAAAGATAAAAATTTATATCGACATACGCCTAAAACTAACTGTCATCAGTTTGTTGCCTAAAATTAAATTGATAAATTATATTTAGATTTCTTCATGTTTGTCATTTAATCATTTAAATCTCTTTACATTTAAAATATTACTGATACATCATGACGTTTGTACACGTGTAACACGTAATCTTTTTTCATTGATATCTGTTAATATAACCGTTAAAAAATATAATTTTATCTTAATAAAAAATTATAATTTTATATTACCTTTTATTTTATGGGTCCGATATACTCTGAAGTTCAAAATCAAACTTATCATTTGAATGTCTAATAGAATATAGGTATTTATATATTATTTTTTATATGCAATGCAATATATCACTTAAACATAATTATTTGAATACCCAATTGGGGAGACATTTTAAATTGAGAGTATTTTTATTAAGATTTTATAACCGTTAAAAATATTTTGTGAAGGATTTCAAATGATTAAGTGACAAGTATGAGGGAATCTAGATATAATTTATCAATTTAATTTTAGGTAGCAAACTGACGGCAGTTAATTTTAGGTGCACATTGATACAAATTTCTAATTTTGAAAATGCAAATTGAGATTTTTGATTTTTAAGAGTGCAAATTGATATAAATTTTTATTTTTGAAGAAATAAATTGAGATTTTTAATCTATGAAAGTACAAATTGAGATTCAAACGATCTCTCGATATAATTTGCAATTAACCATTTTTTTAATCAATTTGTTTAGTTCAATTAAGCGCTTCTGTTTAACAGGATAACACGCCTTGGAGGGTATTTTAGTAATTCCACTAATTTGGGTATAAAAAATGGCATTTACTGTACCAAAAACCCTACTCCCTAATCTGACGAAGAAGGAAACAACCCTAACCTTCCCGGATCCAATGAAGACCTAAAGATCATCAACTCACAACCCAAAATTCCAAAACCTTTACCCCCAAAATTCAAACGTTTACCTAGAGATCATTGTATAACTACTCCTTATATAACTACAGTTGATTTGAAACCCTAGGAATTTGAAAAACCCTAATTTAACCAATGGCGACAAGGGAAAGCAGGTCAGAGAAGGTAAAGAGAATATTCCAACAATTCGACGCCAACAGACATGGTGGTTTGAACCGAGAAGAAATGATCGCTTTGGTGGTCACCATAAACCTGAGAGTAAAGTTCAACGACGAGCAGATTTACACGATTCTCGACGAGGTCTTCCGAACCTACGGCGAATTTATCGACTGAGAAGGGTCTCACCTTTGACGGCCTTCTACTCACCTACAACGACGGCGTTAGTGACGTGGACCGCGACTTTGATGCCCTTGGACTTGAACTCAACAAAGATAATGACAATAATATCTCCTATGAAGAGCCATAGTCTTCGTCAATTGTCGATGAAAGAATAGTTGACCCCACCAGATGCAATGGACTACGGCTTAGGCGACCACGCCGAATCACGGGATTTTTTTTACATATATTTAGATTGTTTTTGATGAAACTTGAAATCTGGTCAAACCCTAACTCCTTTCAAATTCGATAAAATCACTGGAATACCTTTTGCGCGAAATTATTGAAATACTCTTCTGCCAAGTCGTGTGATGATCACGTGACTCTTTGTTGTCTGAAAAATTGACGAAATTTAAGAAAAGGGCTTAATTGAATCAATTCTGATGGGTGGAAAATATAAGGGCGTGTTTGGTTTGCTTTTTGAAAATAATTTTTTGTTCTCAAAATTTTAAAAATACTTAAATCTTGTTTGTTTACTTTTTTTGTTCTCTAATTTTTAAAAAATTTTGAGAATTAAGATATGATTTTAGAGAACAATAAAATAATATTTTCTAAGTTTCAGGGTAAAATAAAAAACAAGAGAAATAGCCCTCCTCTTTAATGAGGTCCACCTATTAAACTTCCTTAGCGATAAAATGCATTTTTTTTGTTAAGTATAAAAGCCCTCACCTGCTTCTTTCTCCATCTCCACACTCTGTGTGTGTGTGTGTGGGAGCGCGCAACGACACTGTCCAAACAAATCAGAAACGAAACACATTTCTGTGTCTACTTCGGCAAATCTAGACAAAACACACCCACGATCTAGGTTCAAAAACTTTGGCATCTTCCCCAACGTCTTCTCCGTCTTTTCCAGTGTCTTTTTTTTTTCCTACATCTGCGTTCAAGATACAAGTGGTGGTTGTGGGTTTTGGGTAGTAGTTGTGGGTTCAGTGATGATTTGTGGGTTTTGGGTGGTTGTCAGTTTTGGTGCTTTGTAGGTTTCGATGGTAGTCTTGATGCACAGTGAAAGAGAGAGAGACAGAGAGTTGAAGAATGGCGGAAATTTTGGATTATTGTCCAAACAAATTTTATAATTTTTGTTCTTTAAAACTATTTTCAAAAATATAAAACTAAACAGATTTTGTAACTAAAAATTTTTAAAAACACTTTCTTAAAACTCTTCTCAAAAATAATTTTTAAATAGGATTTTTTGAGATGCAAACCAAACAGGCTCTGAACTTCCTAAACTATCCTCAAAATCTAAGTTTATTTTCTAACTGCTCTTTGTACCCAACACCACCTAGCTTCAACAAATGCCCCCAATACAATTCTCCAGCTATAGTGATGCTCATAACCTCTTTTTCCTAGCTCTGATAGTATCCTTAACCCCTTTGCAGCTCCAATGGTACCCCCCTCCCTCTCAATGACCCTATTTTAGATTAGACCGACCATCCCTCACCCCCAATAAACACCAATTGTATCCCATAATCCAAAACCCACCTCCGACAACCCATAAATTCCATACTAGCACAATTACAAGTGGGTGTGTTTCGATTTTATTGGAGGAGGGAAGGGATTGTAGTTGTTTGGTGGTGGGTTTCGTGGAAAGGGATAGAAGGCAATTGTTTAGGGGCAAGGGTAGGGGTAGGGGTAGGGGTAGGGGTAGGGGTAGGGGTAGGGGTGGGCGTGGGGGTGGGTTTCACCAAAGGAAAAAGGGAGTTGGATTTCACCCGAAGAACTCGCCTGTTTTTTTGTTATACAAATACTCATATAAAGGTAGTTATGGACTTTTAATTAATTTTAGATAACGTGAGACTTTCGTGCTAAATTTTTCTCATTTTTAATGGTGGTCAACTAACGATAAGAGTTAATTAAAAATTATTCAAACGTTAAGGGAGTAAATTATTCTAAATTGAAAACTTAGAGAGTTAATTATGACATGATCTAAACTTGGAAAGAATATTTTATAATTAACCCAAAAATTTAATAGTAAAGACCACGATCACTAGACAAAAGGCTAACACATAGGACACTTTTGGATTGTTTTTCAAGGGGAGATTAGATTGGTTTTAACAATTTTTCACGGTTGAGATATCTTTAAATTTTATTTTAAAATTAATTTAATGGCGAATATTAACACTCTAAATTTAATAGAGAAAATAGGGCCCTAAGAGTGTGTTTGAGGTGATTTTTTAAAAGTTCTTCTGGAACTTATAACTTCTCATAAGTATTTTTTTTTTAAAAATAATCTTTAGAACCGTCTCACCACCACCACTACTATCGCCACTATTACCTCATCACCACAACTACACCCACCACCACCACCACTACCCTCATCACCATTATCACTACCACCACAACCACCTCTGCCACAATAATCATCACTACCACCAATGCCGCCACCACCCACAACAATCGCTATCTCACCACCACCACACAAAACGCCCCATGACCACCATCACGACGACGACCACCACCACCCAAAACGCCCCACGACCACCACTACCACTGTCACCGCCACCCTACCACAACTACGATCCTATTACCACCATCATCACTACTTTCAACATCCCCATTACCACCAAAACCCCTCACCACACCCCACGATCATCACCACTAACTCCACCACTGCCAACACTATCACCACCGCCACTGCCTCATCATCACCATCATCACCAACCATTGTTTGTTACCATTGTGTCGTCTATCGCCACCACGCACCACTATCGTCATCTCATTTTTATATTTATTACCACTACCACTGTCATCTCATTACCATTATCGCCTATCGTCAACACCCACCACCATTGTTACCCACCGTCACCCACCCCCTACCACATCTATCACCACCACCCCGTTATCATCCACCACAGTTGCCACCCACTACCGCCACCCACTGTCACTCACCCCCACCACACCTACCATCACTGCTATTCGTCACCACCCATCACAATGTCGCCCAGAAGCACCCGTCGTCGTCCACCACCATCATCGTCACCACCCATCACCACCACCTGTCATCGTCATCACCACTGTTGTTGCCCCCCACCATTACCACTGCCAACAATCATCACCGTCGCCCCACCACCACCCACACCCCTCCACCACCACCGTCGTCACCCATGGTTGTCACTACCACTATTGTCACCCAAAATTCACCATCTTCATCACCGTTGCAACCCACAACTATCATCATCACTGCGGTCGTCGCCACCTACCACAACCATCATCGTCTCCCACCAACACCATTACCACCGCTCACCCTCATTATAATCTATACTTAAATTTATTTTTCTCTTCTCTATATTTGTGATTTAATTTTGGGTATAAATACAAATATGTTTATTGTTAACCATATTTTTATTATTATGTCCCTTTAGGCACGGGCAATAACTAGTTATTATATAATTTATCATATTGCCCATTGACCAATCTAATTCACATCCATGTTTGTTAAAGTCCAAAGAGTGGGAGTGGTTGGGGGTTAAGATGTAATTTGGGTAGATAGAATGATTTATTAGGGATACAATATTCAATTCACCTATTTATCCTGGGTGGGTAGATATGAAATCCCCCGTGAGTTTGGTAAAACCCATGTGCATGGGTCTAGTTGACAATGTTCACCATGTATCGAAATTTGAATCTCGAACCTTAAATCCATAAATAAACATGGTTATGCTGGTCCATTAGAATATTTTGGTTAAAACCCCTTTTACAAGGCCCCAAATCCAATAAACGAACGGCCCTAGGGTTTAAATACTGAAATGGTCAAGATTATTAGGTAATCTTTACCAAAAAAATTTTGTATTTCTTATTATTTAATTATCAACAAAAATATTTTTTTCAATTTTTTGGATTTTTTTAGTTTTGTATTTCTTTTTAAATATCAACAGTACTACACTTCTGGAAGAGGGAGTGGTGGATCGAACCGGATACATATAAATCTTCTACCAACCCAGATGGACCACATGTCCTAAATTTTTGGGCAGTTAAGAATTGATAATTTTTTTTTTAATTTTGCACCAATGCTATCTAGTTTGATATCATTTATCTTGATTTTTTCATTATAGATATTTTTGAAAAATTAAAAAAAAAAAAAAAAAACTAATCACATATATGTATATTCAATCAATGATACAAAGAATGACCAAGGTTCTCCGCCAATGGTTAAATACTCGTATTGTGGTGGAAACTGGTTCGAATTTTTCATTCTATATTGACACCGTCAAAAAAAAAAAGTTAATGTCACAAAGAAATACTAAAAATCAAAAATGTATTCACCCCACCAAGGGTGTCCACTTCCAAAAACTAGCTCTAATCTTTCCTTTTTTTGACAAAAAAAATTAGGCCTATCGCTATGTTTTTTTTAATTTTTTTATGAACACACAATGAGAGATATATATATTTTTAAACATATTTTACTCAACATCATATGCAATTGTAAGAACTCAAGAAAACTAACAAAGTACAAGTCTAAACACCACCTCCAAAAAAGTATAAAGTTTGAAATAGTATGATCAAAGTTAGACACATCACTATATTGTTTTGAAAAATATGACTACGTTGCTATCATATTTGTATTTTTTGGATTAAGCATGAGGTATGACACTATAAAAATTTAGTATACAAACTAAATTGCTAATACTTAATATTTTGAGTTTGTTGTGGGGGCATAACAAAAATATTTATAAGTCTTGACAAGCCTGGACTAGACCAGTCCCAAGTCACAGATATGAGCTCGATCCAGACCAGACTCAGATTAGAGATGCAGTCTAACAAGGGTCAAGCCCACTGTCTTGGGAGACCCAGTCTAGTCTATTACTAACACACATGAAGATCTCCATCTTAAGAAGGGAATCATGGAACACAGTCATCGGGGTGTGCATCATTAGCTTGAACCACCTCGCCTATTACGCTGGATTCACTTTACGCCCCATTATGAGGGTGACATCTCAATTAGGGTTCCCTGTAATGGCGCCTCAATCAATGCTCCCTCTAAGGTGCTATGAAATTGTATTCGCCTAAAAATTGTAAGCTCGTCTACAAATTGTAAGTCCACCTACACATGATGGGCATCACACACATCTCAACACACTATACTTTGAGTAATAAAATTCTCTGGATACTGTTGTCATTCCCAGTGGAGTAGATCATCCAGACCAAACAACCTAATCTGTGTATTTTGTTATATTAAGCATCCCATCACATTCACCATTATACACACTATTACACTCTTGATTAATTTTACATTAACTGATTTTGTGAATCATGAGTTTGGCACCGTCTGTGGGAAGGTCTTAGTTTCACCTTATTGTATTCTCATTTTTATGGCTATTACAACTAGATTCATGAGTCAACAAAGGGAAAATGATGATCAACCATGTCACGATGAGTTCCCACCCCCACCGACAAACCCCATTGTTGGAACACAACTACTAAAGACTATGTAGTTGTTGGTAAACCAAAACCAACAAATCCTTCAATTGATGCTCGTTGGGCACCTTGGAGCTGTGCCCACAGTCAAGAGGGGCAGTGCCCCAAGCGCCTAGACCAGCGTGCCAATGCACCTAACCCCAGCACGCCCTGTCTCTCCCTCCTCATGCGCCCACTCAACCCTCCCATGCTGACGACCCTCTGTTTTAAGAAGACGTGGGGAAAACCTAGCATATCGACATGAAAACCACTATAACAACTCAGAAGGAATCTCCAACTACTAAAACAAGAAGATCAAGGAAATACAAAAAAATTGGGCGATGTTTTTAATGCCATGAAGGCAAGAGCGCCAAAAATGTTCGAGCGGCCAACTACCAGCTTCCATCAAAGTTCAGAATGCCAACTATGGAAGTGTTTGATGGATCAAAAGATTCACTAGACTACCTTGACACCTATAAATTCCTTCTGCAGCTGCGTAACATACTAGATGAAATTATGTGCAGAGCTTTTCTTACTATCCTCAAGGGATCTATGCACCAGTGGTTCGCCAAATTTAGACCATTTTCTATTGATTATTTTACTGAACTAAACAAATCATTTATCTCACACTTCATAGGAGGATGCCAACACCAGAAGCATGTTACTCACTTCTTTAGCATCAGGCAAGACCGGACAAAAGCCTAAGGAGTTACCTCACTCATTTTAACAAGGAGGTCCTCTAGATTGAAGGGTCAGACGAAAAAGTCACTATAACTAGCTTCATAGAAGGCAACACTCATCCAACTTTCTATTTTTAGTTTTGAAGCACCCGTAAAAAAATATGCCAAAATTACTATCAAAAGCCCAAAAATACATGAACGTTGTGGACGTCACTAAAGTTAGACGGGGTAAGCCTTCACGAGGAGGGGAAAAAAGAAAAAAGCCCCATGAAGACAAAAGAGAAAACATAAGGGCAAAAGGAAAAATCTATCAAGCATCCTCAACACTATAGCTATCTTTGTTGTCCCCGCCCTCCTCGCTATTGCCTAACCCACTCTTATCAGAATCCTCTTTGTCATCATCACCACTTGTGCCCTGCTCCTTATATGGGACAAATCCCGCTAGAAAATGTAACACCCTAGTCCATTTAATAATCTTCAGAGCGTCAATACATCAATAACGAATAAACTGAATTTTCATTAAAAATCAGAATCACTAAACACCTCAAAAATGAATAAGTAACCTCTCGATAACACTTTAAATTACAACTGATCGAAAATCTTTCATTTGTTGGTCAACCCGATTCTCAACCAAATTTTACTCCAAGTTTAACCTACACCTGAGAGGGGAAATGAGGTGAGCTTGGGAAAGCTCAATAAGTAATTTAATACATAACATACGATGTCAAAGAGCAAAACGATAACTAATCAATTATCCGATAAATAAACAACGCCACCATAATTAATATGACAATTTACGGAGCACAAATATATTGAACATGTCAACAAACTCGAACATACGAATATTCAAATCACTCATGGGTAAATACTCAGTCAATCTTTATAATATGCTAGGCATCACTTGATGCATTTCATACAATCCAGTTCACCTTCAGGGCCACGATCACAATTAAAACATGACACCGAGTGTATGTCATGCACGAGTCAAAAAATCTCGAGTATTTCACCAAAAAGAATTATCATAACGATTAAATGATTAGTCAAACAAAATACTCTTTGCAAAGAGATTAAAGGAATGCATATCATGTATAAACCACGTACCCAATATTCAATACAAATCAATATCTAATACCCGAGAATATCATACTTGAACCTCAATTCGAATGAATCAAAAATCACAATTCAATTATGCACGGGATAATTCCTGCAATCATATGAGGCAGCGATCTCCCAGCTGGCGAACCTGAAACAACAAGGTCAGAAAAAAGAGGGTCAGGTGTGTGCCCGGCTAATCCCCTCCGAAGCTTAAGTCAGTATAAGGTCGAAGGGTTTTGCTTAATGGACTATTTTTCTCGTTCAAGTTTGCGTACCTTTGTCTATTTTTTTGAGGAGTATTTATACCTGAATTAGCAACGATTGCCAAAGATCTCCAGTCCCATCTGGACATCTCACATCTGACACACGAGTCCTCGTGCGATGAGTATTTTCTATTCACGTCTCCTCCTATTGAATGCTAGGAAAATAGGGTAAATGCTCAGTCGTGTGCCGAGCATTTATGCCACTCCCCGAGTATCCAAATCCCCAAAATCGGCATCTGACATCAACTGAGCATTGAATACTCGGGGGAATAGTTCCTCGGGAGAGCTGTTTGCGTCCTCTCAGCTCATCAGCTATTAATGCTTAGTCATCATGACATTAGGCTTAGACTCCCAGAGGGCAGGTGCGCATTTATTTGCCTTGTCACTATCACTCACTCCACCATAAATGAGGAGTCATATCGTATTAAGTACGATGTCAGTCCTCGTACTCGACTGCTCCATGTCACCATAACTCGGCTTACCTGCTCGACACTCTTTGGACATCCCATCGACTTCATTATTCCACGTGTCAATCCGGGGGCTGAAGAGCCACCTAGAGTCCCGCCAACTACCCCCTAGCCGCAATTCTTTTCGCAGCGCAAGACAAGTGGCGTAAAGAGATTGAGGCTCCATTATCACACCTTATTAATAGCGACGGTTACTTGCATGTCTGGTGCCACCCTTTTCAAATGCCTTAATGATGACCCAATTTTTCGATTCTCGCTCCCTATGAGGTAGTATAAATAAGAGATTTTCATACCTTCTCAGAAATTTTACATCCTCAACTTCTCTTCAGTAGTCAGATCTCGAGTGCTATTCTGTTCTCTGAGTTTCCTTCGTCCTCCGAGCTCTCTCTTTGAAGACCACCTTCATGTAAGTACTTTCACTTGAGCTTTTTCTCTCTTCATTTCCTCTACATTTCGTCCTCTTAGCGCCCATCAATGGCTAAAACTAGTAGAACCAAGGGGGGAGACGTCTGTTAGGGCTAGTACTACCCACAAGATGAGGAGAACCCAAGTGACTGATGAGAATATCCAAGCCTTTAGGGTTAGGTACCACATCTGTGAGCCTGTCTTCGCTTTCCCCTTCAACCCCACTCACCATAGGAGGGATATGAAAAATATGGACATGATGCCTTTCTGGACGAAGGCCATCATGGAAGTAGGGTTGACCTTCCCCCTCCATCCCCTGTTGCTGGGAGTATTGATGTAACTGAAGTTTTTCCCCTTCAATATAGAGTTAACTTCTTTAGAATTATGATGGGCGTAGTTGCCTTAAATGCTTGACTGGGAACCAACTTATGAGTAGACAAAATTTTATTCTACTACGACTTGAGACTAGTCGCCGGGGGGCGATATTACCTCCAGGCTCGAGATACCTCAATGTATTTGGCAACCCACATGCTTGACTTGGACAATGGGTATGTAGACGTGATCATGCTCGACGACAGTTTGGAAAAAGGGATCGGGCCCGAGTTTGACGGATTGTATTGCCCCAAAGTGCCGAGGGATGAAGGTGAGTTTTCTTTCCGACTTCTCGATTTATCTATTCTTGGGTCCAAGGGACGTACTGATTTTGCTTTGTTTTTACAGAAGGATATCGTCGGGACGCTGCCCAACCGTTGAGGTCCCAAGTCTGGTTTGCTGATCTGCTAAGGGTTTGGTCCTCGGACCCGGTAGAACGAGCGACACACACCCTCCTTGGCTACACGCCGACCTACAGTCAATTCTCCCAGATCTCACCTCCTTTCAACCCTTCCATTTGGGAAGACCACTCCTCGTCGAAAGAGGAAGAATTTGAGGGGGGTTCGAAAAAGAGTCTGAGCATCACGCTCTCGAGCCATTTGCGCCCGAGATGTTTAATCCACCACTCATCACCGCAGCTACAATGGAGGTCGCTGCCTCGGCAAGGAGAGCCAAATTCGTTGGCTTGGCCGGGCCTCCCAACACTGCCCCCATCATCCCCCAGCCCAGTTCTCCTCAGAGGCAGCTGCCCCCGCCGCCAACCAAGCAAAGTCCCTAATCTCAATGAGTCACTGCTCCAGGAGACCGACTGAGGGACAAGCGTGCCCGAGATGTCGACAAATCCGAGGAGCGCCGTGTGAAGCAGTGACATGATGCCCCGGGCCCGGGCCCGTCTGTCTCGAGCAAGTGGGTTGCTCAGGCCGAGACCAGGAGTGGGCGCCCTGTACTGGAAGCCGACTCTATCCTCTAGTCCCCCAAAGTGGCGTTCACCGTCGTGGGGACACTTCAATTTGACGCCGATATAGCCGTGTACAAAGGTTACTCGAACAATCAACTTCTGATGAGCACAATCCAAAATAACCTGGTGGTAAATTTAACACATTCTCGAGTACTCTCCGCACCCTTTTGGTCGTTTTCTAATATTCTTCCTTTTTCAGGCCAGCCAGCAAGTGGGAGCCATCATTGAACATTTTTGAAAATATAAGCAAGAGGCGAAGAACGCCGAGTGAGCCGCAGCTGCTAAGGACGACCACATCCTCAACGTCGAGAGGACCCTCGGTGACCAAATCAAGCACATCGCCGAGCTCATTTGCCACTAAGATGTCGTTTATGCCGAGCTGGAAAAGGCCAAGACGGGTGAAGCTGCAACGATGAAGAAGGCCGAGGAGTACGAGCTGCGAGTGTCCTCATCCGAAGCCAAGCTACAAGAGTTCGAGTCTGTAATTAATGCTCTTACTGCCAAAGTAGACTCCTTGACAACAGAAAAAATGGGGGAGCAGGAAAGGCCACAATCGGAGTGTCAGAAGGTGTGGGTGGCCACTCAAGACCAAATAGTCCCCGCTTTCAAGGAAGCCAAGAAGAAGGCTTTTAAAGAAGGTTGGGACGCAGCCCTTCGTGCCTGCCACATCGAGGTAGGCTCGAATTTGTTTGTCATGCACAACTTTTGAAGGGAGACCGACGAAGCCCTGGATGAACAGGTCCGATCCGACCTTGGTGACCACGTGGAGGCAGAAGAACCGGTCGGGGCTGAAGGTGAAAACAAACCCATCACACTCAGCGACGGATCTGACCAGCCTTCTTCTGCCCTTTCGTTTTTGCCACCTGCCAAGCCAACAGACGATCTGTCCTCTCTGCCCCCATCATTACTGGGACGTATGATACCGAGCTAGATAAGATATTGGGAGATGGAGATGAGTTACAAAGGTGGCGTGGAGGCCTCGACAGGGGAGGAGCCGAGGAAGAATGAGCTGAGGGTCTCAGTAGCTAGTGGCCTCACTTCTATGTCCCGTATTTTTGAAGCTCTTTGTAGCCCTCTGTACAAAATTTTGTTACTATTTGTATGCCTGGGGACACAAAGCCCCTTTTCTATAATGAACTTTAGTTTTCTATAAGTGTCTTCTTTCTTGCGTCAATCGTATTTCTAAGAAATGACATCGACGTTACGTCAATAAGGACCTTTTGAAGTAGCAAGGCTTCACACCGAATTCATAAAGGTAAACGCGCCAAACTTGTTATTGGGTCTTAGGACCCTTCGGGGCCGTACACCTGATGACCGAGCGTCTGGCTTGTTAAATATTTTAAAGGCGTCGCTCCAAGGGTGGAGTCTTACACCCCTCGGGACAGTACCCCTAACGACCGAATGTTTGGCTCGTGTTAATGCCACCATGAAGACTAAAATCTGATTTAGTAATAATATTTCTTTAAATTAGATACATTCCATGCCCAGATTACATCGTCACCGTTCATATTTTGCAAACGATATGCGCCTGTGCCCCCCCACATAGATCACCTTGTAAGGGCCCTCCCAATTAGGATCCAGTTTTTCATCAGTAGGCTCGCGCATATTGCCCACCACTTTTCGCAGTACCAAATCTCTGACTTGAAAATCTCTTGATCGAACCTTTTTCCGGTGCTGCCATGACAATTCTCCTCGATACCTTACCAGCTTGATGGATGCCGATAACCTCCTTTCCTCGGCTAGATCGAGATCCCTAGCGAGAGTTTGATCATTGTTGCCTAACTCGAAGGCTTGGCTCCGTATTGTTGGGAGTTTCACCTCCAAGAGGATGACAACCTCGACCCCATATGTCAAGGCGTATGGGGTTTCTCCCGTAGAAGTCTTCGGCGTGGTCTGGTATGCCTATAATACGTTAAGTAATTCCTCGGTCCACCTTTCTTTTACAGCCTCAAGTCTCTTCTTGATTCCCGCCAGCACAGTTTTGTTGGACACCTCAGCCTGTCCATTACATTGGAGATAGACTGGCATAGAATAGTAATTGCATATTTCGTACCCCGAGCAGAATTCTTTAAATGGGTCACTGTTGAATTAAGTCTCATGGTTAGAGACAATAGCCCTGGGGATTCCAAATCGGGTGATGATGTTCTGTCATACAAACTTCTTCATCTCCACATCCCGAATACGACTTAAAGGCTCGGCTTCGATCCATTTAGCGAAGTAATCGGTTGCCACCAACAAGAATTTCTTGCCTAGTGGGGATCTCAGGAGAGGTCCGACAATATCCATCCCCCACTGTGAGAACGGCCAATGGCTCGTCAGCAAGTTCAAATCTCCAGCAGGTTGCCGGATAATGGGGGCAAACTTCTGACATTTGTCGCACTTTCGCACATAACTCTTCGCGTCCTTCTGCATGTATGGCCACCAATACCCTTGCATCATTGCTCGGTGCGCACGAGACCTTCTGTCCATATGGCTTTCACACACCCCTTCATGAATTTCGTACAACAGGGGTTCTACTTTGTCCTTGGGGACACAGAGCAATAGTGGTCCCGAGAATAAATTTTTGTATAGTTGTTGATTATTTGACATCCAGAATCTGGGGGCTTTGAGCTTAATTTTCCTAGCCTCTCTGACGTCCTCCGGCAGCACTCCTTCCGTTAAGTACGCAATGATAAGCTTCATCTATCCCGACGGCGTTTGCATTACAGTTGGCAATACTTGCTTAACCTTTTTCTCGTCTATGCTAGGACTTTCCCTGGTCTCAATAAGTATGCGCCAGGTCACCTTCGAGGCCAGAGCCGAGGCCAAACATGCTAGTGCATCGGCATGGGTATTACGATCTCTAGGAATCTGGAAAACTTCCACTTTTCCAACTTTTCCATCCTGGATCTTGCCTTCTCATGATATGCCTTCATTCTACTATCCCGGACCTCAAAGTCCCCATTTACTTGGTTCACGACCAGTTGGGAATCGCAAAATATCTGAAGGTGTCTAACCCCAATCAAGTTTGCGGCATCCAGTCCTGCTAGCAACGCCTCATACTCGGCTTCGTTATTGGACGCCTTGAATTTCAATCTGATTGTCCTTTCAATGATGAACCCTTCTAAGTTGGCTATCACAATACCTATCCCTGCCCCTTTGCGTTCGAGGATCTATCAACATGAAGATCTCAAACGTCCTCTGTTATATCCTGTGATGTTGGTGGGGGCTCGGAGCAGAGAACTCGGCGGTAAAGTCTGCTAGGACTTGTCCTTTTATTGATGTTCGAGACTTGTACCTGATTTTAAACTTTCCGAGCTCTACAGCCCATTTGGCAATCCTCCCGGACATATCAGCCCTGTGAAGAAATCGATTTGAGAGGTCGGTCTGTAAGGACGTCTATGGCGTGGGCCTGGAAATAGTGTCGAAATTTCCTCGTCGAGACTACCAATGCCAAGACCGATTTCTCTATTGGAGAGTATCTTGTCTTGGCATCAAGCAAGGTCTTGCTTATGAAATACACGGGTCTTTGGGCCCCTTTGCTATCCCTGGCCAATACTTTACTCACGACGTCTTGAGATACAGACAAGTAAAGGCTTAGCACCTCCCCTGTCACTGGAACAAATAAAGTTAGAGGATGTTTCAAGTACTCATTGATCCCTTCAAGAGCTTGACCGCATTCCTCGTCCCAAACCCCCTTAGCTACCCCCCTCAACTTGGCAAAAAATGGTTTGCACTTATCGGACGACTTGAAAATAAATCTGTTAAGGGCTGCCAACATCCCGGTCAATTTCTAAACGTCCTTAACGGTCTTAGACGCCCAGATATCCTGGATTGCTTGTATCTGCTCGGGGTTCACCTCGATCCTTCGATGAGTAACCAAATACCCAAAAAACTTTCCTGAGCTCACTCCAAAGGCGCACTTCGAGGGGTTTAGTTTTAGGCTATATTTTTGAAGGATGGCAAATGTCATCCCGAGATGGAGGAGATGGTCGGCCTCCTCTTTGCTTTTGGCCAACATGTCATCAATGTACACCTTCATCGTTTCGTCGAGCTGGTCTTTAAAAATTTTGTTCATCAAACGTTGGTAAGTCGTCCCAACATTCTTCAACCCGAAAGGCATTACTATATAACAGTAGATTTCCCGGGGTGTGATGAACGTCGTTTTCTCCTGATCTGATTCATGCAGGGGAATCTGGTGATATTCAGCCCGAGCATCCATGAAGGTGATGCACTTGTGGCTAGCTGTGGCGTCTACCAGCTGATCAACTTGGGCAAAGGGTACTCGTCCTTGGGACAAGCCTTGTTTAGGTCCGTGAAATTCACGCAAACTCGTCATTTCTCTTCTTTCTTCTTGGCGCACACGGTATTGGACAGCCACTAGGAGAACTGTACCTCCTTGATGGAACCTGCCTCCAACAACTTATCCACCTCTTCGTCCACAGCCTTTGCGTGATGAGGGTTTTTCGGGTTTTTTGTCCAACGGGGTTGAATGAGAGATTCACATGGAACCGATGAGTCATCACCTCGACACTTATCCCCGTTATCTTGGCCTAAGTCCATACAAAGACATCGGCACTGTGGCGTAAAAATGAGGCCATATCATTTTTCTCTGCGTCGTTGAGCGATTCTCCTATCAAGAAATACTTCTCACCGTTATCTGGGCTTAGGAGAATCTTCACCAAGGCCTCAGTAGATCGATCGACCAGCTCTGTGATGGGCTCGTCCACCCCCAGACGACCGTTCTTTGATTGCTATTTGGCAACCACCGCATCGGGATCATGCTCCTGACTCCGGTCGCTGACTCCCATTTTCACCGCAGCATAGAAACAGCTTTTCGCCGAGGCCTGATCACCCCTGATCTTTGTTATGCCCTGCGGTGTTGGGAACTTTATCTTCTGGTGGTAGGATGAGTGGATCGCCTTTATTGCATGCAACCACGATCTCCCTATAATAGCATTGTAAGGGGAGTCGAAGTCTACCACCACAAATACTACTGGCATGGTCACCACCCTCGCCCGTACCATAAGGGTGATTTTTCCAAGGGTCAGGGCGCTGGAATCGTTGAAGCCGATGAGGGGGGTTTTCACAGGTTCTAGATCCCTCTGAGAGAGTCTCATCTTGCGGAAGAGGTGATCGTACATTACCTCAGAGGAGCTGCCCGAGTCCACCAAGATCCTCTTAACATCGAACTTCCTGACCCACAACGTGATCACCAATGCATCCTCATGGGGGAGGACCACCCCGCCGAGGTCAGCATCAGAAAACTGGATAACATCGGCACCGCTCCATGGCTTCTTGGGCAGCCGCTTATCACCTTTTTCGTCCACCCTGATTGCTTGAGAGACCCTTTGCAACTCGACACGGAGGGAGTTGTATGTAGGCCTCTCCACTGTACAACCATGGATAACATCAATCACGGGTGCTACCTCAGTTGGCACCTCGGCTCGCTCCCTCGCCGACCCGCCGGGATGATCCCTGTCGATGAATTCCTCGAGGTGTCCATGTCGCACCAATTGTTCGAGAAAGGATTTATAAGTTTTGCATTCCTCCATCAAATGACCGATATCTCTATGATACGAACATCAAAAGGCCGAATTACTTATCGATGGATCTCCAATTATCCTCGGGGGCTACCTGAAGTAAGGTCTATTTTTGATTTTGGGGAGTATCCTATAAATGAGCTCATTGAATACCGTGTTCACTCCTTGGAAGGATAGGTGAGTTGGGGGTGGAATAGGCCCTCCCCTTCAGGATGACTGCTCCCTTTTCCTTTTTTTGGGCACCGTGACCCTACTTTCGGGCGTGGCGGACTCTTCCTCCACCCGGACATATTTGTTAATCCGAGCCATCAACTCTTTCATGTCCGCCGGAGCCTTCTTATTCAGCGATCTGTATAAATTAGTGTCTCGAGACAGCCCTAGCCTAAATGACGTCGCTGCCAATGCCTCCGAACATGCCTCCACCTCATCCCAATACCAGACGACATATTGTCGGAGTGTCTCTCCCCCTTTTTGCCTAAGCGTCAACAGAGCGCCGATGTCCTTCAGTTTCTTACTGTTGGTGATGAATCGAGATAGGAAGAGCTCCGTCAATTGTCTTTAGGATCTAACGCTCTCGGGAGCAAGGTTCTCATACCACTTCATGCCGGTGTCCCCTAGGCTCATAGAAAAAACTTGACATAACACCCTTTGGTCACTATCGTAGATTGACATCAATTGTCTGTATTACCGAAGGTAGCTCTCAAGATCGATTTTCCCATCATAGACTTTGAACCGTAGGACGGTAAACTTTTTCGGCATCTCGGCCTCCCTGATAGACCGGACGAACGATGAAATAACTTCGTCGGAGTAGACCACGGGCTCATGGTTATGCTGAGCGATGAAGGGGACCTGGGGATCCTTGGTTGATCTCTCCCCTTAAGGCCTTCAAGGTATGGACTCTGCTTGAGATTTGGCAGCTTCGACGCCCTTGGGTATCCCTCGGCGCAGGTCCCATCTGGATAGGCTTGCCTTCTGGCCCGATTTTGACTTTCCCTTGGAGGCCGAGAACCCTCCTTGGCGGTCACGTCCCTCGGGCGAGTGCCTAATCCAATCTTTTCTGAAGGGCCAATGCCAGGGGGTCTGGATAGGTTCTGGCTGGGTACCTGGTCCCCGACCCCGCGATTATGCTCACTCGCGTTTGCTGACTGCTCGAAATCATTAAGATGTTGCTGGACTTTGGTGTTTTCCATTTCGAGCTGCTTGATGCGTTTGTCCATCCGCTTTTTCACCATCTCCACGATGTCATGGGCCATGAGGTCACGCCCCCTAGGGCTCTGATCCATAGGGAGCGTTCTTTGCGAAGAATGCCCCACCCCATCTGATTGGCCCAATGAACCCGACTCCAAAACCATTGGAAGCCAGAAGGGCTCTGCGTTCCTGGTCTGTACACCTGCTCCCTCACCCTGAGATCGAGTGTTCACCATCAGACGATCGCTATCGGGAAAAATGTTTTCATTCCCACAGACGGCGCCAAATTGCTCAGGATAATTCCTGCAATCGTATGAGGCAGCGATCTCTCAGCTAGCGAACTTGAAACAACAGGGTCAGAAAAAAGGGGGCCAGACATGTGCTCGGCTAATCCCTTCCGAAGCTTAAGTCAGTATAAGATCGAAGGGTTTTGCTTAATGGACTATTTTTCTCATTCAAGTTTGTGTACCTTTGTCCATTTTTCTGATGAGTATTTATACCTGAATTAGCAATGATTGCCAAAGATCTCTAGTCTCATCTAAACATCTCACATCTGACACACCAGTCTTCGTGCAATGAGTGTTTTCTATTCACGTCTCCTCTTATTGAATGCTAGGAAAATGGGATAAATGTCCAGTCATGTGCCGAGCATTTATGCCACTCATTGAGTACCCAAATCTCTCAGATCGGTATTTACATCAACTAAGCATTGAATACTCGGGGGGAACAATTCCTCGGGAGAGTTGTTCGCGTCGTCTCGGCGTATCAGCCATTAATGCTTAGCCATCATGATAGTAGGATTAGACTCCCAGATGACAGGTGCTGACAGGCGCGCATTTATTTGTCTTGTCACTATCATTCACACCGTCATAAATGAGGAGTCACATCGCATTGAGTACGATGCCAGTCCTCGTACTCGGCTACTCCATGTCACCATAACTCAGCTTACCTATTTGGCACCCTTTGGACATCCCATCGGCTTCATTATTCCACGTGTCAATCCGGGGGCTGAAGAGCCACCTAGAGTCCCGCCAAATTCTATTGTAAAACTCTTTATTTGCATCGCTTTTTCCTTGCCTCTTGGTGTTTTGAACTTTATTTTTTTTCCACTATGTTTTAGTCCATCTGCACTCACTAAAGCACACGTGGAATGCTTAAATAATGTATATCCATACATGTAATGGCACATCCCTTCGGAATGCCACCCGTCCCTTTAATGGCTTCTCTAACATTCTTTAGATTAATAGAGAATTCTAGCACACAATACATCCACCTTTTACTTTTAGTTTGTATTTTTTTTTTATTCTCGTTCCTTCTGTATTCTATACAACACGCTAACACCACTCCAAGTCTTATGTTCCGTTTGATAGATGGAAAAATAGAAGGATGAAAAGTTGGAAGGATGAAAAGTTGGAGGGATAAATAAAACATCATGTTTGGTAAAGAAGGAAAATAAGAAGGACAAAAAAGTGAATTGATTCACTTTCCTTCCAACTCACCAAAATTAATCCCTCCAAAATCGGAAGGAATTCAAGAAAAGTGGATGAAAAATTAATTATTTGTATTGAGATGTATCTTATTTGTCTATATATCTTTTCATATATGCATATATTATGTATACATTAATCTCATATATAAATATAATGATAAAATATGCAGGGGCGCAACAAAAAATTTGGGGTAGTGGGGGCAAAAATTTTAGCAACAACAATACTATATGTACTAAATTGGAAAATTTAATGCATTACTACCAGTGAATTAACAAATAAAATGCATTTAATGTTGATACCCTATGCTAATTCAACAATAACAATGCATTATATTATCAAATTAGACCTTTTAATTATATGTTAGCAACATTTTTTTAACTAAAGTAAAATTTAAAATTTTGAAGTAATAATAAATTAAAAGAGATAGCCAACGTGTGGCTTCTGTCATTGCAAAGTTTGGAGTAAGATGTACGTATTTTTTGCGGCTTGAATCCTTGACATTCAAGTCATAAAGGAGCATCGTATACCTTATCTTTGTTATCTTATTGACTAATTTGTATATTATAAAAATATTGCATAATAACATTATCATTCAATATATCAAAATTTACAAAGGTGAGAGTAAGGGGGCTTGATATAGGGGAGTTAACGAAAAACTCCAAAATTTTTTGAACATATGTTGAGAGATTCAACTAAATAATCAACAATCGAATAAATAAATTTAATCTTAAGGTTAGAAATTATTAAGTAAATTAAAATGTATGAGAATTTTTGTGGGGGCAAATTTAGAATATATTAAAATTTATATAAAAAAATGTTTGGACTAAAAAATTGAGTGGGGGCAACTGCCCCCACAACGATAAGTGTAGCTCCGCCCCTGAAAATATGTATTTATATATATATAAAAAAAATTTAAAAATATAAAATATAAAAAAATTAATTAAAAAAATATTTTTTCCATCTTAACTAGGAGTGAGAATTTTCAACTCAACATGATGGCACGACTTGAACTCGACACGAATTTTATAGCACGAACTTGATTATAACTCAACACGAAAATAAACAGATCAACTCGACACGACACATTTAGTTAAATGAGTTGAGTCAGGTATGACTAATATTCGACACAAACCCGCAATGACTCAACACGACACGACTAGATTATCACCCTTAATCTTAGCAAAAAAAAATACTTATTTTTATTTTTCATCTATCCTACCAAACACAAAGAAAGGAAAATGTATCATTCCTATTTTCTTTCTTTGAAGGATAGAAAATGTATCTCTCCTACTTTCTATTCAACTTACTTTCCATCCTTCCTGCCAAGCCGACAATTAGTTTTAAAACAACACACCTATATCAATCCTTTTTTTCTACTTTCCACTTATCTATTTTTTTTCTACTCAATAAATTTTGGTCTCAATATAATTTCTAATAATCAAATTTTATTAATTAATATCTAACGTATAATTTGACCTCGACTAATGTTTGTATAATTTCTAAAAATATCATAGACTCATAAAATCTTAATTATTTAATCTAATTTAAGTCGAGACTCGCTTGTCACATGAAAAGATGCTAAAGTCTTCCCCTTGAACTTCTTGTAGATAAACAACCTTCTCTGTAGCCTCCCTCCCTCTCTCCATCTCCTAAGAGTGAGCGTTTGCTCTGATATCCCTTTCATGAGCTACCCATTACTATGCCTCTACTTTTGCACAAGCAGCCTCAGTCTCAAATTCCAACTTAGCGGCTTTTTCGCTAGTTACCAAAAGCTTAACTTACTATGTATCTACTCTCGTGCAAGTAGCCTTATTCTCAGCTTCTAGCTTAGTGGCTCCCTCGCGAGTTGTCAAAAGCTCGATCTACTGTGTCTCTACTCTCGTGCAACCAGTCTCAACCTCCAATTTAGCAATTTTCTTGCAAGTTGCCAAAAGTTAAGCCTCAAAAGGTTCAGCTCTCGCGAGCCACCTCCTCCTCTATGACCCGATGTGTCTGCCTCTTCCTCTTCAGAGTCCGTAATATCTACTCATGCTGGTTGGCCATCACAAAAGGCAGGTAGTGGCCGCGGACACCTACAACACAAAAAAAATAGAGAAAATCCTAGCAATTTCAACATTTGATGGTATTGGAAATAGTGCTCACCTTGGAATTATTGTCGTTGACGGCTACTTTGCAGCGATGTTTGTGTGGCTATAGATGCAAGGTAATATTGTTTCTTCCACCTTTGGGCACACCCTTAGAACTTCGATCGTCTGTGCCTCGCTTTCGTTGCCATCATCATCACCTCAGAAAGCCCGTTGCCAACGCCCATTTTCTAGCGCCTAGGAGTGCTCAAGCCTAGCAAGTCCCTTAGTGCCCCGCATTAGCCTAGTGCCTAGCACCCGTCACGTCTGTGCACCCATGCCTCGCCACTCTTGCTTGCTCCTGTGCGACTAGTGCCCGCATGCACCTTTGCCACGGTGTATGCACCCAACGCCTATTTACCTAGCTTGCGCCTTCGCCTCGCCTGCCTGTTTGCACCTTCGCCTCGACGCTCATCAGGTCAGCACCCAAGCCCATTGCATCAACTACGCCCCTCGCCAGTCTCTTATAGAGCATGGGTCTCGCCACCCACCTCCTTGCCTCGCACCATCAGCTCCTCTTTCGCTCAGACTCAACATCTCAATTATTCTCTTTTTTTCTCAGATGAGTATGGAGAGCTTTATTAAAGCTAGTTGTTACTAAAAGAGAACATTGCTACTAAAAAATGATGAATTCTTACTGATGTCCTCTCCCCCAAATTCTATTGGACTCCGGGCATGATAGAAAATGACAAGCCCAATCCAGACCAAACCCAAATTAGAGATGCAGGCCAACCTTGGGAGACCCAGTCTATTACTAGCGTGCGTGGAGATCTCCAACTTAGGGAAAGGAATCGTAGAGCGCAGTCATCGGGGTGCACATCACCAGCTTCAACCATCTTGCTTGTTACGCCGAATTCACCCTACTCCCCATTACGAGGGTGGCGCCTCAATCTGGACTCTCCATAATGGCGTCTCAATCAAGGCTCCCTCTGAGGCGCTATGAAGTTGTACTTGCCTAAAAATTGTAAGTCCCGCCTACACAAAAGGGGTATCACACACATCTCAACACATTACACTTTGAGTAATAAAATTGTTCGGCCATCATCATCATTCCTAGTAGAGTAGGTCACTTAGATCGAGTCATCTAATTTATGTCTCTTACTGTATTAAGCATCTCCATCACATACACTATTATACACACCATCACACTCTTAATTAATTTTACATAAACTCATTTTGTGCATTATCAAATCTCATCAAAATAACATTGCACATAAATCATGTATGATTATTGATAGGAAAATTTCGTAACGGTCCCCATATGACTGACTTAGTCAAGGATTCAAGTCTTACCCAAATCGAGGCAATGCCTACTTGAACTCGGTTTGAAATTATTTTCCAACTCAGTCATGTAAACTCGTCCATGATATGAGTGGGCTTTTATCAGGCTGAATAAATGGGCTTCAAGCTTGTCCGACCAGATTGGTTATTTACTTCCTTATAAACAATTGTTCCTTTTTTAAAAAAAAATTTGTTTCTCTCGGGATGGGACGTGGGGTCAGGAATCTAATTCAATCTCTTGATCGAATGGTCCAATTCAATTTGTTTGCAATTGAATTCTCAGAATCTGTTCTGCTCTTAAATGCCTAGCTGATCAAGTCCAACGATGCTCTCACCCCCTTAAAGGTTGAGTTTTTATTTTCCTATTTATTACAAATAGTTTTTTAAATAATTACTTATTTTTTTAATATTTATATAAAAATATATAAAAAATTTAAATCAGATTATAATCAGATAAAATATAGGTATATCAAAATTCAAATTTAAATCCGTAAAATATAAAATATCGAATTTGGATAATTGATAAAAAATACTAATCTATATCCAACTATAAAAAAAAATATCAAAATATAAATTTTTTTTTGAAAACCTTCATTCCGGTCACGTGCCTCGCTACGTATAATCAGATGAATAGTGCTACTAGGATAGAAAGATTGACTTAATAATGTGATAATATGCATGGTTCAATAACATTATTACAATTTTAAGTATTAACCGTATTACCTACACATAAATAGATCAAGATATTAAGTTAAAATTTTAAGTCAAGATAATATTATTATTTTTTATTTGACGGTCAGGAATGTCTAAGCTAGTTTATACGCATTTCGACTAATTTCCTTCTCCATTCAATCAAAAACATGTTATCCACATGCGGGACTAGGGTATTCTAAATCCATCACGACTTAATCTTAATGAATTGTCAATATTCAAATTCAAAATGCCTAAATTTATAACTCGTTTTTATTATTATTTAAATTATTTTTATGTTGATAATATTATTTTACTCCTATGTACGCTATGTACTGAGATACCAATTATTTAGAGTGATTGGGAGGAAGATTTATTAGACCAAGTCCAAATTATAAATTGCAAAAAAACCTTTAAAAAGGTGCACTCTCACAGTGTCATGTTAGATGGTTTGGCATGACACTCTGAAAAGAAGGAACACTGTCATGACAAAAAAAAAAAAATGGGCAGAGGGTCCCCCTGCCACTGCCTAACATAATAAAGTGGTTGAAATGGAGGAAAATAAAATAATGTTTCCCTCCTCAAGTCAAAGCAAGAGATGATGGACTTTGTAGAAAAGATATGCTGGCTTTAGGGTTGTATATTCCTTGTTTAAGCTCTCTCTTTAAACCTCAACCTTGTTGTCTCCTCCTTAGACTGGCATTGGTTAGTTAATACTTCTAACTTATTGAAAGAGCTTGGGGGGGGGGGGGGGGGTGAGTTTATTATAAGTATTAATAGTTAATAACAATAACATATAATAAGAAAACCTTTCCAAAACTTTTGTGGGACGTGATCGCTAGCACCACCGTCTAGGTCATACTCGTGTTATCTACGTCGCCAAAAATATAATAAGCAGTCCTATTGATTGCGACGTAATGGGTCATGATTATGATTAAATTTGGATTTGAGTTACTATTGTATGTCGACATGGTTATTGTGTGCAGTGATTTTCTTTCGATTAAAAAAAAAAGACAGATCTATCTTTTAGTGAACATGAGATTTATCTAAAAATCGATGATCTCAAGATAAATGAAGGCGAGAAACAATATAAGGAGTGATGATGAATTATTTTTTTAATTGTCTGCGCGATTCCGACAAGTCGAGAAGGATTTTGCCACTCAAAAAAGGGAGTTAGAAGGGCATCGAAGTATTTTTCAGCGTGATCTATCTGATAATTAAGTTAGTACGCGAGAAAGGGGAGAGAAAACATTGTTTGAATCTAGTTTTGTGTACCTTTGTTTTTACATTGTGAAAGTTATTTATACCTCCATGGAGGTGATCATTACTAACAAGTAGGGGTCTTGAAGAAGAAGGCCCCCATTGGTCCCTTTGGAAGGCAGTGGGCGGTGCTCAGTTCTTGGACAGAGCACCTTTCATTTTGCATGGAAAAGGCTCAGACATTAAATGTTTGGGCTCTCGAGCACTTAATTCTCTTCCTTCTGGGCTTTTTGAGCATTAACTATGTCCTATTCTTCAAAGGGATTATTTAATACTTCACTGTAATAACTGTACACAAGTAATGACATCTTTGTTTATTTACCCTTACTTTTGTGTTCTTTGCCATGTGTAATATTGTCATTAGGTGTGAGTCTATCCCTTCTGCCATTTTGATTGCTTTGGAAAGACAAATTAATAATTTTTGACCAAGTTTAACTCCAAGTAACGATAACTTTCATTTTGACACCTCTGGTTCGAGATATTGGAGTCGATGGTACATGTCTAGAAACATGTCTAGAAATAGAACTCGGGAGAGTCAATCACGCCGAGGTTACGTGTAGTAATCTAGACACTCCGAGGTGACGTATGCTGAGGATACATGTTGCTCGCAAGAACTCTACAGAACTTTTTGTGCTGAGAACACGTGTCACTCATAGATGGCGTTAAGAGAACATTGATGCCGAGGACATGTGTCCATCGCATATGGGTCCAAAGGACCTTTTGTGTCGAGGACACGTGACTTAATAAAAGTGCTCCAAAGGGATAGATGTCAAGGACGCGTGTCAGTCTTTTGAGCTTCCACATTTCTAACGCCAAAGACATCTGTCGATTCCTGACTGATTCTCTAAAGTGTCCCATCAGTTATGATATAATATGTGTGTGAGTCATCACCATATAATGTAACACGGTTACAACCCAACATGCGACGGCTATGAATGGCCCTTGCGTTTGCATATTGATTGAACAATGAGTGTGTATCGAAAATTTCCAGTTATAATTTTGAGAAACTAATCATTGCCCCTGCCTAAATGCACTATATAACCCATAAAAAATCACGAATAATTGTCTATCTTAAAAAAGAAAGTGGGTCAAAAACATTCATATCAATTCTTTTAAAATAACCCACAATATATTGTCGATTATATCTTTCATATTAATAGAACTATCCCAAAAATGTATAAAAAAAATTTCCCAAAACAATATCACATATACAATACATCGGGAAAAAAAATACTAATGAAATCTAATAACATTTATAATTTTTAAGTAATGTAAAATCTTACTCATTTATAAGGCGTATGAATTTATCACCATTCAACCAAATAACACAATATAATTATAAATTCAATTACTTATTATTTTTTTATTGCTATTAGCTTGGGCTTTGAATTTTTTTTTTTTTGTTTTTTTAATGCAATTGATATCACTTATTATTATTTTTTATTGGTGATTAACTTGACTTTGATTTTTTTTTTATGGTGCAACTTGACTTTGCATGTCTACAATTGGAAATTTTTTTTTTTAGCATTCAAATTTTTTTTCTTCCTATAAAATTACTCAAATATTTAACTTTGTCATTTTTTTTATTAGTGATTAGCTTTAGTTGAATGTCTACGACTTGGAAAAAAAATTTATAGTTGGTTTTGAATATTATTTTTTGGTGCAATTGGTTTCATTTATTTATTTTTATTGGCAATTAGCTTGGTTTTGAATTTTTTTTTTTTGTGCAATTGGTATCACTTATTATTTTTTTATTGGTGATTAGTTTGGTTTTGAATTTTTGGATTTTTGTGATTAGTTTGGTTTTGAATGTCTATAAATTTTTTTTAACATTTAAATATTTTTTCTTCTATAAAATCATACAAATGTATGACTAAAAAGTACTAAAAATAACAATAGCCTATTTCACACTTAACATTTAACAATAATAAAATCATGTCAAAACTGTAAATTTTGAATAAAAAAGTACTGAAAATAACAATAAACATTTAACACATAACATTCACTCACAAAAAAATGGTGATGGTGATTAGATTAATATAAATCATATTTAAATCCAAAATTTAATACAAAATTTAAATTCAAAAAAATTAAATGCCAATCGATTGATATTCCTGAACTAAATTCAAATGAGAGACTGGGGAATAAAAATTTCTGTAAAATAAAATTTTCTTAAATATGAGGCCTATAAAACTATTTTTGTCCTTTGAGTTCCCTCTTTCTCAGACTGTTGCCGTCTCCCCTCTGTCTCTGGCTTGCCACCATGGATGTTCTTTGTTCCACCGCTCTCTGGGATCAATATTGAACAATCTCAATACTCATAAAGCCATGTGTCCTATTGGATCATTTCATAATCTCCAATTCTCCGAGGATTATTTCACACCATGGAAATGTCAATCCCTAGTCTATGATCACTGGTTACTCCTTTTCTCTCTCTCTCTCTCTCTCTCCAGAATATAAATGCATATGAATATCTATATATTTGCATGTATACACAGATTGGGGCCATTTGAAGCTTTTCTTCCGGTGAGGGAAGAATAGGATGTGGGTCTAGCCAATTTTTATAGAAAGGTATAATTTGCATTCATAATAAGTTTATTGTCTCTATTTTTGGTCTACTTATTTACTCTCACACATATATACCCCTCTCTCGCAGGGTTTTAATAATCGAAATGGGAGAGCAATCCACCAAGAGGCAGTTCTGTGAGAAGGCGAAGATGCTGTTCCAAAACCAAATTCAGAAATACTTAATAAAAATAACAGACTGCATTGTACAAAATCGAGTTGCTGTCAGATATCGGCAAACTGCTTCGATAATACAAAGTTCACAAAGTTCGATTAAGCACAATTCACAGGAGGCAGAAAATGAACACACAGGCACAACACACACAAAAAACCCATAACACAGAGAAAGAGCGAGCGATATAGAGAGAGAGGGAGAAAATTTAAGAAAGCCAGAACACAAAGACACAATAAACTCAGAATACACACTCACACAAAAAATCCAGAATACCTGGACTCCTGGTGTTGCTTGTTGCAGTGGGTGTTATTCCGGTGTACTGTGTGTTGTAGGGGCAAGGTAGAGACAGAGAGGAATGGGAGAGAGAGGGGGATCGTGAGATAGTTAGACTTGTCGGAGGTTTGTGGGTGAGTTAGCAATTAAGATAAGGGATTAGATAAGTTATTTGTTTTTAAAAATGAGAGAGAGTCAGAGGAGGAGTCTCGATAGATAAGATTAGATAGGTTATTTATTTTTAAAAATGAGAAAGAGTTAGAAGAGGAGTCTGGTCAGATAGGATTAGATAGGTTATTTGTTTTTAAAAATGAGAAAGAGTTAGAGGAGGAGTTTCGGCAGATAAGATTTTTTTTTAAAATGGCTATGATGAAGACCATTAGATTAAAAATTATGAAGTATTCTGAGTCGCGAAAAATTCAGGACAAATATTCATAACTACTTTATTATATATATGATATGGGAAGGAACTTGTGCAATGCAATAACAAATGGCAGTGTTATTTATTTGTGTGTGTCTGTGTGTTTTTTTTCGAGAACAAATCAAGGAATGGCATTAAAAAAAACCCAAGACGGCATTGAAGAGCCGTTTCAAACTTGAATTGGTTCTCAGTCGTTTTCATTGATGTGTTACCCCTGTACTGATCTTTAAGACTCTTATTGTTTGCTGGTTCTGCAGGAGCGTTTGTCCCTTCATGAAATGCAGCGGTCGGTGAGATTTCTTTTAATATATATTTTTATTTAATTTCTTTCTTAACATATTATCTATATCATGTATTTAAATGAGATTTATTGTATACAAGTAAATTTTTTACTGATTAAAGATGGATGATCTGACAAGAAAGAAATTGAGGGAAAAAAGTGTATGAGAAGAGGATTTGAATCCGATTTACAGAGGTAGCCCTCTGCTCTGCTCTGCCTTTTATTTTTTATTTTTTTCTTTTGGTAACCGGTGGTCCATTGAATTGAAAAGTCATATACTTTCTGGGTTCCTACTTTTAAATCTTCTGAGCCCTTTTACGAGAATGAGATGTCAATTTTATTTTCAACAACGCTACTCTCGAATCTGTAAGTGGGTCAAAGCTGAACATCTCTGGTAACTAAAGCACACAAAAATTTTGAAATTTAATTATTTTTTATCATAAAATTTTACTCCAACAAAATATTATAAATAATATTTTGGTACGTGACAATCATTATTTAGAGTGTTATTACAGTACCACGTATAAGCACTTTATAATATTTTTTTTCTCTTTCTTCTTTTCCTTTTTCTTCATTCTCTCTCTTCCCTTTCACTTCTTCAAAAAAAAAAATAATACAAAAAGAATAAGAAATAATATTTCAAAGAAATAATTAAAAATATTAAAAATTTGTTAGAGTGTATATTAAAATAGTAAATAGTTACAATAAAAAATATATCTTTTAGAAAAATTAAACTAACTTTTCTTATCGGAGATGTTCTAAGATAAGCTAGCAGAGTAAGGTAGTAGTATTATTTAAAGCAGATGGCGATGGTCCTGGCCCTTTTTTCCAAATTTAGTGATGATACTGTAAAATTGATGTAAAGACAAATGCCAAAAAAGCCAAAGTGGCTGAGAAAATAAATAATCTATGTATGATACAAATTTAGAAATTTGTGTAATTAAATGCTTTCTAATCGAAAATATAAGAATGTAAGGTGTTTAATGTTAAACTATAGTGATAGTGTGACTTATTATGCACTTTTTCAAGCATAAATCTTAAACCTTATGCTCTTAAAACTCTTAAATCCTATTATTTTTTTTTTTTTTGGGTTTAACGGTCAAAGATATCTATATTACCTTATGCACATTTTGACTAATCTATTTTCCGATCGAATCAAAATGACTATTGATTTGTTGTTAGTAGATTGAATTTTTAGTTCATTAGTTTTGTTTTGAGTTATAATCGTGCTAATATATTGTATTAAAAGAAAGGAAAAACGACAAATTTTAGTAAGAAAATACATTTGTCTTCTACGATAAAAGCACATGTTTTGCTGGGTCTATGTGTGAATACAATTAATAACAAAATTCACTCAAGTAGATTTCACTTTCATTTTGCAATTTTCATGCTATACTATACTACCTAATTTTTCCCGACACTGTCTATTGTTAGAAACTTGGTCAAGGTCTAAGGTTGTCACCTTGTAACTCTAGTAAGTCGCTCTAGTTAAAAACTAACCACAGTTAAAAACACTTGATCAAACTAGTTTTATTTTTAATTTATTGTTTAACTTTGTTACTTTTATTTGTGTACTTCTCAAAAGTAACAGGAGATGAGTCAACACCCATCGCAGAAGACTTTTGCAAAACTCTCTTTGTTTCTCTCTCCTGAATTCTCTGTTCCTCTCTCTAGTATTTCGTGCCGCCGACTTATGAGACCTTCGTTCCTCTGATCTCTGGTGTGTGAATCGGTTTGCCACACTTTGACAATTTTCGACGAGTTATCGGAACTTTCGGAGACTTGTCTTTCAAGCTACAGTTGAATAACAGAGGAGCTAGCTAGATTTCAGGGACAAGAAATGTCCGGAAGCTCGGAAATTTAAGCAAAATCTCTTGCTCTTTGTCGGTTTTCATTTCTATAGAGTAAATTTCCACTCTATCTCCTCCGATTCCGGTGACTGTAGTTCTGGGTTCATCGTTTTACTGTGCTTAGAGCTGTCTCTGAATCGAGAATTTTGTTGGGTATTTGTCAGAATTTGATCATTGCTGGTAGGTGGACACAAAAAAGGCAAGATTGACTGGTGGATAGAGAAAGAGGGCTTGAATCGAAACCCTAAGAGCCAAAACTTTGAAGATAAATGACCTAGGTTTATCCTTCTTCACCACCCAAAAATTCACTAGAACTGCTTTGTTGAACATGCTGGCCGACTTTGATAAGTCATCCGCCATGAATGATTCCACAGTTTCCGGCGAAGCTAGTGTCTCTTCTTCCGGTAATCAAACCTTACCTCCAATACAAACCACCAAGAGGAAACGAAACCTCCCCGGAATGCCAGGTAAAATCATACCCTATTCAATGGTTTTGTTTGTTACATTTGAATGAAACGAAAATTGTATAATTTTTTTCATTTTGATTATAGATCCAGATGCGGAGGTGATTGCTTTGTCCCCAAAGACTCTCATGGCCACGAATCGATTTGTATGCGAAATTTGCAATAAAGGGTTTCAACGAGACCAGAATCTACAGCTCCATCGTAGGGGTCACAATCTTCCATGGAAGCTCAGACAGAGGTCAAGTAAAGAGGTAAGGAAGCGAGTGTATGTGTGTCCTGAGCCAACCTGTGTTCATCACGATTCTTCGCGAGCATTGGGCGATCTCACGGGGATCAAGAAGCATTTCTGCAGAAAACATGGCGAGAAGAAGTGGAAGTGCGACAAGTGTTCGAAGAAATACGCAGTTCAGTCTGATTGGAAGGCTCACTCGAAGATTTGTGGAACCAAAGAGTATAGATGTGATTGTGGGACTTTATTCTCAAGGTTAATTTTGATCTTTTTTCTCCATTTGTTTGTTACCGTAGTTATGAATTGATATACATATGATTTGGGTTGTTGAAGTGGACTTTGTGTTGATGGTTTACAGGAGGGATAGCTTTATCACACACAGGGCGTTTTGTGATGCATTAGCAGAGGAGGCTGCAAGAGCACAGCCAGTGGTGGCACCTCCAACTGCAGATGAGGACCCTAAACAACAGGCGGTTGCACCACCACCACCACCACCACCACCACCACCACCACAACCGTCAGCACCACCACAGGAAATTCCTCAGTCAACTGCTGTGATATCTTCGGATTTGTCAATTCAAAGCCCAGGTATTGTGATCTAAAATAGGAAATCTTGCTGTTTTGGATTTGGGTTTTGGCGGATGCGTTTTGGTTAAACAATGGAACAAAAGAATCTGTTGTTTCTCTCTCTTAATCTTGGAGTTTAGCTGTTTTTGTCTGTTACTGATCTTTGATGTTTTCTGCATGTACATAAGATTTAACTGATTTGTAATTTGGAGCTAGACTTGGGGACTACAGAATGAAATAAAATTTAACTGATTTGTAATTTGGAGCTAGATTTAGGGACTACAGAATGAAATAAATTTCTCAGATAGGCTTTAAAAACTAAGATTCAACCAAATTAAGACTCAATCTCAAGCAATCTTTTGGTAAAGCAAGAAACCATCAAAAGAGATCCAAAAGCCAAAAGTACACTATTATTGGTCACTCTACTTTTACTTCAAATACAGTCTTTTACTAAGAAAAGCTTAACTTTCTCTGTCTCTGTAGATAAGTAACCCTTTTCTGTTTCTTCTGTTTGCTTCTTGTGGTTGTTCCGACTGTTACAGAATTGCCAGACAATCCCAATCCCAATCCTAATGCTACGCAGATGTTAGAGGGTACACCCGTGGCAACTGGCTTAGCTGTAAGCTGTAGCAATAACAGTAGCTCAAGCAGCCATGGAAGTACCAGTAGCACTGTGTTTGCAAGCTTGTTTGCTTCATCAACAACTTCAGGAAGTTCACAGCTTCAATCAACTGGATTTACTAACTTAATTCGATCCATGGCTCATCCTGACCACACACTGGGCCTGGCTCCATCGTTGTCTATGGAACCCATATCTCTTTGCCTTGCAACAAATCAAGGGTCATCAATTTTTGGGACTGCAGGGCAAGAGCGTCGGCAGTACGCACCTCCACCACAGCCAGCAATGTCTGCAACAGCACTGTTACAGAAGGCCGCACAGATGGGTGCAGGAGCAACAAATGCATCATTGTTGAGGGGGTTTGGAATTGTCTCATCTTCTTCATCTTCTGTAGGGAAGCAAGAGTGGAATGGGAGACAAATTGAGCCGGAGGATGCATCATTGGCAGCAGGGCTTGGCCTTGGGCTGCCCAGTGATGGGGAGTCTGGTTTGAAGGAATTGATGATGGGGACTCCCTCGGTGTTTGGTCCCAAGCATACCCTTGATCTTTTTGGGTTGGGGATGGCTGCTGGTGGTGGTCCAACTGAACTATCGGCACTAATGACCACAATCAGTGGTGGCGTTGATGTTGCTGCAGCTGCAGCATTTGGTGGTGGAGAATTCACCGGCAAAGCCATTGGAAGGAATTCATGACATTAGAGAGCTGTGAAATTCAGACTACCACAGAGCATTAGTTGCTCCAATTGGAAGGGGGGAGATCTATACTGTAGATGCCAGATGGCCATGGGGTATTGAATAATCGGTGGCACAGCAGAAACATTTGGTGAGACAACATTAATACTTCCTAATGCCCTAATGGAGGTAGGCATTGAGACCTTAGGCAGTTGAGCCTTTTTCCTATTTCATCTGCTGCCTTTCATGTTTCTATTTGATGTATTCGTAGCTTAAAGATCCAGAAACCTTTTCTTCTCCAATGCGTAATGTGGGTGTCACTGTATGTGGTATATATGCATTGAATGTGAGATTGGTAAAATTTAGAACCGTTGTTAAAATTAGTTTATGATTTGCTGATATGGATTTGTATACCTGAGTTGTTTCATTTTACCAAGCTCGAGCTTCCGAGTCTATGGGTGTCGATGTTCATATTTGGACTGCATGGATTGTGGATTCTAGTATTATAATTGAGTTGGGTTTATCTTGCAGAATCTAGCAAATTTGGATTTGCATGAATGGTGGTTCTGGTTTACATGGTTTAGGTTTATGCCAATTATCTCAATTGTTGGTACTAGTGGAGTCCTTAACCCAGAAATTTTGAAATACAGTAGTGGAAGGTTGGTGTGGTTTCTAGTCAACCTACCATAAATAGGCGGAGCGGCTGTCTTTCATTGGAGAAATCCTTTTTTTGTTAGATAGCTTTGTTTCTTTATCTGGGTATTAATCAGAACTGAATATTTATTCTGTATGTAGACCATCTAGATGCATGCCAAATACAAATGAAGTTTCAACATGGAGACCCTGCACACCAAATTTTTCATATGCTTTGAACGGGGCTCTTTGTCACGTGCCCACCCATTTGCTGTGAAGTTAGGATGCAACCACTAGGGCACTGGGCACCATGGGATGACCGCGTTTGCGCAAATAAACATCAAATGTAAGCAAAAAACACAAACACAAGTTCTTATTCATCTACATGCATATCAAACCATTGACTAGTACCTTTGAAATCAAAACCATCAACATATTATTTGATTCACATGGAGACACTCTTCAAATCTTCCAGATTTTCTTCAAAATTTTTCTTGCCCCTCCCTCGCGGTTGACCACCCTCTCCTGCTCTTCTTCCCAAGCGTCTGACTCTTCTCCTTCCCTTGGTTCTCTTTCCTTGGCTGCCTCTTCCTCTCTCTGTCTAGCTTCCTCGCCTTCTTCCGTTCTCCTAGCTTCCTTTTCTTCTTCCTCTCTGCTCTGCTCTTCCCTCCTCCTGGCTTCCTCCTCCCTTTTTCGGGCTTCTTTCTCTCCTCCATCCTCCCTCTTTTTGGCTTCTTCCTCCTCTGGCCTCTTCTCTTCTTCCTTCTTTTTGGCTTCCTCCTCTTCTTTTTCTTTCCTTTTCTCTTCCTCTTCCCTTGCTTCCTCCTCCTCTCGCGTCTTCTCTTCTTCCTTCTTTTTGGCTTCCTCTTCTATTTCTTTCTTTTTCTCTTCCTCTTCCCTGGCTTCCTCCTCTTCCCTCTTTCTGGCTTCTTTCTCCTCTTGCCTCTTCTCTTCTTCCTTCTTTTTGGCTTCCTCCTCTTCTATTTCTTTCTTTTTCTCTTCCTCTTCCCTGGCTTGCTCCTCTTCCCTCTTTCTGGCTTCTTCCTCCTCTCGCCTCTTCTCTTCTTCCTTCTTTTTGGCTTCCTCCTCCTCTCGCCTCTTCTCTTCTTCCTTTTCTTTGGCTTCCTCCTCTTCTTTTTCTTTCTTTTTCTCTTCCTCTTTCTTCTTTCTGGCTTCTTCCTCTTCTCGCCTCTTCTCTTCTTCCCTCTTTCTGGCCTCCTCTTCCTCTTTTTCCCTAGCTTCCTCCTTCTTCTTCTGCATTTCTTCCTCCATTATTTTTTCTTCTTCCTCAGCACAAGATCTGCACTCTAGAATGATTGAGTCAGCCTGTGAAGCCAACAGATGATCAATTGTCATATTAGTAACATTAAAGGACGCTGCCAAGATTTTTTTGTCCAAAGTTCGGAGGACTGAGCTTTTTCCAGCAAGGAATTGTGGATGGTTTTTCTTTGTTGTTGTACTGAATCCCATGAAAACCAATGTATCGTTGTTGAAGGTCATTTGAGCCATGGGATGATACCTTGGCACTGCAAATACATCACCTTCTTCCACCCTAAACCTCATGTTTTTGCACTCAGTTTCATTTGCACTGCTTGGACAAACCACCTGAACCATTCCTCGCCCTTGTAGTACTATTGTTATCTCAGTAGCCATTGGATTCCAGTGCGGCCCCATCATTGATCCCTTTGAAAACACCGACAAAACAATAATAAGTTATGACATCTAACAATTTTTAGTACTCTTAAAGACGATCATTCAAAATATTAGTCAATACCGATCCATTTGGAGGACTCAAAGTGGCCCATTGTTTTGAGGCCGTTCTATCATGTAAATCAGAGACTTATTCGGTTTGTGGTGCCTTAAGAGACTTTTCCGATGACTCGAATGATCATCAAAGTTATTGGATTGCAGTGTATAGGCCAATTGTTTGTTTTAGCTACAATATGACCGTAGAAGGCCAGGAGGAAGAAAATAAATTAATAACAACTCACCTGGGTCAAGTTCACCATGAAAATACCAAAATCAGAATGCTTTAATGTATGCAACTGCTTCCTGGTGACTGTCAAGCTCCACCCATTGCAATTTTCAACATCTGGTTTTGCACTCAGAAGGTTGAAAACTCCTTTTTTTTCCTTTTTGTTTTCATCAAAACTGATGTATGCTTTGCTAAGGGCCTTCATGAACTGATTTTCTAGCTCCAAAAGGGTGCTTTTTGATTTTGGCACTCCATGAACGATTGCTGGTGGCGGTTTTCCTTGTGTTATTTGTTCCACCACTTCCTCAGGTACCTTTGAAAACACCAGTTATCATGAGTCACAATAGGTTTGGCCGAGAATCAGAAATCTTGTAACTGATCAAAAATCAAATTCTATGTTTTGGTATGTCTTGGGGATCAGAGTTCCATTGTTTTGGAATCAAAGTCCAAGTTTTTTTTTTTTTGGTCTATTTCACAAAACATGTCCAAAACATTTCCGCTTTAAAATAGACTTAAATTATTCAAAATTTTGATACTTAGCAATCAAAATTCCTCAATTATCCTGCACGATCTGTGGCTTTATCTTTGTATAGGTACTAATGAAAAAAAAAAAAAAAGGAAATCAAGCCAAGGATTATCAGATTCTGCAGGTTTGTGTAATAGGTAGTTAAGTTGAGCTATTACAACAAGAAACAAATATCAAATGGAAGTTCTGTTAAACCACCAAACTCATCTAAAAGCATAGGGAGCTTAAGTCATCTCATTTGCGGGCAAGATTGTGGGTCAAACATGTGGAATTCCTTTGATAATCAAGTGGCGGAATCTAGCTATGATATGTAAAGTCATTCTACAATACTAAAAAAGCACGTTAAAGTGCCCGACACATAAAAAGATTTAAGGTAACCTTAAAAAATTATAATCTTACCTTAAAAAGTTATAACTCAATTCAAAAGAATTGTACCCACCCCAAAAGCTTTTAACCTCATCCCAAAGGATTGTAATCCATCCTAAAAAGTTACAACACAACCCCCAAACAATTGTAGTGGCACCTTCAAATGATTGTACCACAACCCCAAAAAGTTATAAACATGTCCAAAAAGATTATAACATAACCCCTTAAGTCCTTAACCTTTACCAAAAGGTTGTAATGTCGCTTAAACGCAACCTCCAAAAGAATTGTAATTCATACCAAAAAGTAGTAACACAATCCAAACAAATTGTAACTCCACCTCCAAAAGTGGTTGAAACACAACCTAATAAAGTTGTAACTCACCCAAAAAATTTGTAACATAACCCAAAAATGTTTTAAGACAACCCAAAATGTTTTAACCCCAACATAACCCGAAAAGTTGTAATTGTAATGCCACCACCATCAATCATGTTGCACCATAATCATTCATGCTTAAGTTTTTAGGATCTATCATAGAATAAAAAGATCGATCTTTACAACTCCGTTATCCAATATTACCTATTATTACTTTTTAAAATTACACTAATGTCCGTTTTTTTTCAATTAGTTACATTACCACTCCTTAAATTGGATCATGATCGATCATGCTTAAGTTTTCGCACCCATCGATCTTGATAAACTCTAGCAACATAATTTTTTATTTTTTTCAAAATTACCATAATATCCACTTCTTTCGTTTCATTTACATTTTTGTTACCACTTTTGAGTGCATATTTTTCGATCACGCTTGTTTATTGCGTAATATCACTCCATGGTAAACTCACCCAATCCAACCCCAATGGTTGTAATCCAACCTAGAAATGTTGTGGAAAGTTTTTCTGTCCATTTTTCAGATTTAGTTCGTTCCCTTTCTAAAATAAGTTTATGAGATAAATAATTTTTATTATCATGTTCAAATACTACGTATCCGTTTGGTTGTAATCCAACCCAAAAAATTCCGTGGGCAATTTTTCTATAACATTTTCATTTTTGAGATCTATTTTCATCTACTTTTTAATATAAAATTATGAGATAAACATTTTGTTTATTATGTTCAAATAAATATACCGATTTCACCTATCATTAAGTTTTTTATATTTTTTTAGAGATAATTGACAAGTAAAAAGATTCTTTATTTTTCAGTATGATACTGACAAGGAAGTGGTTGCTACCGAAGCGTAATCCTTATATATAAAACACCTTGTGCTTATTAGCTAGAGAGGGAGGGAAGACATGTAACTTCGAAGTATTTTTATAAACTCCAACAAGTTGAAGTTAGAAATTACTCCATACTCGAAATGCAGATCGGAGAAGTTTCTTATCAAATCCAAGTACCAGTTCTTGAATGCTCGAGTACGCACCGACGGAAGTTACCTGCATAATTTTCATATTATAGGCAGTCAATTTCGAATAACGTAGGAAGAGAAGTTAAAAAACATGAGTGATGCCCAAGAAAAGCTGTCATACGCGGAAGTCATCAAGTGAATTGGCAAAAAGGGCATAGATCCTAAGCTTGTGTCTTTCGGGGTCTAAGTTGTTCTGTACGAAGAAAATGGTCCCTGGTTGGAGTATGTAGACATCTCCTCGGTCTAAATATATCTCTCTAGTTTTATCATCATCTATCCAACTCAATCTCCCACTCCCTGCACTCACATAAATCAAATCAAGTACACACGTTAAATTGTTAGGTAATATACACCCACACACACCAACACAAAACATGGGTACTTGTATTTAGACATAGCTTAATGATTGGAACCTGTGTGGACATACAAGACCATTTCTGCATGAAGAAAAACGGGAAGGAACAGGGCGTTTGGCTCCAATGTAATGAACTGAAGATAATAAGATCCATTTACTCTGTCACTGACCCTGGCGGCTGAGATTTCTCCATACTCAGTTGAAAGCAACGACCTCCTTTGATCTTTCTTCACCAGAGGTCCCTTACCATAAACATCTTCCTCAGTAGCACTCACAGAGATACATATTATAGAGAGGACACCGACAAGACAAAACAAGAGTACGCAAAAGGGTAATGGTGAAAGCAAAGGTTTCTTCATCATTAATTGCTTCAGTTTCAGAGAGAGAGAGAGAGAGATGCCATTGAAGGGGATTGATTTAATAGGAAGAAGAGGGATGACGAGTGACTAAGCCAAGTGGCTTTTGGTTGAACACGTGGATGTTCAATGTGCCACTTGGATACTTATTTAGGTCAAGCTGTGACCCTCTCATGCAGCAGGTAGTTTCGTCTGTTTCCTCCATTGGCGCCAACTGAGTACTGATACAGTGTATCACGATAAACTATTGCGTGTAACACTGACACGTCCAATAATAAAACTACAAATGCAAAAGATGTATTCTATTTTAATAGTTATTAAATGGAATTAATCATAAATTACGTGATCTTTTAAATTTTAATTTATTGATAAAAAATCTTAATTTACATCCTTAAAAATATAAATTTATATCAATACACACCTAAAATAACAGTTGTCCATTTAAAATTAGTTGGATAAATTACACTTAAATTCTCTCAAATTTATCACTTAATCATTTGAACCCTCTTACATTTAAAATATTATTTTCACATTTAAAGCTAGTTGAGTAAAATGAGATTTTTTGTTTTTGAGGGTATAATTTAAAATTTGAATGATCTTTTAGAGTTTAGTTGGTGATTAACCTTATTAAATGACATAAAAAGATAGTCAGTAGAATATTTGAGATCCATCTGTTCATATATATCACTTAGTCACGTTCACATACATATAGAATTGGGAGAGATGAGCTTTTTCTTATAGACCTTCATGATGGGCCGGGCCGGGCCTTTGGTTCAGAATTTTGAGTTGGCCCCACCCATCTAAGTTGGCTTGCTTGACCAAAGCTTTGATGTTGTCGATGGTTTGGGCTAAACTTATGTCCAATTCTAATTCATTGTGTATAGTCAAATTCGGTTGAATTGTTATTAACTGAGCTTAAGTTTGAGTGGAGTTTAGATTCTAATTTAATATAAACTTGGCAGTATTCAAGACAAAACCGAGTTCAATTTCTTGTCATTAAAACTTTTTAAATACTAAACCCTTAAAGGTTTGATCGAATTCAATTCATTTTTCAACTTGAACAAACCAAAGATCAAGTCAAGCTCAAAGTGCTTGAATTGCTTAACACCCAAGATGTGAAAACATGGAGGAACCACAAACTTGAACACACATAATCATTACAAAACAAAATAAATCAAAAACAAGTGGCACTTTAGAGTTCAACGAGGATGCCACATGTGAAATATGGAGGAATCACACGTACGTACTACTAGAAAATGACTCTACCCATAAAGAAAACTAAACGTATTGTATCAGGGGTGGTATTATTATTATTATTTTTTTTTTTTCTTCAAAGCAACACCAACATATCCTGTGGATCACCTCTCAATTATAAAAGGACCACTCCACTATTCAATGCATGGTTGCTTGTACAAATAGATACCCTTAATGCCATGGCCAAATCACCTCCCTTTGTTCTGCCTTTTTCTTTTTGGAGTTGGCTAAATGGTGTGGCAATCTTTTTGTGAATGATATAAATCAGAATCTCAACCCACCCCACACCCCCTCGCCCCCTACCTTTTGTATCCCACAAGCTCCCCTCTCTACCCACATCGCGTGTCTCCCGTGTATTTTGAACCTTAGCTCCTAAGTACTTGACTTTATAATATTCCCTCACAATACTAATTCTTTGGATCTTAACCCACGTTTACAACTCTTATTATTAACTAAACATATATAATTCGATCTTTTTTTTTTAATATTTATATATACACACACACACATACACACATCTCGATGTATCTAGTCTACTCCTACAAAAAAAAAGAAAAAAAAAAGATACGAGAGTTACGAAGTAATTGTTATCTCGAAGAGACTCGAATTATTTAAATTTAATCTCGTGATTTTAAGTTTTAATTAGGTATTAGTCAAATTGGGGTAGACGAATATTTCTGACAAAACTTGACATGACGTCATATAGGCTTATAAAGTGTGTTTGATTTTTGTGATATTCCAAAAGATAAACTTAGATGCTTAAATACTATTTGAATAAAGTGTCATGTTACTCTCCTTGTCATAACTTTCTCAATTTCATTATCATTGTTCGATAGCATAACATAACATAACAAGTGGCAAATTACAAGACCCTGAAATTTTTATCAAACTGTTTTTTTTTAAAATTGAGTCTAAATTTAATCCTTAAATGGTGGTCTGGTGGTCAAGTTTGTGCTCTTGCAAGTAAGAGGTGTTACGTTTGATATTTTTCACACCCCTTAAGAATCAGTCATCCTTGTTTTTCAGGGGACATTTTTAAGCTAGCTCGACTCGTGGTGACCGGTTTAAGAGAGAATAGTTGGCGCAAACCTAAAGATCACGTAAAAAAAAAAAATTTAGTCTGAATTTAATTATATCTTGGAATTCGCATAATCCTAGCAGTTGGACTTTGATTTTAATCTTTTTGGGAGCTTATGCCTTTAGTAACTGACCCTTTTGCCTTTTGTAAAACGAGAAATAGCCGAAGGAGGCTTTTATTTTTCAGTTTGGCCCCTCTACTTTTGGCTGAAGCGGTGCTTTACTGTGTTGCCATAACTGTCTAAAAAGATTATGATCAGGGGAAAAGTTAAGCATAAAATTTCGAAATGATTGCATTGGATTCTTTTATAATACGAGTGTTCAAACCACAATACCATAGTAAATTAGGGGGGGGGGGTAATTGAGGGGATGTTAAGAAATGCTAGTGAAAACACATATGCTTTTGATTAGGACATGTGTGCTGCAAATATCACATTTTTATATTTGTGTATTTACTGTTTATTATAGATATGGTGGAATAAATATTTTAAGAAATAACACTTTTAAGAAAGTTCAAACGATAAGAGCATAGTAAATAATATCTTGAATTCTCGAGATTAAATATTGTAAGGGACATCCTAGTCATCAACCAAACTACGTTGTCGTCATTCACAATGGTCATACTCCACTTGGGTTTATAAAAACCTCGCGATTCATATCTAGATCACGGGAGACGGGAGACGGGAGACGGAGCATACAAACATAAATTTCAAGTGTTAATTGATCCGAATTTTGTGAGTGTGAATTTGAATTTGTTTAGTTCATTTTTTTAAACGAGTCTAAAAAAATTGTTTAAACTCAACCTGTTTAGAAATTGAGCCGAGCTTGAACCCGAACTCGAATAACTTGACTATTTTACATATAAACAAAATGAATTTTACAAACTTGAGACGAGCTTTTAAGAATTGTTTAATAAATTGTTCAAGTTTAGTTCGTTTAAAATACGAGTCGAGCTCGAACCGAGTCTTATTCAAGTCAAATTTGAATAATTTGTCCCGATTAACATTTTTACATACATTCACCCATAAAGATTAAATTATTTCATGACAAATTATTTAATTTTTAAATGGGAATTTTTTAATTTCTGCAAGATAACATATTTTATACAATTTATAATGGTTAATAAAAGGACCAAAAACATCTTTTAGAAGTTGGCATTTTTTTAACCTACTTACGTTAAAGTGGACAATAATAAAAATAAAAGGTGCAGATATTGGGGGTGTGTTTGGACTTTGGAGTACGTATAACGGACGGATGGATTGGTTGTAGTAATAATGCACCATCAGCAGCAGAACATATTCTTCCTGTTGGCCGGCCGCCAATGTATATTGTGCGTGACTTCTACGCTCTTTCCAGTAGGAGCGCATGGGATGGGAAGAGTTAAATGCATCCATACATTTCAGACAAAAGTCGCCAATGTGGGTCCTACTGGTGGGTCAGATCACCTCAATTTCTGGGTCCACTTCTTTATGTAGGTGGAACAAGAATTCATCCGTTAGTTTTGTTTTAGTTTCCATCAATATTAATTGTCTAGGGACAAGTTTTGAAAGGAGGCGTTAAAAGAATTTCAAAAACTACCAGGAATGTTTCTGTAATTACGAGAAACTACAACAGAGATCGATATGATTTATCAAATTTCTTTTCTAGCGCACCACAAAAACCATCCAATAATAAGTGGACCTATTTGTAATTAGTTTTTTTAAAGTGAAAAACTGCGATTTAAAAATTTTTACAAAAAAATCTCCCAAAATCGTTTGGGGTGTTCTTTAAAAAGCTAAAAAACTGAAAAAATATGTTTGAAACGATTTTCTAGTTTTTTTTTGGTTATTTGTGCCAAAAAAAATAATTACATGTATAGATTTTAAATATAAATTATTCATAATGGTTCTCAAAATATAAATTTTAAATTTTTTAACGTCATTAATAATATTTTCTGAATATGATAAACTAAAAAATTATGTGGGACTCACAAAACTCTAAAAAGTCGGAATAAAAGAGATCTATTATTTATTTTATTACTCTAAAATCCTTAATAACTACTTATTTAAGATAACTCCAAAGAGATCTATTATTTATTCTCTATGTGAATCTTTTGTTTCAGCAAGGAGGAAAGTTGGGTTTTTGTTAGACCAATTAGATACTACTAGTAATCACCCACCAACCACACCACAAACTATAGGCAAAATTTAGGAGTCATCAGCAAAAATCAAACCTTAAGTTTACAATTCGTTTGTTTAAGATTTAATCCTGTATCATTGAACTACACGTGCGAGTTTATGTATGTGAATTTGAGATCTCTGTTTTTTATGTAGAGATAAGTGATATAGGGAGATATTTACACCATTATAATGGAAGTTTACATTCCATAAAAAATTGACCAACTCGTCAAAGCTGGATGCATTTTTACCAAGTTCAGCCAAAGGAAAGGACAATAATCTTTTGAGCTTTATTCGTTTCTAAGTTTCCCAACAAAGTTCAAATTAATTTGGACAATCATACAAAGTATCAAGTATGGCAATCCCCCCCCCCCCCCAACCCCCTTCCTTTAAAGGTGTTCTTTTAACCTAATAGTCTGCGTTAAGTTGTGTGTTGGTTAAGTTAAAGTTAAAGTTAAAGGGTTGCTAATTTTCTTTGATTTGGTCATTAGTGCGAGTGGAATCAACACAAGTGTGGAACTTTAACACCCCCACATTTTGACTTGCTTGTCGTTTTTGGTTGAAAATACTTTCCGTTAGATTGGAGTAAGCAACTGAGGAAAGCTTTACAAGTAGTTAGCATTTGGCAAAACAGAGATACACATGTATTTGAACTTTGGTTTTAACAACTAATTGTGATTGTTCTATCTTATAAATAGAAAGACAATCTATGTTATTAGTCTCCGAGGGACCACTATGATATTTTTTTATTTTTTATTTTTTTAGTATCGTAACAAAAAATAATAAATTAGGATTAATTACACCGAAGGCCTCCAAAGTATAAAATTTGTCTCATTTTGGTATCTAATATTTCAATTACAACATTTTGGTCCCTGAAGTATTAAATATGTTTTTATGTAGTCCCTTAAGCAGACAACATTCAAATTACTAACGGTTTTTTATTATAAACTTGACACGTGATGTTTAAATATGGGCAAAAAATAATTTGAGTAGCTCTTAAAAAAATGTGTAATATATGTAGTTTTTGACCAACATTTGAATAGGAATTTGATCAAGAGTTATCAAAATTATTTTTTGTACCCATAGTTAGTTATTATGTGACAAATTTATAATAAAAATTTGCTAGTAATTTGAGTGTTGTCTACTTGAGGGATCACATAAAAATATATTTAATACTTCAATGACTAAAATGGTGCAATTGAAATATGAGCAATGCTATTGAGAACTAAAAATCTGACCTCATTCATTGTGACATTTGGATTGGATGTATGCTCCATTAAAAATTAGAACTTGGTGTTGATCCAATGATTCCTATTAAGGCGAATCATTATATCAACAAATTAAATCAGATTTTAGGTCAAAATAGTAGTACTCTTGAAATATTGAGGATCAAAATAAGAAAAATTCCATATTGTAGGAACTTTCAGTGTAATTAACTCAATAAGTTATATCTAATAACTCAATAATTTGACCCAAAAAATGGATGAACCCTAAAAATTGGAAAACTCTCAAGATGTGATATAAATACCCAAAAAATACAGAGACCATTACTGTAATTTATCCTTAATATGAAGGAGAGAGGGCGGGGCTGGGGGACTTTGCAAAAAAATTAGGGATTTGAGTGGTGTGGCAGTTAGTGCAAGAAGAAGAGAAACCAAGAAAGTACAAAGAAAGCAAACCTTTTTAACCTTTTAAGCCTTCAAGAAGAAGCCTCCAAGGGAAAAATCAAATCAATCTTCTTCTTGAATTGGGTCCCATCATATGTGTTGTCCATATATGTCTGTCATGCCTCAGCTCATATGAATCACATACCCATTCCCATTCTCATCCTCCATAACCCCCCATGCACGCACGCACGCAAAGATAAAAGCCAGCAATGATCACCACGAAAAGCCCCCTACCCTCCTATCTCCATCTTCTACATTACAAAACACAATCTTTGAAGAACAGAGTTAGTGATATAGAAGGAGAAGAAGATACAATCTTATTGAGATAGTAAGAGAGCGAGACAAAGAGTGGTGTGAAACTCTTCCTTTGTTCTCATAGAAATGAAAGTACCCTTTACCTCACAACAAAACCAGCAATCTGTGAGTTCAAAGTCGATCAATACTGCTCGGAATACCACTTCTCAGGGCTCCGGCAACCTGTGCTACGAACCCAAATCGGTTCGTGAACTCTGCCCAAGTCCCAGTCCGGCGGGAGACAAACCGGTGGCTAAAACTGAAATCTCGACTGTTTCTGATCATACTGTGTGGCAATTGTGTCAGTCTGATGACTCTCTTCAGGTAGACGACCATGTTCTGAACCACTTGGAGGATTGGATGAAAGAATTTGGTCTTCCTGATGATTCAACCCCTGGTTTGAAATTGAATTCCCAACTCACTCACAGCGAGACTCAGTATCAAGGAGCTCTTCCCGAATTTGCCCAACCTCACATGTTTGAAGCAACTCAGTTCATCCCCTCCGATTTCAATCTCTCTCATGGGGGCTCATACCCACCATTAAACCACAATTCCAACACGGTTGACCTCTCGAATGATCTCCACCATATGAACCAATGGAATGTTGGGTTCGATTATGTGGACGACCTCATCCGAGTCGCCGAGTGCTTCGAAACCAACTCGTCCCAATTCGCGCACCTGATATTGGCGCGGCTCAATCAACGCCTCCAATCACCCACCGGAAAACCCCTCCAGAGAGCTGCTTTCTACTTCAAAGAAGCTCTCAAGTCTCTCCCCACCGGACCAACCCCCCTGCCACTACCTCTGAAATCATCCACACCATTAAAGCTTACAAAATCTTCTGCAACATCTCTCCTATCCCCATGTTCTCCAGCTTCACCGCCAACCAAGCCATCCTCGAAGCCGTCGATGGCTCGATTGTCGTCCACGTCATTGACTTTGACATCGGAATCGGAGGTCACTGGGCCTCCTTCATGAAAGAGCTCGCGGATAAAGCCGAGTCTCGAAAATCTAACCCACCGGCTCTTCGAATCACAGCTTTGGTTCCTGAAGAGTACGCAATTGAATCACGATTGATCAGAGAAAACCTAATCCAATTCGCTCGTGAACTCAATATCGGATTCGAAATCGATTTCGTTTCGATTCGAACATTTCAGTACCTATCTTTCAAAGCCATCAAATTCGTCGACGGAGAGAAGACCGCCGTGCTTTTGTCTCCGGCGATCTTTCAACGCATTGGGGGTGGTTTTGTGAATGATCTTCGGAAAATCTCACCCCATGTGGTGGTGCTCGTGGACAGTGAAGGCCTGATGGGATTTGGGGTGTCGTCTTTGCGTCAGTGCGTCATCGATGGCCTTGAATTTTATTCCACCGTGTTGGAGTCGTTGGAGGCGTGGAATATCAGCGGCGGCGGGGGTGGTGGTGATTGGATTCGGAAGATTGAGATGTTTGTGCTGCTTCCGAAGATTTTCGAGGCGGTGGAGGCGGCTAGCCACCCTGGGACGCCGTGGAGGGAGGCGTTTGCTGGGGCGGGGTTGAGGCCGGTTGGGCTGAGTCAGTTCGCTGATTCTCAAGCTGAGTCATTAGTGGGCAGAATCCAAGTCAGAGGTTTCCACGTGGCGAAACAACAGGCGGAGATGGTGCTTTGCTGGCATGAGAGGCCACTGGTTGTCACGTCGGCTTGGAGGTGTTAGGAAAGTGGTCAATTAGTGGAGTGGGGATTGTGACATTAGGTTATATTCTATGTATTTCCAAGGTAGGTGGTTGTGTTATGTAGTTTTTTGTTGGTGTGTAGTGGGTAAGAGAGGTTTGGAGTAATCTTTCTTTCTTTCTTTTCTGGTGGTGAATTTTATCATATTACATTTGAAGTCTGGCTTGTTTCAAAGCATAAATGTTTGTGAAACTCTTTTAAAGTATGCAATCAAGTGACATTTTTCGGTACTCTCCCTATCACTTTCTTTTCTTTGCTGCTTTTGGGTATATTTGGCCATGGGAGGTATCTCGCCAATGAACTAATTCACCCCTCCTTGGTTTGGTCAAATCATTTTCTTTTTTGGGTGGAGGAGGATGGAATCCTCCCATCCTCGCTGATTTCGAATTTCCAGGTTCACATTCTATTTCACCCTTCGATGAAAATTCAAACTCAAGTCGTCCGTGAATCACCCTTCGTATTCTATTTCTCCATTTCCTACTTAGATGACTTTGCAGAACTCATATTGGGGACCGAAGGTGCAGCATCTCCATGTTTCGGCATGTCAAAGACCAAAACTTTTTGACATTTTTCTGCCTTGTGAAAAGAATTAACAATTTTTAGTCCCCACACTGGGATTAACAGCTGAATTGCATAGGAAGAAAATATAAAAGAAAAGGAATCAACCCCCTCCACAACACACAACCCAACTCCCCCCCCCCCCCCCCCCACCAAAAAAAAAAAAAACCAGCCAAACTCCACCCCAAACACACACACACACACAACGAAGAAAAAGAGACACAATGTCATCTCGAACCATTCAAAATCTACATGCAGAAGGAACAGGCAGCAGAGTATAGGAAAAATCCCCCACAAAAAAAAAGTGGGAAGATATGAAATAGTTGAAGAAGTAATAATCCCTCGATGCAAATTATTTCTCATTGGTCTACTCGTACAACAAGAGAATAGCGTAATCAGAGCTCCAATTCATGTTAGAATTTCACAAACAAATGCTACAGTTACATATGAAGAGGAAGGGTTAAGCTTATAGATTAGTAAGGGTAACAAACATCAATTACGTCCGCCTACAGTTAGAATCCCAAGGGACTTACAAGAGATCTTTCTGCCGAGAGTAAACACAGCAAAATATTCTTGAAATTGATATTTCTCAACTGTTACTTTCATCGGCATGAGACTGCAGATGTGGTGCAATGCAATTGTTCTCCAGTTTGGAGACTGCATCTGGTCCGCATAATCTAGTTACTTCTTCCTGTTTCAGCAGCAAGATCACCCACATAATTTTGATAAAGACCAAGCCAGGCACCGAGAAGTTTCACCAAAATGGAATAGGCAAAAAAATAAAATTAGTGGCAGCACATAAAAGAAATCAGAGGCAGTAAGTAGGGGGAAAAGGGAAAGTGAGGGTGGCTGTTGGATAGTAAACCTTGATGGAATTATTTTCCGAAGTAATCTTCTCGCATTCCTCAGAAAGCCTTTGCAGCTCATCTCTGAGCACGAGATTCTCATTGTTCAATGTCTCTACTCTTTGCTGTAGGTCTTCACACTCAGCCTGACAAGAAAAAGAAATGATATGTTATTCCAACATAATGATGAAATTTGAAGACATGAAATATATGTAAAGTCAACAAGTGCACTTGTTACATTTTTCTGTTCATAATAAACCCTATATTCGCATAGCAGAATTTTCTTCTCCTCATTGTTCTATGGATTTAAATCTTGTTTTATTCCTCTGATTACAGCTTTACAACTTCCAGTGAGAATGGTCCACACAGTAATAGCAAATACAGTCCACATGTAATCACTTGATGGTTGTTTCCAGTAATCTGAAAAAACCATCGTATTTTTCAAAATCTTCATGATCACCAATCCCACATTATTCTCCCAACAGAACATCACCAGAAACATTCATCAGTCTAGCAGTTACATCAGCAGGCTGTGGATCCATGATTGCACCTTTTGCAATATCTAAAAGTAACTAACAAATATAAACTGGAAACTGATCAGGTCTTCACATAATCAGATCCTTTAAGTAGCTGAAAAATGGCATAAAAGACAATTAGAGTTGCCGTGAGAAAAACAAACTCCACAGATTCTCCAAGTTGCAAGAAATTCTTCATAATCAAAAGACTCTGACCAACGCTTACAGAATTCATTCATCAACTAAAAACCACAAAAGTTAAGTCACAGCACTCGAGCCCTACACATATAGTGAGGCTTCTTTCATGAACAAGTGGTCAATTTATCCCATCCTCATTCTTGCAAATTGGATCACACAAAACATTGTGTTGATAAATACTATGCATGTCCAGTGTACGTTCCCATAAGTTTCCATATTGATCAAAATTTTGACAGGCAAACAGCAAGAATAACAAAAAGAGAAGAAGACAAATCGTACCTGCTTGCGCAATCTTGACCTCCTAGCTGACTCCCTATTGGATTGCTTCCTCTTTTGTCTTTTCAGTTCCCGTTCATCCTGTTAATTTGAAAGTTTCAATTCCATGAAAATTCATTTACATATAGGTAGGAATGGTCGACAGCCTAGATTTTAATGTTATGAATCCCTCAATTCCAAACGTGTGCATCATATAAACAGACGAGTTAAAACACAGCCATCCTCTTGGGAAAGCTCAACAAAATACAAAGAAAAATGTATTTGATGCAGTAATTCCCCACATAGGCAGAGGATGTCTAACAGATGGTACACCACCATGGCCCTAAGAAGGCATTGTATGGGCTGGTGATCGGAAGGGTTTGCTAGTTTAAGTCTAGTTTGTCCTCATGACTCCAATCCATGTTTCAGTAAAAAGGTGTAACCACACCACAACATTAACGAACAGGTTTTTCTCACAATAATATTGTATAAAACCAACCAAGAGAGAAAACAGAATTGAAAAATAATGGCAAGGCTTCATACTTGAACCCAGTGGTGATCGGGCAACATGCCTTCACGTGCAGTCATTGCTGCTGGAACAGCAGGTGGTGAGACACCAGAAGAATTTGGTCGCATCTTCACAGCTCCAGTGCCAGCAGGGGACCCATTCCATAAGTCCATTCCAATATTCAGATTAGTTGCAGGCATAGAGACAACTGGATTCCCAGGCACTGATGCCTGGAGAGTTGCTCCAGCAGTGTTACTCTGTGCATTGGCTGCTGACCATTTTACAAAATTACAACATTATTACGGTAATTTAGAGAGCCAAAACCAATACATTGAAGGCGCTGAAAATACCATCTGCAAGCATCTGGCCAAAGCTTCCTTTCGTACTACTAGCAAATTCCTGAAGAGTCAAATTGGATTCATTCTAATATGACCACAGAAAAAATATCACATCACATTTCTGACCGTACTAAGGGGAAAAGCCGACTCTTTTTGTTAGGATCTACTTCAGGGGTAGCACACACAAGAAAACATGCTATTAGCACAGTGAAGAAGTAAACTCACGCCTACATTAGTCTAAAAATAGAAGGCACATACATGTTGGTTGATATTATCATCACTTGAATCAGATGAACCCTCACTTCCACTTTCGGCACTGTAAACAGCTAAATTCTACAGTCAGAACAATCAAAAACAAGGGATACGCCTTGGCTCAAAAAAGGCAATGAAGACTGGAAGTAATCTGAAAACATGCAAAGAAAACAAATAATCTAGCACTAAATTTAGGTTAGCAAACCTTTGAGTTGTACCATCATTTCCTGAACCTGAAGCTCCATTCCCAATTTCTCCAACCCTGCCACCATTCAAGCCAGCATTTCCTGAAGCTACCTTGGGTTTTTTGTTTGAAGCCCGGTCCTTCCCCTCGGTGGCTTTACCTTCAGATTCGGGGTTTGTCTGTGCTGTGCTTGATATCTAGCAAAGGAATGTCAAAAAGTAAAAATAAAAAAATAACAAATGAAATAAGATTACAATATTATGATAAAATCCAATAGATCCAAAGGATAAACTTCATTTTTGCAGAAATATTTGAAAATGAACATCATACACTTTCAACTGAAACAGCTCTGATCATATGAGGAAATTAAAGAGAAAACCAACTTCTGACGAGAACATGAACTCAACATCAAATATCAAATGATCACAACAAAAAAAAAAAATCTTGATTACCACGGCCAAATTAGGATGGACATAAATTCCCCCAGGAGGATATAAAGCAGGATATGGGATAGGGGTCCCATATGGTGGCATTAAAGGATGCTGTAAAGTCATTAACAGAAAAATCAAAATAAGAACTATGTCCCACGAACGAATTATGAAGCCATACCACTATCAAACAATGCACAACTCCATGCAACCTCAACACAAAAATGAATAGACTAAAAGAAAATAGATAAACACCTGGCTTCCCCACATATACGGATGGGGAGTGGGAGAAGCAACAGTTGAGCCAAAAAAGGGGGGAGTAGCTCCAGCACCATAATAAGCCTAAACAAGAAAGTAAGTTATCAGCAACCAAGATAATCTAGTTACATTTACATATGCATCCAAGAAGACACACCAAAAAAATAAATAAATAAACCCATGGTGTTTCATCACAAACCTGCATAGAGCTTGACCAATCAGGATAAGAAGGTGTTGTTGGTGTCTCCTGAAAAATAAGAAAGAGAATGAGGAAAACACTTGAAAATCATGAACATACATATGTATATATAGAACAAGAGAAAGGACCTGAGTTGAAGAAGTATGTTTGGAAGGTTTAGCAGGTGTGCTCTCTTCTCCAGACCCCATTATATAATAGAAAATAAACTCAGTAATCCAGCTCAACTGTTGCAGTATGTGACAAGTTCTCCTATATTTCAATTACAACCTATGATCCACCTGTGGACATCAAATTAAGCAGGAAGACAGATCAGAATTTGCACATCATTCTACTTTGTTAAATATTTGCCATTAGTAGCATTCAAAAGGATAACAAACATGAAACATCTAAGATGAGTTGGAACAAAGTTATTCAAACCTTGTATCCAAACAGACGCTGCTAGTGTGAGTGTTAATATAATCACCAAAACATTTCATGTATTTGAAACATTTATTTCGTCTCTTTATGTTTCAAAACTGTTTATAAGATAGTGGACAGAGTATCTTGCAGAAAGTCACTTCACTTTAATATTTGCAAAGTAAGCATCTTCAAAACAGGGAGTGCATTTTTGGCAAGTAACACGGTGGAATTTCAAAAATAAGATCTCTCCCTCCCCACAAATTGCATTTACAATATTTCAAATGATATGAACAAGATCAAGATTTTGCAAATAAAACCTACACGTGAATTCATGAGTAAATGTATTGGCAACAAATACCTACACAAGAAATTTATGATGGCTTGTTGTAAGTTGTAACCCTCACCATTTTGGCACTGTGGATTAAAATCTTGTTTAAATGTCTCATTTCCATCAGCATGGAACTAGCAATGATACGAAAATTTGTTGAAAACAGTGAAAAATATTCAGAGATGTGGAACCATAAACTTAAACTATTTACTCCTAAACATAAACTCAATCAATGAACTTCTTGCTCGATCAATGATTAATTGACTACATCAGAGGCACACACCCCCATCCAATGAAAGGATATTGGTATCAAATGGAGCAAAAAGAAGCAATGTGAACAGAAAGCAATAAAAGTAACGATAGAAAATAAATGGCAACAATAATTCGTTTGATCAGTTATATTGTTACAACTCAACTCACCCCAACATAGCATTGTCCCAACTATTTGGGAACGACGAAACTGTGTGATTGACTACATGAATTTTATTCCGTTATTGTGTTCCATCTTGTATATTCGATGCAATATTAATCAGATTTACTATATTGCTATAACAACAACTTTTGAGTGTAAAATTACACAAAAAGTTGTCAAATTACAATCGTTTGATACTTCGAATTTGATTACAAGAACTGACGTTGACTCTAAAGGTTCTCAATTGATTTGATAAAGACACAAGCCAAGTTGACCTATTTCTCGATCTTTGGTTGATGATGCCTTTGGTGCATCCCTAAACCACCCTTTGTGATGACCGGCTTGAAGATGTTTGAAGAATCTCTTGATGAAGGACCTTGAAGGTGTATTCTTCTTATCTACAAGAGTTTGGTTAGAGTTGAACTTAGGCAAAGCTTCATTGATATGCCCTTCTCTATTTTTCTCATCTGTTGGCCGAGTTATGCATATGACATAACTCGAGAATTACCTTTCCCATGCCTATCCCTGCCCCCACTCCAATTAAGACAAAAGAAGTAAATATGACATTATACTTATATCCGATATTGAGTAGATTTAAGGACCTAGTAAGATTTTCGGGATTTCTTGAGTTGCCCAACCTAGTACATTATAATTGTACAAGACCCAAGCAAAACAAGGTTACATATATCATCACAGCTGCCTACTATAGATTCATAAATCGCATGGCATAACATCCAAACCCAATATGCGTTCATCTAGGTGTTACCAGAAATATACATCGAATGTTCTTGAAGCATTATCGATGGATATCTTATTCATAATCATAAAACCATAAATAACATTAAAGCCTAACCAATAGTTGGTGAAATAGCAGGACTAGATTTGGGCATTAACCATATTTCAGAAAGACATACCAAGTAGGAGCTAAAATCAAGAGAAAAGAAAAGAAAGGAATAGTTATATAAGAGCAAAGTCAAAAGATAGTAAAAACAGAAACCTAAAGGAACACATCAGCCTGCAAAAAGGAAGAAGAAGATTGCACTCCTAATATAGTTTGAGTACAATGACAAGCAAGACTCTTTCCCTTTCGTCTCATTTTTCAAAACGAACCAAAATGTTACTTCATTCACAGCCCACGATTCTTGACCTCCAAGTAACAAATATAATCCTAAAGCAACACATCAGACCAAAAACAGGAAGAAGAAGATTGCATACCTAATACATTTCAAGCATCATGGCAGGCCAGATTCTTTCTCTTTTGCCACCTCCCTTCTTATCAGAATTTAGATATGTTAAAAGAAATAGAAGCTTAAAAAATAATGATGCTCATTGTTCGCAATCATTTTGTTCAAAACCAATGTTTTTTGACTTGTGAATACTTCTTCGTTTTTGTGGGCTTCAAAACTGCAACGAGACTCAAAATCTCATACTAAAGAGCGTGGATGTTCGAGTCCTCTTCAAGGCATAATATTAATATTGAGAATGCTCATTAAATGAGCAATTCAATAAGAGAGTTCAGATCAAATCGGTATATTGTTTTGATCAGAACAAAACAAAATTTAACCATTGCTTATGGCTATCTGTTGACCCTCTAATTGCTATTACATTATCCAACACTGAAATTCTTGTACTACAAATGCAGGCTTACAGCTGCAAAACAACTATAAATCAGGGTTTAGAGAATTTCATTCAGCTTATACCACTTTTAAGGACTATGAGCTTATGTCAATTGTGCTACAAATTAATACACTCCGGATAAGCAAAAGACTGTACCACTCAAGGTTATCAAATGACAAATATCTCTCCTGTCTTTTTTTTTTTTTTTAAGCCATCTTGTCTTATGCATGAGGCAACAATTACCAGAATAATAGAATCAATGACGTTAGTTTTTTTCTCTTTCTTTTTCTTTCAAGTGAAATTAGCAATTGTATATGTTGAACTCAATCAGATGACAAATATCTCTCTTGTCTTTTTTTTTTTTTTGGGTTTAAGCCATCTTGTCTTATGCATGAGGCAACTATTACAATTACCAGAATAATAGAATCAATGACGTTAGTTTTTTTCTCTTTCGTTTTCTTTCAAGTGAAATTAGCAATTGTATATGTTGAACTCAATCGGGTTATGAATTTAATTTATACTTCATCATCTTCGATCAAGAAGAAGGAACAAAAATCAAATTCGCATATGTTCGGCTTCCTGTCTTCTTTAGACCACTGACCAACAATTCTTGAAGAACAGAGCTCATAAAACACGAGTCTGTAAAAGATCATTCGTTAATCACAACGAAAGTGAGGCCTAGAGAACTAAAAAAGAAGGATCGTCTACAACACCATATTGTTTCCAATTTTACACACCAAATTCAACCCTAATTTTGTTAGAAAAAGCATCAGAACTTCAAGATCCGGAGCTTAATTCTTCGAATATAAACCAAAAAATCCAAGCAAAACGACAGTAAAAAAAACTGCTGTGTATTTACAAGCGTAAATTATGGAGAGAACAAGGATAAAAGTGGAGGAGAAAGAAAGAGGGAAGGAGGGACTGACCTGGTTATGAGGGAGGAGTGAGGTGGAAGGGGCAAGTCCATGTGGGACGGAACAATCTCACCCCTTTCTAATTTACTTTGTGTGTGCTCAGTGGAAATAGGAGAGAGAATGGGAGATCTAACGGCCAATAAGGCTAAGCTAGGGTTTGTTTGTACTTTTTTGTACTATCAACCAAATCTCCGCGGTTCAGAATATCCAAAAGGCTTTGTTGAGAGAGAGAGAGGGGGGAATTTGTTTGTGGTCTGTTGTTGGTGTGAGTCGACGGAGAGGAGAGGAGAGGAGAGGAGAGGAGGGGAGAGTAGGGTTTGGGAAGGTGACACGTGAGGGGGAAGGGGATGCCAGGTGTTAAAGTATAAGTGGATAGGCGTGACTAGGAACAAAGTTCCTTTGATGACTCAGGACAGCTCAATGGATAACTTACTTTAATTCTCTCTCTCCCCCCCCCCCGGGGCAAAGGTCGGAGGAAATATAAAAAATGTCATGCATTTAAAAAAAAAAAAAAAATTAATCAAATGAGTTAACATTTTTATATTATTTATTTTTGGTTTTTATACCACGAATGATTAATCACGGAATATAATTGTTATATCCAATATTTTCTCCAAGTGTTGAAAATATGCCAACAATATGATTAGTTGAGTGTTAAAACCTTTCTGTCGCCGCATCACAAGAAAATTTCATCAAATATTATCGATTTTATTTGTGGGTCATATCAAATCATCCACAATTATATTCGGTCCACTGAATCTTGTAAATTGTGGTTAGATCAAAGGTATAATCAGAATAATATTTGATCATATTACACCTGCGTACAAATTTCAACTTAAATGGTAATTATATTTTTTTTCATTAGAAATTCGCCCACTAAGATTTTGAATTTGAAATTTAAAATTTATAATTAAACATATTCTCTTAAATAAAAGTATTTGTGCTTGAATAGCAAATGAAGATTATCTCATGAAAATCATATATTGATGAGATAGTTCTATCAAGTGAAAATGTTCTTAATGAAATTATAATTTTAATTGGTTCAAGATCAAGATACCAGTTGATGGGGGTAGAAACACTCGAGTTATTAATTTATCCCGTAAATTACTAAAGGTTTATGCAACCCATAACATATTAATCATAGAACTAAACTGACATTAGTAAAAAATATTTTAGATGCACGTAGTTTTAAGTTAATGTTAGATAAAAAAAAAATTCGATTATAATTTTTCATGTGATGACCCAAGACGAGACAATACTTATGATATTTCAGCATTGGAAACACATTACATTATGGCAGCAAAAGTCACTGACCACTAAACATATTAGTTTCACAATGAAAATGCAGAAATAGGACTGTTGGAATTTATTAAATTTGATCGAATAAAGGGTAGAAACCAACTGAGTTGAGGGAATGGAAGCAACTTGATATTATCTAATACATTTCTTTCTTTTTCTCCTATGATTTCTATAATTTTATATACAATGTCCATAATGACAAATGCAAACTCGATTGTAATGCATGATCCCTTTTGTTCTACATGTATGAGAATGAAGAAACAAATGTTTACAAAAAAACTCAGAATCTACCACCACGACGAGTCTCTCAGCCCCATCAGAAACAGTCACCTAAGCAATGCAGGAATCGGCGGCATCGGCTCTTGGTCCTCCACTTGTTCTTGTCACACTTGTTGGTTAGATGAACAGTGCCTGGAGAGTCTTCTGTTATTATGATCTTTGGATGTTCAACCTCAAACAGCTTCGGTGGTGTGGTCTGCGGTGGACACATGAAGTGGAGGAAGTTTGAAAGGAAGTCTGTGATTTGGATGAATTCTGGTCGGTCCGATGGGTCTTCTGCCCAACAGGACTGCAAGAGAGGAGCAATATCCTTTGGAATGTTATCAATGCTAGGCCTCAAGTTCTGGAAGTAAAAGAAAAATTCATTACAAGATATATATAACCACGCAGCCACACGCAACAAACTCTATTTACTACCAAGTAAACATGTCAACGCATAAAGTATCATAGCGAGTTAGCGTGCTATAAAGCCTGTGTTATACAGGTATAATAAAGTACCCTCACAAAGTTTAGACTGCAGCTTCTGCTTAATGAGGACATGACATGTCTATGCAGCTTGCTGGATCTTAGTGTAATGTAAACACGATGCAAAATTGGAGATAGCTGTCATAAACTGAAAGGACATACTGTAGCTGCAGCGTATGCCACCATTACGTTGTTCCTCCCCTTGAATGGAGTCTTGTTCATGAGCAACTCCCAAAGGACCATTGAGAAGCTGTAGACATCCACCTTATGATTGTAGTGTTTCTTCATTCCCAGTTTGAGTGGGTATGTGCTGAACAACTGATTTAGGTCAAGAGTAAGGCATATACTTAAGATTTTGGGTGAAGTTAACTATGTACCATAGCAGTACCTCAGGGGCCATCCACCGATAAGTACCAGCCTCAGTAGTCATTTCACCCAATTCCTCCTCCCTAGCTAAACCAAAATCAGCTAGCTTAATGTTATTCTTGTCCTCCGTGAGAAGTAGATTGCCTATAATATGCAATAGAGATTTTAGATATAAAACAAAAAGGAACAAAACCATTAAGAATGCCTTGGGGATGTTTACAACTAGCTCAAACCTAGATGTAGGCACAATACAATTTCCATGGACAATATTAAAAAATATGCCTATGTTTTAGATGCCTATGTTTTAGAGTTTAGAATATGACGGTTTTCCAGACTGAAAGGATGAGCATATCTGTCTGTCACCAACAGAAACGGTTTCCATACCAACAATCACCAACCACTAAATCTTAACACAAAATAAACAAATTACGACACAGAATGACTCTTTCTCAGTACATTTCAACTTAATTGTTTATTAGGGTGGAACACATCTTACAAAATATTTGTAATTCATTAACTCTATGTTAAATTTCTCAATGGTTTACTTGAGGTCATCTTAGCAGAAAAAACTTCAACATACCAAAAAAGGATCAAAGTCAACTTTATAATTGTTTTCAAACAATAAGGAGCCATTCAGAAATTAAACATTCGTTTTTGGAGGATCCGTTGACTACTTCCTAAAATAAAATAAAAAAATGCTACTGTACAAATTTCCAAAGAATTAGAGGGGGTAACCGTATTAAATAGACCCAAGTTAGGTCCCTTAATGCTACATTTATAGGTGTGTGACTGGAAAGTCGGGGGAGCTTGTGCCCCCCCCCCCTCCATCTTAACGTGGCTCCGCCACAGAAGCCGTTGCCAGAACTCGTAGGAGGACAGCCTTAAACAGTTCACTGTAATAAAACATACAAAATGAAGCAAGATTGGAGATGATAAGTGTGAAGGATTACTGGGCTTCAAGTCACGGTGAATGATGCCATTTGCATGCAAATATTCCATTGCGCGAGAAATTCCCAATGCAAAACTAATGGAGACCCGCAGATCTGGACTCTTTGGACGGATGCTCCACAAGTACTTCTGAAGAGTACCACCTCTCATAAGCTCTGTGATTAGCATCATGGTTGGTGCCAAAGAGACGCCAATAAACTGTTTCACCAAAGCAGCTTATCTCAGCAACTAAACAAAAGATCATAGATGCTTTACCACAAGATTGTTTGTGCCCAGTTTGTGAGAAGAGGAAAGAGCAAAAACGTAGGAAACATGCATTTTAAAATATAAAACTTGAGATACCCCAACATAGATTAAGAAATGCATTTAGAAAAAAAGCAACTAATAACATCATCAAAAATTGAGATTCATAAACGTTTATTCCCAATGGTGATTTTGTAGCACCTGGTAATTATGAGAGTCCAACCATTTTTTCAGCTACTATGGGATTGGATGCACAAATCCTTCTGTGCTCATCTTCAAAATTCTACGCCAAGTATGTTATCTGTTTGTAGAATGTTTCAAAGTACCAACCAATACTGATACAACTTAACCAAGTTGTATCCAACTCGGCACAAATATCATCTAAACCACAAGTCTCACTTAACTCACGGTTGACTCGGAGACGCCTCACAGGTCAACCAAGTTGTCCAAATCTCTCACCGTGTTGGTTTTCTTTTCTATCTAGCATTTCATGTTTATTGCCCTATGTCTCAGTGTCTTCCGAGTCAACGGTCGGTACCACGTCCTTGAACCATGATTTGTAGCTAGCCATATTTTATTTTCAGCAATAAAGTTCAACTGGTTTTCCCGCGATTAATATCTCAAAAACAAACAAGGGGCCAATAATGAAAATATTGACCAAATTGGGTAAATGGGTATAGGTGGTAACGAAGCAGTATTTAAGATTATCACATACAATGGCTGCGCATTCACCATTTGTACAACCAATTACAATGACAATATCTAGGAAATCTGAAGTGGTAAAAGGAGTCGATATTATAACTTGAGGCCATTTTTAATTACTCAGTTGGCTATTTAAAATCAAAGAACAATCGACTACTGAAAAATCTAGCGGACAGGCCCAAGACACAATAATCAGCAATATGTGCGCATCATATTAATTATTAAGTTCTGAGAAATGGTAAAATCAACATCGAAACAATATTCAATGGTCTAGCCATAAAAATTCAGATTGAGCACTAAAGGTGCAAAGCTAATATTTTTTTATTTACATACTGCATCGGAAAGTCACCCTAAAATTGAAAAAGAAAAAGTCATTCGTGACACAAAACTACTGACCAGAGATTTACTTTCCGGGACAATGTATACAATACACACTTTCTACAATTGAAGGTACAACTGCCTTAATGTGCTCTCGGCTGGGCATATATACGGTGGTCAGAGAGCAACTGAGTTATGTACTGCATCCACAGCAAGTATTAATATTGTATCCCAGCATGTATATGTCCATAGATAGCACTAAATCTACACAGATGGGAAAAAATCTATGATACTAAATGGAAATAAATACAACCTTCCATAGAATTTGGGGCGTCTGTGCCTATGTCTTGCAGGAGAGCTAGACAAAACTTATCTGGTTGATTAATGAAATATTCTGACAAGGTAAGGTGTATGAATAGTTAAATTGAAATGACCCAACTAAATTTCCAATTTTTTTTGGGCAAATGGCTCATATAACAAGGTGCACTCGTACAACAAAATTAATCTAAAAGCTTTCATGAGAAATGATAACAGGGAACTTCAAGTTATCGTACATAGGAGCAAAGTAACCCATCCCCAGTACTTGGAATGGTGTCCTCGTTAAATTGAGAGTAGTTGAGAATTATTGAGAATTAACAGTAGTGCTTTGGCTTATGATTTGGATAGTTGTTATCTTACCTCATCTGAAAATAAAGGATACCTATCTCCTATATAAGAATTAGTAACCTCATATTGGAAATTAAGATAATTGATCAAACTAATCTGTGCAAAAAGATACCATTACCCAAATGAAAATGAATGATCAAGTATCACTGGGAAAAGAAGAACATGGAAAAATAGCACATGTAACAACCACAGATGCAGATTTCAATGCATACCCACAAATACATGTCCAAGAAACCAAAAGAAACTACCTGTGTAACATTTTATTTTAAAACGTTCTTTTAAATAGGCACTTGCCACTCAGTGTACCTTCACAATGTTATCATGCTTGACTCCGGACAGCATTGTAACCTCCCTCTCAAATTTCTCTTGGCGTTCAGGACTCACGGCTGATGAATTGTCTGGCTGTATTACTTTTATTGCGACGGGCTCAGATTTATACCTTTGAAAAAATAATCAAACATAAACAAGGATAAGAATATCAAGAAAATATGCATCTCCAGCAGTATCACAAAGTAATGCACAAATAAAAAACTAAAATGATTTCCAAAAATGTCATTTCCCAACAATAGTTCAACCATAAACTGTTGCACTCACTATTTTGTGTAAGATACCAATAAAAAATTTTGTTTTGCGCAAATAACAACAACATCAATTTATGTCTAACAGCAGTTGCACAAATGCTAGCAACAGCATGAGCATATTTATCCAAGTTAGACAAGTGAGGAACAATTTTAGCAACAGATTTCAAGAGAAATTTGGAAATTGTTTGATAGATCATTTATTTGATGATCACAAAACAAATTGGCAATAAAGTCTCTAAAAGTCAAAGCCAGATTTTAATTGACCCCCCCTCCAAGCATCACTACAATACAAAACAATATTACAGAATTTATAACCCTTCCCAAAACAGAATTCTACTAATGAATTTTAGTCATCAAAATATGTTTATGCGGTATAGTCTTTTCTTAGCTTCATGAACATTTCCTTTAGCATGTCCTGTATACCCACGGTGCCTTGGACTAAATTCACACTAATCGTGCCGGTGTAATTGGTAATTGCACTGTACATCTGCAAATCATCTCACTGAATTTCTGGTATACAATGCTCAACAATAGCAAACCTTTATTATTTAAAGACACATTCAATCTAAACCTATTGTCACTGTCTTCTTGCCAATCATCCATATCTGTAAGGCCTGGCCAAAATTGTCACCATCCCATTATAATTTTGCATGTAAATCATAGGTATAGACCCATCCTCCAACTACCAGCAAATATCACTTAAACCAAAATTCCATGGACAATTTGCTTTCCATTTCTCCCACCCTAAGGGAAAATGGATCCAAGATAACAAAACAATCAGCTTTGGGAATCCTTAGCTATCAATCTTTACTATGGTAAATTGACCCAGTGCACGAGGCTCCCGTCTCTGTCGGGTCGGGGGAGGGTGGGCCTTGGCGCCACGATAAGATTGTTTCATGCATCCTTTTTTTCAGCTAAATCTTTTATTCTAGAAACAACACATGAAATAGGAGGAATTCTGAAAAAAAATCTATTTAACACAATTTAATCAAATAGAGAAGTACACAGTGGCAGAGCCACGATATCGATTCATGCTAGGCCAATAAATTTCACCAATTGATATAGATATTACAGGTTTGGACATAGTGATACACGATTGAGGAAAATAATGAGAAAGTATATTAAGTGCATACATAATAAATATATCAATAATCAAAACAAAGTTCCTAAAAGAAAACAAAAACTAACATCATTCACCCTCAATAAGATATGGAACAAAAGAATAAAAAACACAATTCTTGTGTCCTAGTGCATTACACCTGCATCTCCTAAGCAAATAAGGCTCGACAATATTTCATGTCCCGAAGATAATGACCAATTGATTTTGCGAAATTTATGAGTGATTTTCCTTTTCAATATACATTATCAATGACTCCACCTATAGATTGTCATTCATTTAACAGAAACTCCTATTTCTAACGATATATGGATAAAAATAATTCCCATGCCTAACAAGAATTAGTGATATGAGTGATCATTGCAATATAACTCATAACTCACGAATTTTTTGACTTATTCAAGAAATAGGTGAATAAGAAATGGATGAAGTTAGACTTTTCATGGCGATTTCTAAAGACTCATATTTGTCTAGTCCTTCACATGCTAGGATCACCAAATGGCAGGGGGGCACTTGCCCAGCCTGGCCAGTGGCCTCATAGTGGCTCTGCCACTGGAAGTACATGACTCATAGAAAACAATTTCATTGCACCCATAAATTAGACTACCTTAACTTTTGTCATACACAGCAAGACCCTTAAATTATTTCCAACACAAGGCGTGCATGCTATTTGAATTAGATATGAAAGAAAACATTTTGGTAGTTTTACAAATTAAACGTATGCCTATGTCATGGTTGAATTCATTTACACTGCTCAACTCAAGTCAATAGTCTTTAACTCCAACTACCTGTGTCAGCTGCATAAATTCTTTGAGTACTAATAGAAATACTAAGGCTATAGTGGAGAAAATCTTAACACGTATTCACAGGTAATCTTCCCCAGATAACCATAATCTCAAGAATTTTTCCGTTACGTAACTCAAGCAATGTCTTATCTCATTGCATGTGTATTGTACAACACATGGCTAAATTGGACAGAACGCCATAATAGCTCGTGGCTATATTGAACAGAACGCCATAATAGCTCATTAATGGAACAGCATACGCACCCCCACGTACCTTCACAATAATATTTACTTTGACCATGAACTACCTAATTCATGCTAAACAGAAGTTCCAAACAATGTCAAATGTGTACAAAACATGCTTCTTATGCATTCCTTATCTGGACATCATCAATTCTAGAATGCACATAGCAAGCTAGAAAATCCAAGTACTTTCCCTTTGTCAACTATAATTTGTACAATGACCCTAGTTTACTAGCAGACTACCCATTATGCTCAAGAATAAAGAGTTCAATAGTTCCTCATTCAAATGATAACAGACCTATAAACAAAGCATTACAGAAAACAATCAACTGCTTAAGGTTTCAAGGGGGGAAAAGCAGATAAACCCGAAAAAGCAGAGAACATTATTCCTGAAAATAAAATGACTAACAGACACTCAGAGACCAAAATACAGAGAATCCACTAATTATTTCTAACAAAAGAGGTTCCATCAACGAAAGCAAAATCAAACCCAACATGCAAACAATCAAATTGAACCAAACAAATAAAAAAACTCAATTGCATGACTAACCAAACCCAAGAACAATGAGCCAAGAAAGAAAAGCTGTCAAGATATAAAAAAAAAAAAATAGTAAAGAATGGAACTCACGATCCTTCGTAGACAATGGAGTAGGGGCCTTCACTGATCATGGACCCAATGAATAGCTGGTAGGGATCGATCAACCACTCCTTTTCAATCTTTACAAAGCTGTGGACCCCCAAATCATCACGCCCACCAAAAACACCCTCTATGTCATCAAATGAAGATGAGTGAGATAGTTCAAAGAGATCGTTTTCCAAACCCAAACGGTCAGACATTTCTATAAAGCAACTGTTACATTACAAGAGAGAGAGAGGTGAACGAGAAAGAGAGAGAGGTGAACATATGCAGTGTTTATATATATCAGAGAGTTGTTTTTGGGAGATGTACTTGAATGACTAACAGCGATGGAAACGAGAGGGAAAATCTTCTATCTTTAGTAAATTATTAATTTTTGTAATCTATAATTAAATTAATTAATTTGGATTTAATCCGCTGCACCGATATTGGATAAGGGGGGAAAAGATTCAACCGGATGGATGCCACGTGTAGGGTCAAAAAGGTTCAGTAGTTTTTAAACATTTGAATACCCAACCACGAAATCAAATGAGATTTTCTTTTTTATTATTACTAGTCATAATCCGTGCACGAAGGTACGATAAAATATAAAATTCGAGCGTTCAAAAAATCGATTCCACCATATTAAATTTTTTCAAAATATATTACTACAAATTAATAAAATTTTAAATAATTAAATATATGATAAAAAAAAGTGATGTGATTTTTAAAAAAGAAATATATAAATGATTAAATATATGATAGAAATAAGTGATATGATTTGACGTTTAAATCTGACAAATGAATGATGGGTGAGGTAAGTGATTGGTGATAGTTTTAAGAAAAAAAATATGACTGAAATAAAATTCAAACATACTTCTATTTTATTATATAAATAATAATAATAATAAAAATAAATCAAACCCTTTGCCAGAATCAAGATGGTCAACCCTCGACGACAATTCAAATAATAACAGTAACGGGTTATAAATTTAGATTTTTGGAGTCTAAATTTTGATAATATTTTGAGATTAGGTTATGAAGGATTTATTTCTCATAAATATTTAAATCCCGACTTCAATGACTTACCTTTGATCGAATTGGAATAAAATTTAATCGAAATATGCGTAAACTGATTCGAACCATCTTATCATTAAACTAAAAAAAAATTAACTCAAGACTTCTAAGTTATTTTTCTTAACTTTTCTATGTTTCGAATTTCTTAAAGCAATGGATTAGTCTGCCCCATGGACATCTCCCAGCCTTACAAGAGTCGGACATTAAGACAATTAGATCAAAATTTATGGATGTAATATGAAGAAAATGATTTAGGGAGAATTATACACATACTTTCTAAGGTTTGTCAGTTAATCATTCAGATTTTTTGATATTTGAAATATTAAACACAGACTCACTAAGGTTTGTAGGTACGTAACACTTAAACTTCTGTTGTCAAATGTATTTGTTACTAAATTACACTCAGATCCTTTGAAGTTTGTAGAAATATAATATTTAGACCCTTTAAATTTAAAATATTATACTTAGATAAAAAATAAATATTTTAAATTTTACAACACAAATTCATATTCTATTGTATCATTTATTGAAACAAAATCAAAATAAAAACCATTTTTTTCTTAAAAACTCATAATTAGTATACACGTATATTATCTATTGGAATAAAACTAAAAAATCAAACCAGGGATTTAAGTCATTCATAATAGAGTATGAATTTTAACCAAAATTCATGTTCTATTAGGTCATTTATTGAATTAAAATAAAAAAGAAAAATCTAATTTTTCTTAAAAAATTATAATTAGTATATAATTATACTATCTATTAGAATAAAATTAAAAAAACAAATAAAGGGTCAAATTGTAATGTATACAAATATTCTAAATAACCAAATTAAATTCCAATAAATAATATAATTGTATACTAAATATGATTTTTTAAGAAAATATTATATTTTTAATTTTAATTTTATTTCAATAAATATCATAATAGAATATGAATTTTTGTTGCAAAATTTAAAAATTTTGATATTTTATCTTTGATTTGAGTATTTTTTTTGACTAAATATAACATTTTAAACTTGAGGGGTTTAAATATTGCACGCTTACAAACTTTACGGAGTTTGGATGTAATTTACTAACGGATACGCTAACGACATTGATAGTAAAAGTCTAAGTGTTACACGCGTACAAATTTTAAGGGGTTTGTGTGTAATATTTTAAATGTCAATGAATCTCAGTAATTAAGTAATAAACCTTAAAGAGTCTAAACGTAATTCTCCCACTAATTTAAAGTGGTAATTTTGAAATTTCTGGGACCAAATATTCCGGGTGGTTTCATCTAATAACACTTCACTTTTCTATACTCTAAAACCTACATATAATTGCCCCTTGTTTAGGCTTAAAGTGCAACATCTAAAGGCATTAACAATTTAGTAAAAAAAGACAATAATTTCATTTGTCTTTTTTTTTATTTTTTGGCCATTTTTTTTTTCTTTTTGAAATTTTGTACAAGTTGAGAAATATATACAATACATAGAAAAAGAGAGAAAACGATTGTTTTTTTTTAAAGATAGAAAACGTAAGGAATATAGTATGTGTAATGTATAAAAAGTTGTTTTTGATGAGGTGCTACTTTAATATTATTTCAAGTTGTTTCAGTTTAGTTCAAAATTGTAAAGATTTATATGTAAGTTTATAAGGTATAAAGATACAATGTGTTATTGGGTCAAACTATAGACACGTTAATGTATAATGTTCCAAGAGGGGGGAGGAGGGCAACTACGATCATGCAGTTTTGATCGAAGAAAAATTCGTAATCAGTTAAACCCAAGAAATCAGGAGGTAATGCCGACTAATGCGATGAATTGTATGTGGGGATAGAGCTTGAGTGTTAATCTTGTTTACTAGTTAAAGTGCTCAAGCTAATTTTTGTTTACATTGACTCACTACTTAGTTTTGCCAAGATGGATATTCAAAACTCATAGTGAGAAAAATGGGGAAGATTTCTGAGTAATATTTGGATATATCAAAGCTTTGAATTGTTTTTCTTTCCTTTTAAGACATAAAAACAAAAATCTCTTCATTTTATCATTGCCTTCATTCATGAAAGAGTTCAAAACACCATACCATGGCTCTGTTTCCACTACTTGATGACAGCAATGTCACTGTATTTATGGGACTGTCTACATCATAGTTGAGAGATGATTTCACCGCCATCAAATCTGGCGTCTGTCTGCGATTCTGGCCATTACTCTTTTCCTCAATTCTATCCCCAATCAGCAATAACAGAAAAGTAGAAATCAAATCGACCAACCAAAACATGGGTGAGAGGAGTGCCAGCAGCCCAACTTATGCTGGAGGACTGCCCTGTGTCACACTCTTCAGACAAAACCCGCCCTGCACTCTCTATTGGTTGGCATAGGATCCTATATGGTGTCCATCATTTGCTGATGATATAGTTCTTATGTATCAAACGAGTAGAAACCTACCCCCCTATAGATGGAGCAAAGTGAATGAATTGGAATGTGTCGGAGGAATGTTGTGTGATCATAGAATCCGTGCCAGTTCCGAGCAAAAATTCTTTAGAACAGCTATAATGTCAAGTTACTGTATGTTGTAGGATTTTCGGGTAGTTAAAGAACATATTAGAAATGAGGGTAAGTGAAACGATGATGTTGATATGGAAAGGTGACCGACTGTTAGGATCCATGGTGGCCTCACATTGCCTGCAATGTAGATGATACTGAGGAAAAAGTGGAGAAGGTTCCAAAAAATAATCAGACTTAGGATTCTGTGCGTGCAAGATCCTGCACAATATAAAAAACGGGAACAGATCTCTCCCCTGGTGAACTTTGAGTGAGCCGGTTGAGTGGCCAAACACGCTGCTTGACACAGTCTGCAAGGTACGGTGGCAACCTGGAACGGCAAAGGAAGATCCTGGGAAAGGAAGAACGATCCTGTATGTGTGAAAGGCTTTCCTGGAATAAAGAGGAACAAGTTAGAAGGGTGCCGGAGTGTTTTCCGGCGTATCCCCTCCGACGGTCTAGTCAGTCTTTGAATGAGAGAGAGGAAGAAGAAAACACTGAGGAAGTCTGTATTGTAGTAGAGAGATTGTGATTGCATACCCGCTTTGCCTTTTGGGAGGAGTATTTATACCTTAGAAGCTCATGATTGCTGTCAGTGTGGTCAGTAGGTGATCATCAGGCACAGGTAGCGTGTGTATTGATTTGATGAGAAATGTCTTCTCTAATTGACTGCTCGGGGTCCCGAGCAATCAATGCTGAGTCGTCGGGACGCCGACGGTACAATATGCTCCTTTCGGGAAGGATGCAATAAATGCTCTGTAACAGGAGCATTTATTGCCTTTCATATCCGAACCTTACCGCATTGAATGCGGTCTCGTCAACAGAAGGGTGCAATTAATTGTTTGCTTTCCAAAGCGCGTGTCAGCAACAGCATGCGGTTTGTCTGTTTTTGATGTGATATCATATGCCACGCGTCCATCACGTATTGGCTATGACTTCTGTATTCCAGCATGTTCTGACATTACTTGTGTAAGACGAGGTCATGATGAATAGTCTAGACTGGCATAGGCTGATGTCCCGTACGTCAGTAGCTTTATCTGGGAGTAGAGGAAGCGTTCAGGATGGAGTGACCCTCGGCACCGAGGAAAGGCTCACCTCGGGGACCGAGGGTGGTATGTTTCCGAGGTACACGGTGACCGAGGACACGTGTTGTTGTATAATACACCGAATGCGTGATCCTATATGAGAGGTACCTCGGGGTAAAGGACGCTCTTCGCCGATGGTGCTTACATCCGGGCAACACTGTTTCCAAAAAACCCGAGGACACGTGTCTTCATCTTAGGGCTTTTCAGAAGAGTCCCATCAACTGCCCCCCAGCCTTCGATCTTCTGACACCGAGGACACGCGTTGTAAGGAGACGAAGGGTTTTCCAACTGCCATCCGTCCTTCATTATGGCCTCGAGCAGCTTTCCCCGGCTTGGGACGTCGTGCGCATTAAATGCGCTGTTTTGGTTCTCCCGCCCAATGATGACAATTTCCCCCTATATAAAGGGGGTTCTTCTCTGGTTTCCATCGTTTTGCCATTTCGATTTTTGACCCAGAATACGCCTTTCCTGATCTGTTCGCCGGAGTTCTTGTTTCCTCTGCCATCGTCGACTGCTCTTTCTCTCAAAATCACAGAGCCAGTAAACCCATTGTTGACTCCTGGACTTTCCGGTGCGAGTCATTTTAAAGTTTTTCCTGAAAAACTCCGTTTTCGACGTTTCGGGTGAGTTTCACAACCTTCTTCTTTATCGTCCTCCTAGCCTTTTTGTTTTCCGATTGAACGGTGGTGTCATCCGGTCGGTACGTCTTGATTTAAACCCTCGGGGAACTTCCTCAGGTTTTCAAGAGTAAATACCTTTTTCTTCCTTTTCTTTTAGAGATGCCTCGTCGTCGCCCTGCTCCCGAGAATCCACCGGCTGGTCCCTCGGGGTCAGGGAAATACAAGGTGAAAGGCGAGGAGCAGATCGATAGGTTCAGGGTTAAGTATGGCATTCCCCCGAGTGTAGACGTAGTGGATTTTAACCCATTGTTGAACTCTCCTACCTTCGGGGCCGCAGATGCCATGCCTTTCTATACCAAGGCCATCATAGAGGGTGGAATTAGGTTTTCTTTACCCCCCTGCTTCTTCAGTTCCTGTCTCGCTTTCGTCTCTTCCCCGGGCAATGCTGCCTCAACGTCTTTCGAATAATCATGGGGGTCTTAGAGCTCAATAGGCGCCTCGGGGTGAATATTGGGCTCAATGATCTCCTTTTTTGTTTCTCCCTCCTAAGAGTCATGCCTCACCAACACTTCTACCTCAAAGCCAGGGACCCCTCCATGTACCTTGTAACCCATCTTCCTGACTCGGACAAGGGGTACAAGGACGACATCTTAATCTTCAAGGGATGTTGGCAGAGGGGTGTTGGTCCCGAGTACAATGACTTATTTTGCCCTCTAGAATGGAGAACGACAAGTACGTCGGTTCCTTCGGGTTCTTTATTTGTTTCTCGGGACTTCTCATGTTTATGACAATTTTTTGTTGTGCAGATATTCCTTCTCGGGAAACAGCTCCTCCTCCTCGGTCGCTGGTGAACTTTGCCGACCTGATCACTGTTTGGAGTTTCACGGGCGACAACGGGTTTGGCCGTGCTGCTCACATCCTGCTGAACTATACCCCCGGGTACAAGAAGTTTTCGCAGCTTCCGCAAACTTTTGAGCCTTCGCAGTGGTCTGAACTCTTTGACCAGGCGGCGAGGCTAGAGGTTGAGGAAGATTTGGAGGACGATCCGGATCGGGCTTCAGAGGGAGAGGTCGAGGGAGTTGCTGAGGAGGTCGGGGTCAGAGAGGACGTTGCTCCTTCGGACGCCGAGGTGGGGACTCCGGGAGGCGACTTGTGGCCCGACTTTCAAATTCTTCAATCTTTGGACGCCGAAGACGCTCTCGAGGAAGCGATGTCCAATGCCCCTCGTATTAATTTGGGTTTTCTTAGGCAGAGGCAAGCCCTCGCAGCCGGGAGAGGTCGAGGGACGACCGGCGGTACTCCGGCAGGAACCAGTTCCGCCACTTCTTCGAGGGCTCCCGGTCGGGGTCAGGTGTGAGACCGGGATCCTCAGGTGGAAGAGGAGAGAAGGGTCAAGCATCGGCATGACGTCCTTGGCCGGGGATCCAGAGCACCTCCCGCTCAACAGCAAAGCGGGAGGGATCGTGGATTACCCCCTGCTCCCCCACAACAGCCGCAGCAACAACAGCAGCCCCGACAACAGCAGCAACAACAACAGCCGCGGACTACTCCTTCCATCCTGCCTACGGTGGAGGCCGCGGAGTGGAATCCCCGAGCCACTGATCACATGAACCGAGTGATCAGGGTCGATGATTCCATTCTGCAGGATCCTCATGTCGCCCATGCAGTGAGTGAGACATTGCATTTTGAGGCTGACATGGAGGCTCATCGGGGGCGATCAACCAACGTGCTGTTCCGCTCCATCATCCAGAACTCCCTGGCGGTGAGTTCCTTTTTGCTTTGGTTCCTTCACCCCTGTTTTCCCTTTCTGTGTCTTGACACCTTTTCCTTCCTTTGCAGGCTACCCAGCAGATTTCTATCATTGCTGCTCGGTACCACTCGTCCAGGATGGACCTCCAGAGGGCCCGGGATCAGAAGGCGGAAGCGGAAGCGGCCCTTGCTCGGGCAACGGAAGACGTTGCTGCCAGGGATTCTACCCTGGTGGGGCAGGCTGCCCAAATAGAGCAGCTCCTCAAGGACGCTGATCGGCCAAGGTGGGCGCTGAAAAGCTAAGTGCCGCACTTGCCGATGCTGAGAGGAGGATTACTGAGCAAACGCAGCGTCTCTCTGCTGCGGAGGAGAGGGCAGTGGGCTCCGAGGAAAGCTGTCTGGCCCTTACCCAGGAGCTAGACAGGATCAGGGCCGAGGAGCTGAACCGGAAGTCGGAGGAACAGCTCCTGGAGGAGTTTGCCGATGACGTCCTCCCCGCTCTCGAAGAAAATAGCAAAGAGTTCTTCAAGAAAGGGTGGGACGAGGCGCTCCAGGCTGCTGGAGTCCCGTCAGACTCCCCTCTCTTCCAAGTGCAAAAGTATGTGCCCTCGGCGGAGATGGCACAGGCAGAAGCTCAGGTTGCTGCCGAGGATGAAGCCCCTACGCCGATGCAGACCTCGGCTGATGCTCCCGAGGCGGTGATAGTGGACTTGTCCGAGGACGCTCCGTCCGACCTTGCCCCTGAACCTCAAGCTGCTCAAACTGTTCAAGCCGTTCCCGCTGCCGAAGTTCTTCTCCTGCCCGCTCCAGAAGCTTCTCAACCATTTATCGCTGACTCGCCCTCGGCCGAAGTTCTGGAGGTGCCTGGAGCCCGATGAAGCTGCTTTTCACTTCCCCCTTTTTGTACCCTTCTGCTTTCCTTTTGTAGCCTTCGGGGACGCAAAACCCCTATTTTTGGAAATAAATAGCAAGTTTTTCCTTTCCTTCTTCTGTGTACAGTAGTGTTTTGCTTTTCTTTACTTCTGTGTAGAATAAATCATAAGTGTCTTTGAACTGTCTTCGGGGCGTGCTGGCCCGTTCCGGAGGCGAGATCTTGTATCTACTCTGGGGACTTAGAGTGCTTGTGTTTTGTTCCCAGGACCATTTCTTTATGAATGCTCGTTTCCAGTTTTTGCTTCGGGGACAGTAGTCCTTGCACTCTGTCCCAGGGCCATACCCTTGCAGGAGGCTTGCTCCTGTATGTACTTCGGGGACGAGAGTCCTTGAACTCTGTCCCCAGGGCCATACCCTTGCAGGAGGCTTGCTCCTGTATGTACTTCGGGGACGAGAGTCCTTGAACTCTGTCCCCAGGGCCATACCCTTGCAGGAGGCTTGCTCCTGTATGTACTTCGGGGACGAGAGTCCTTGAACTCTGTCCCCAGGGCCATACCCTTGCAGGAGGCTTGCTCCTGTATGTACTTCGGGGACGAGAGTCCTTGAACTCTGTCCCCAGGGCCATACCCTTGCAGGAGGCTTGCTCCTGTATGTACTTCGGGGACGAGAGTCCTTGAACTCTGTCCCCAGGGCCATACCCTTGCAGGAGGCTTGCTCCTGTATGTACTTCGGGGACGAGAGTCCTTGAACTCTGTCCCCAGGGCCATACCCTTTGTCTTTTGTTTGGCGAGCTTTTGAGTGAGAGAGTTCTTCAAAAGTAATACTTCTTTAAATTCATAACATTCCATGGTCGTATTACAAGTCTTCCACTCATATCTTCTAATCCATACGACCCGGCGCCCCGATTGATATCACTTTGTAAGGCCCTTCCCAGTTAGGTCCCATCTTTCCCTCTGTTGGATCCCGGGTATTGGCCGTTACCCTTCTGAGGACCAGGTCGCCTATCCGGAATTCTCGAGTCTTGACCCTCCTGTTGTATAGTTGGGAGATCTTCTCTTGATACTTGGTTATCCTCAAGGCGGTCTCCTCCCTTCTTTCTTCCAGTAGGTCCAGATCCAATCCCAGTTGATGATCATTTCCCCCTTCATCGAAAGCTTGGGTCCTTATGGTCGGGAGCCCTACTTCGAGGGGTATGACTGCCTCCATCCCGTATGCCAGGGAGTAGGGGGTTTCGCCTGTCGATGACCGAGGGTTGTCCTGTACACCCATAAAATGTTTAACAGCTCTTTCGCCCACTTTCCCTTGGCTTTTTCCAACCTCTTCTTGATCCCATTGATAATTGTCTTGTTGGTGGCCTCCGCCTGCCCATTGGCTTGAGGGTATGCAGGGGTGGAGTAGAAGTTACGGATCCCGAGATGCTCACAGAAAGACTTGAAGCGCCCGCCAGTGAACTGGGTCCCGTTATCCGATACCAGTGCGCGCGGAATCCCAAATCTGACGACTATGTTCTCCCAGACGAACTTTTTGGCGTCTATGTCTCGGATGTGACCAACGGCTCCGCCTCCACCCACTTGGTGAAGTAATCTGTGGCTACGATGAGGAACTTTTTATTTCCCGGAGCTTTAGGCAGAGGTCCAACCAAATCGAGCCCCCATTGGGCGAATGGCCAAGGGCTGGTGAGGGGGTGTAAGTCCCCCGCAGGTTGCCTGATCGCAGGGGAGAACCTCTGGCACTGGTCGCATTTTTGGACATATGCCCGCGCATCCCTTTGCATTCGCGGCCACCAATACCCCTGAGACATAATGCGGTGCGCCATTGACCGCCCCCCAGAGTGCCCCCCACATATTCCTTCATGCACTTCATACAAGAGGTCTTGCACTCTATCTTCTTGGACGCATAGCAAGTAAGGCCCTGAGAAAGACCTCCGGTAAAGCTTCTGATCCGAAGAGACCCAAAATCTTGGAGCTTTGAGCCTTATCTTTCTAGCTTCCTTTGGACACTCCGGGAGATCTCCCGTTGTTAGGAATTTGACAAAGGGATCAATCCAACTGAGCGGCTTGGGCGCGTCCTGGATGACCATCGCCTCGAGAGTATGGTCAATGCAGGATGTGGGAAGATACTCAATGGTGATCCTGCGCGACTGGGAGGAGTCCACTGCCGAGGCTAGACAAGCCAGGGCGTCGGCATGTGTGTTCTTGTCGCGGGACACCTGCTTGATTTCAAATCGGTCGAACCTTTGGATAACGGTCGTTGCCTGGTGATGGTACGCCTTCATCCTAGGGTCCCTCGTTTCGAATTTCCCATTGACTTGATTGACCACCAGCATGGAATCGCAATGCACGATCAAATTGGTAACTCCAGTCGCCTCAGCTAACCGAAGTCCTGAGATGAGTGCCTCATATTCCGCTTCGTTGTTCGATGCCTTGAACCCCAGCCGGATGGCCTGCTCTGCAATAATCCCTTCTGGAGAGGTCAGCAAGACACCGATTCCGGACCCCTTACTATTTGATGAACCATCCACACATAAAAGCCATGGCGATCCTTCAACATTTGTTGGAGATGCTAAGTTGGGAGGAGGCGGTCCTTCTAGAACAGGATTCTCCCCCGAAAACTCAGCTATGAAGTCTGCCAGTATTTGACCCTTTATTGCAGTTCGGGGTTTGAAATGAATGTCGTGCTCCCCCAACTCTACTGCCCACTTGGAGATCCTTCCGGAGAGTTCAGCTTTCCTCAAAATTGCCTTCAAGGGCTGATCAGTTAGGACAGTGATCGGGTGAGCCTGGAAATAATGCCGTAGTTTCCTGGCCGTGGTGACCAAGGATAGAGCCAGTTTTTCCAGGGGTAAATATCTCGTCTCGGCATCCAGGAGTGCCTTGCTTATGTAGTAAATTGGCTTCTGTCGGTGCTCATGCTCACGGATAAGCACTCCGCTTACCGCAAACTCTGAAACTGCCAAGTACAGGAACAGCATCTCCCCCTGGATGGGGACGGACAAGGTTGGCAGAGTCCTTAGGTATTCTTTGATCCCAGCCAGGGCGTCCTCGCACCCCTGGCTCCACATATTCTTCCCAGCACTTTTGATTGCTCCAAAGAAGGGTTTGCATTTATCCGAGGAGCGTGAGACGAATCGGTTAAGTGCAGCCAGCATCCCTGTGAGTTTCTGGACTTCTCGGACAGTGCGAGGGCTTCGGATATCCAGGATTGCTTTAATCTGATCTGGGTTGGCTTCGATTCCTCGCTGACTAACCAGATACCCGAGGAATTTTCCTGACTCCACTCCGAAGACGCACTTCGCTGCATTCAGCTTCAACCCATACTCCCTGAGAGTGGAGAAGGTATCCGCCAAGTCTGTAAGATGATCACAACTCCGTTTGCTTTTTACCAGCATGTCGTCTATGTAGACCTCCATGGTGTTGCCGATCTGCTTCTTGAACATCCGATTCATCAATCTTTGGTATGTTGCCCCGGCGTTCTTCAATCCAAACGGCATCACTTTATAACAATAAACTCCCTTCGGAGTGATAAATGCCGTCTTTTCTTGATCCGGGGCATAGAGAGGGATCTGATGATATCCTGCTCGGGCATCCAGGAAGTCCATTCGTTCATATCCGGCTGTGGCATCTACCAGCTGGTCCACCTTCGGCAGGGGGTAGTCATCCTTGGGACATGCCTTGTTTAGATCTGTGAAATCCACGCAGACACGCCATTTCCCCCCTTTCTTCTTTGCACACACTGTATTGGACAGCCATTCTGGGAACTGTATCTCTCGAATGGCATCGGCTCTTAGGAGTTTGTCTATTTCCTCATTGACCGCGTTGGTGTGATGCGGGGCCATACGTCGTGGCCTCTGCTTTACTGGCTTGTGAGACGGGTCAACATGCAGCCTGTGAGTAATTATCTCAGGGTCTACTCCTGTCATTTCCATTTCGTTCCAGGCGAACACGTCTGTATTTTCCTTAAGAACCTGATCATCTCCTCCTGTTCGGCTGCGGGCATCGAGGTCCCAACTAGGAAATACTTCTCTTCTTCTCCTTCAACCAAGGGCACCTTCCGGAGGTCTTCAACCGATCGTTCAGCTGGGTCTACCCGGGGGTCATCCATCCCCGGACGCCCGGACTGTAATTGCTATTTTTCCATGATCTCTTCCGGTGCTCGCCCCTTCTCCTGGCTGGACGCCCCGGCTCGGACGGCCGAATAAAAACAGTTCTTCGCAGACGCTTGGTCCCCCCGGATCTCCATGACGCCCTCTGGCGTGGCGAACTTTAACTTCTGGTGGAGAGTGGAGTGCACCGCTCCCAACGCGTGCAGCCATGTTCGCCCCATAATCACGTTGTAAGGAGAGTCCGTGTCGATCACCACAAACTCTGTGTCGATGACGAAGGGACCAGTGGCGACCGGTAATGTAATTTTCCCCACGGGCAAGGCGAAAGAGCCGTTGAACCCGATGAGGGGTGTCCTGATTTTGGTTAAGTCTTTGGGGCCAAAGCCCATCCGCTTCAAAGTCTCGAAGTACATCACCTCCGAGGAGCTCCCTGAATCTATCAAAATTCTCTTGACATCGAATTTCCCTATCTTTAGGGTTAAGACAAGGGCGTCGTTATGAGGAATCACCACGCCTGTCAAATCCGCGTCAGAGAACGTAATGCCAAGCTCACCCATCCTGGCCCTTTTACTTGATGGCCCCACATCTCCCTCGGCTACCTTTCTGGTAAAAGCTACCCTCTTGAGGTCGGATTCGAGCTCTTTGGACGTGGGGCGCTCCAGCGGACATACATGGATGACGTCTATGACGTTGTCCGGTTCCTCGGTCGGGGCAAGGGCCCGTTTCTCTTCTGGCCTAGGCTCTATGTATTCTTTCAGGTATCCATCTCGGACTAAGCTCTCCAAGAATGACTTGAACACCCTGCAGCTCTCGGTGCGATGCCCGACATCCCGGTGATATGAACACCTTACTTTTTGATCACGGGTGGAGGGGTCGCTTTGCATCCTGGGCGGCCATTTGAAGAACGGCTCGTGTTTGATTTTATGGAGCAACCTGAAGATGGGTTCCTTGAAGACGGTGTGAACTCCTCTGGACGAACCCCCTGGATGGGGTAGCAATCCCTTTCGGGGAATATCTTCGCGCTCTTTCTCCTTTCTCTTGGATTGGAGGGCTCGACCTTTGTTGTTTTCCAGCTCGTCCTCGACCCTTGAGTACTTGTTGATCCGGGCCATCAGTTCCCCCATATCCGAGGGAGTCTTCTTGGTCAGGGATCGGTACAGGTCCGTGTCCCTCGCCAAGCCGAGCCAGAAAGAAGCTGCTGCCATGACCTCCGAGCATCCCTCGACCTCATTGACCTCTTCCCAGTATCGGATGGCGTACTGGCGAAGAGTCTAGGATTCCCTCCGTCTGAGGGTCAACAATGATCCAATGTCCTTGGGGCGCTTACTCCCCGTGATGAATCGGGTTAGGAATTGCCTTGTCAATTCTTTCCAGGACCCAATACTGTTTGGGGAAGCGTCTCGAACCACCTCATCGCAGAGTCCCCCAAGCTCATAGGGAACACCCGGCATAGAAACCGTTGGTCCGAATGATAGAGGGACATCATCTGCTTATATTGTCTGATATGGGCTTCGGGATCGGACCGCCCATCATAGGTTTTGAACCGTGGCACGACGAACTTTCTTGAGACATCCATCTCACTGATTTCCCTCGTGAAGGGTGTTTGCATGACTTCGTCCTCGGCCTCGTCCTGGACAGTCTTACCCTTTCTTCTGGAGTCTAATCGGGCTCTGAGATCTACTTCTTCCCTTACGGGATGCCTCCTGAAGCCCTGGGTTCGTCGGTAAGCCCCTCGTTTCCTGGGCGTCGTGTAGATTGGGTTGAGTCCTCCTCGGATTCATCTCCCTTCCTCCGTCTGGATAAACCTCGCCGGAGGTCGTCCAGGGCCAATGGCCTCGCTTTCCTGGAATGGTTGTCAAGATGGCATTCGCCGGCTCTGGGTCGCTTCGGGGCCCTGGAGCTTTCTGCTTTGTGATCCAGGTGGTTTCTTAGATCCTTTGTCTCCGCCTCATGGACGGGGAGTCCTCGGGAAAGGAATGAATCCCTCGACCCTCCGCCTGAGGCGGCAAACTCGTCGAGCCGGCTAAGGACGTTTACATTGTCCTTCTCCAGCTGACGTAATCTATCGCCAAATTTCTCTTCTATCACCTCTGCCAGCTGACGGGCCAAGGGGGCTGATCCTCCTGACCTGATCCCCATACTGGTTTGGGGGTTACCCCCCTTGACCGAGTAGAGGCACTTTTAATCGTACTGGTGCGATCCCTCCCTCCGTGATGGCAGGGAGCTTGCAACTCATGACTCCTTTGGTGGGGTCCTTTCCCTCTCTGTCTGGTGTTCACCATGGTCACTGTTCTTTATAGAGAAAAGATTAGGAAAACTACTCGTTTCCCACAGACGGCGCCAGATTGTGCGTGCAAGATCCTGCACAATATAAAAAAACGGGAACAGATCTCTCCCCTGGTGAACTTTGAGTGAGCCGGTTGAGTGGCCAAACACGCTGCTTGACACAGCCTGCAAGGTACGGTGGCAACCTGGAACGGCAAAGGAAAATCCTGGGAAAGGAAGAACGATCATGTATGTGTGAAAGGTTTTCCTGGAATAAAGAGGAACAAGTTAGAAGGGTGCCGGAGTGTTTTCCGGCGTATCCCCTCCGACGGTCTAGTCAGTCTTTGAATGAGAGAGAGGAAGAAGAAAACACTGAGGAAGTCTGTATTGTAGTAGAGAGATTGTGATTGCATACCCGCTTTGCCTTTTGGGAGGAGTATTTATACCTTAGAAGCTCATGATTGCTGTCAGTGTGGTCAGTAGGTGATCATCAGGCACAGGTAGCGTGTGTATTGATTTGATGAGGAATGTCTTCTCTAATTGACTGCTCGGGGTCCCGAGCAATCAATGCTGAGTCGTCGGGACGCCGACGGTACAATATGCTCCTTTCGGGAAGGATGCAATAAATGCTCTGTAACAGGAGCATTTATTGCCTTTCATATCCGAACCTTACCGCATTGAATGCGGTCTCGTCAACAGAAGGGTGCAATTAATTGTTTGCTTTCCAAAGCGCGTGTCAGCAACAGCATGCGGTTTGTCTGTTTTTGATGTGATATCATATGCCACGCGTCCATCACGTATTGGCTATGACTTCTGTATTCCAGCATGTTCTGACATTACTTGTATAAGATGAGGTCATGATGAATAGTCTAGACTGGCATAGGCTGATGTCCCGTACGTCAGTAGCTTTATCTGGGAGTAGAGGAAGCGTTCAGGATGGAGTGACCCTCGGCACCGAGGAAAGGCTCATCTCGGGGACCGAGGGTGGTATGTTTCCGAGGTACACGGTGACCGAGGACACGTGTTGTTGTATAATACACCGAATGCGTGATCCTATATGAGAGGTACCTAGGGGTAAAGGACGCTCTTCGCCGATGGTGCTTACATCCGGGCAACACTGTTTCCAAAAAACCCGAGAACACGTGTCTTCATCTTAGGGCTTTTCAGAAGAGTCCCATCAGATTCTATGACTCTATAAAACATATTTCGACTAACTAAATATCAAAAAGGGAACCACTTAAGGCATACATTTTAACCTCGTAAAAGTTGAGAAGTATATAGAAACTTCCTACAGGGGCATTGGTATATGCCATTCGTGATGTGGCCTTGGGCTCATAAAAATAAGCAAGTCTCTCATTCAGCAATTCTTTGGCAGAAAAGTTCGATGATATCAGTTTTCAACCAGACATGCAAGATATATAGCAAGACCTCAAATAGCCCCACATTGTGCAGCGTTCAGACGACATTTTCTGGCAACTCTTTCGCCGGTTATTACTTTATCAACATTGGTAAGGAAAATTGTTTTCCAGTGGAGTTCTACTGATGAGTTTCATATGTCCATTTTCGTAGATGACTTTGATCTGTATAGTAATTCAACCCTCGTGACATCCTGGTTAATTCCACAAGTATTTCATAGCATTGCCTAAATTGCAGCAGCAGGAAGTGTACCATTCTTAACCGTATCATGAAGCAGAAACCAGAGTGTGTCAAGCTGTCCTGCCCTGCCTAATCAACCTGTGAAGTAGGCAAATGCTCTGGATCAGGGTCCCCATAATGCTTCTTCAGGAACTGTGACAGAAAACAAATAGAAAACCACTCTTGTGCCCGTTCCACCAGGCCTGGAAAAAATGTCGCCAAATTTAACAACACACCATTTTCCTCCTCCATCTTCTCGAATAGCTCAAGACTACAATTTCATGCCCATGACATTCATATGCATATTTATATATAACATTGCACGATTAGGCATCGGATTCTGAAGTGAACACCTGATAGAGTGCTACACCATGCACAAAGCAAGAGCACAAGCAAGTTTTCAACCTTATTAAGTGTCACCAATCATACCACATAATTGGCATATCCACGTAGTTCTTTATATTACGAACCACCCACAAATTGATGAATTGCATATTGTGTAATCCTTTCTCCAATTCAAATTGCAATAGATTTTCATTGATTCAACAATAAACCAAATATTTTGAATAGAAATCAAAGCAATACCCAAAACAAACCAATCATGACAATCACCACGACATATACTTACTAAACACTGTCGTAAGCTTTAAAACAAGTACCGAGCACAATACACAATGGAAACGAACTTGGTTTTTCGATCTAGTTTTTTTATGAGGAAACCATGTCGAAGAAAGCTTGAAACTGTAGCACTCTAATTGATTAATTCGTTAATCCCATCTCATGAAACAGATGAACAAAGTCACCCAATTGGATATACCTGGGGAACCTGACAATGGGGGCAGTTTTGGTGGAGCTTTTGACACCCAACCCGTTTGGATCATCAAAGCATGTACTTTTGAGCAAGCGTACCAGTTTCAGCAGAGCTAAGCTCGCACCCAAGCCTTGGTGTACCGTGTACGTGCATCAATTGAAATCAGAAGGCAATCCCTGCATACATCAGGTCAGAGACCACGAGACAAGAGTCGCGTAAACTCTAAAGTCTCAATAATTAAATGTTGATGAAAGCAGCATTGTATACCAAAAAGTCGAAAAATACATGTGATAGAAATTTTAGGATCAAACTAAGTGAATTAAATGATTTCGCGTTCTCGTTAGATGTTCTTGGACCTCTTTAATTGCTGCTGCTGCCTTTTATGGCCTAGGGTCCAACATGAAGGCTGAATGCTTGGCCTTGTTAGATGGTTTGAAGCTGGTGGTGCAGTATGGGTTGCAGGCATAGCAGATTCTCAAAACACCATCAAATTCTTTAAAAAAATTAGAATACAAACTTTTCAAACCGGTCAAAATAGTTGGAAACAAATATACAAAAGAAAATAATTACATTTTTTTGTTATACATGGCAGGTTCCAACTTCTGAGATATGAATAGTATTCTGATTAATTAATGAATCGCATATTAATATAAAACTCGTAAAAATAAATTTGACTTCATTAACCTTACGTCTATAAAAAAAAACAAATTAAGGGCCCAGAAAACAAAATTTAGACTTAATTAAATTTGAATCTGAAATTTTTAAAAATAATTAAAATTAAGTAAATCTAAATCTAAAAAAAAATAAAAATTGAGGCCCTAAAAAATATGGTACCCTAGGCGACAACTTCGATTGCCTAACCTAAGGCCGGCCCTATCTTGATATTGAAAAACACTTTTATGTAGAATAATTCTATATGCACTAAATTTGTACACTAAAACTTACACCAAATCAACTATAATCGTTGGATCAACGATGAGACTTACTGATCTAACAACTACAAGTAATTTGGTACAAATTTTAGTGTGCATTTTTGTATACATTAGCATTTCTCTTTTATGTATCATATCTCATTTTTTTAATTCAATCGAAAGTCTTTATTATTTTGTTATTTTTTTTTCAGTAGTATAGTGATATTCTGATAGCATTATCCTTCTTGATATTACTCTGCGCCACTTTGACCGTGGGACCTAGAAAAACCAGACATAGCTCCCACGTTCTGCCTCAATTAAGGACACTCTGTCTTATCCATTGGTACTAAGTGTGCAGACCAACCATGTCTTCACTTAGTTTGATTTGTCATTTTCTTTTGTGCTTTTTATGTGGTTGTGAGATTCCAATCCATCATAGAATTCAACCATGATGAGTGCTTATCGTCATAAATGGCAGTTCACTCTTTCGTTCTTCACTCCTATTCTTGCAATTTTGAGTTTGAGAATCCATTTTTTTAAGTAGGAATTCAGCTACTGAAACCTTGTTTTATTAGTTTGTGATTAGAAGTTGTGAAACTTGGATTCCTCTACCACTTCACTACTATAAAATCTGCCCTTAATAGTTCTGATTTTTTGAAGAAAACCTAAGTTTTAAATGGGTTAAAATACCCCGATTGCCTTTATTTCTTTCTTTCTTAGCTCTGTTACTTTTTTATCAGAGGGTTTATAATTGCCTACTGTTGGTATAGCATGCTTAACTTCCATATTTGGATCAAGAGTACCTTTAGTTATACATAGGTGACGTGATGTGTGTGCATGAAATTGCATGCCTCTTTATTCAAGCAACCCAATAGACAAATAATATCCTATTCACATCTCCTTTCAATTAGTCTGCGGCTCATTGCCTCTCCGATTCAACCATGCATCTTCTAATTTTTTATTTTTTTGCTACTTGAAAACTCAGTGGAGTAAAAGATAGCGCTTAGAAATCATTTTGATAAGTCCTTATTGGTGGAATCACGAGGCTCCTAATCATTCTCATTATATCTCTCTGAAACGAACTTAACTAGCCTAGTATAACGGTCAACAATCGAACCTTAATGTGAGCTCTAAGACTCGAACTTTCAACCATAAGATGAGAAATTTGGTCAATACTCCACTAGACCACCCTACTCGGCGGTCATGCATCTTCTAATTAATTCTTCTTTTACATGTTCACTTCTGCCATGGTTCTGAGTGACTGAATTAGCCTCCACACTCCTAAATAGCAACTATATGACCCTTTAAGTTAACTGTGGAAAAAAGACATTTAACGATCCACATGGGGTAGACATTTTTTTTTTGGTGTCTAACCGATGACTGGTACATAGCGTGTGATTAAATGTGTTCCACATTTTATGATGCAAAATGGGTCCAATATGACTCTACCTCAAGGAGATTTCACATTAGAGGAAAACTCATTTCACACCCATCATTATTGAAGAAACAGACAAACCAGCCATTGTTATTCAAGAAAATGAGGCTAGAAACCATTTATGAAGAATTGAACATTAGGTTGCTCTGCTGTCTCTCTCTTTGATTAAACTGATATTGACGAAGACTTGCATTTCATATTCCATAGGGAGAGAGACACACACACACAGTACATGGCAAAACCAACAAGTTATTAGTCAAAAAGCAAGTTATATTGATTACAATTACAACTTCTAGTAGTCAATAGCACTGACAACATTAGCCAGAAAACAAGGAAAAAGATGTACAATAGATGGTCACTAATACTATCTACATATATCTAGAATGCTTTTATTATTATTTATTATTAATTAATCACATATCATAAAGATTAACCCACTCCAATCCATGAATAATGTTAATTGTTTTCCAGCAGGTCAAAGGCCTTTTCCAGTCCTTCCATCCCAAAACTCCCAAGAAAAGGTGGTCCCATGGCGTCCATTGACAACGATG